>JBBCBC010000009.1:26775453-26927611 GCA_037126765.1 Stenogyne calaminthoides | reverse complement strand
AAAGCTGGAAAAAAAACTTGGAAAAAAAAAATCTATTTTTTTAAACTTGGAAAAAAAAACTTGGAAAAAAAATCTAGCAGAAAAAAACTTGGAAAAAAAAAATCTAGAATTATGCAAATGATGCATGGGGAATTTGCTTATTCTCCTCCAGGCTGAATATCTTAGTCAACCACAAAAATTAATTATTCGTTATTTTCCAATTCTAATTAGTGCGCGAAAAAATAATTCTAGTTCAACTTCCAAGATTTTTGTAATACCTAGGCATGTGGGCCTCGATAATTTATCCCAATATAAGCCCAACTTTATTGGGCCTCTTTTCCTACAAATTTTTGATTGACCACTGGTTACGTGAAGTTATTGTCCATTTACCCAAAATTCAGGAGTTCCAATGGAGCTCAGGTTACTCCTACCTTTTTAAATTTAAATACGCTATTTATCTGAATTAATATATCGACATGATAAATACACTTCCATGATTTTTCAAAATATCTCAATCTATGCCTTTTTATTCACGTATTCAATTTAAAAAAAAAAACCTTGATATTTAAAATTCGAAAAAAAAATTACGAATTACATACATGATATCGGAAGAAATTTTTACTCAAACTTACTATAAAATTTGGAAAATATTTTTCCATGTATGATCAATATTTCATTATGTAAATCCCATTGAAAAAACTTCCCGAAGTTGGTACAATAATTTTAAAATATTTCTTGAATAACATACCAAAATCTAAAACATTCCGTAAGAATGGTCGTGAGGATTTTTTCCATGTAAAATTCGGACTTTCGAATTATGTCAATAATTTGGAAAATTTTCTGAGCTTTACTATAAAATTCAAAAAATATTCTGAACAGTAAAGATTAATATTCTCATGTAAACCGATGGAAAAAGGTAATTGGGATATTTTATGTGTCTTTTTTTTTTTAAAATAACAGAAAAGATGTGTTGTATTAAATATGTAGGTGTGAGTAACATGAGCCTCCCAAAGACATTACTGTAAAGCCCATTGAGAATACTTGTAAGCCCCCATTTCCACCACTATAGACTACGTTCCATGGTGAAATCGAACATTTATAATTTAAAAAAGTACATATGGAATCTCGTACCCTACCTTTTATATCAATATACTAAATTTGATAAAAATAAAAAAAAAAGTATTTGAAGCCATCATCTTTATCTTGATCTTAGGTCAGTTTGTCTAAATTTATTTTAAATATTTTATAAACTCTAAAAATTTATATATTATTTTATAAGTTAGGTTAAAAGTTTAAAATTTTAAGTAATTTATAAGTTGTTAAAGTGTTCATTAAGAGGCTTATAATTCTTTAATAATTTAATATAATTTTTTTTCTATTTTAGTATGAATCAATGACTACGAGGTAAAAAAAATGGGGAGTAGTGACTTTTTCAAAGTACAAATGCATTTTTTTATTTCTAAATGTATAAAAATTGCACTTTGTTTGAATTTTTTTTTATTTTGTCTGAAAAAAATTAAATTTTATCGTAAAGTTTTTATAAACTTAAAACTTCATAGAGCTTTTGTCCCTTTTAGTATATTAAGATGGTGGGATCGGGGTTTGATTGATCGGGCGGGTTGATTAGGTTAATCGATGGGGATCGAGGTGATGGGATAGTATAGCTTATAAGACTTTTTAGTAAAAGTAAGTTGAGATAATAAAACACTTTTAGAAAGATTATAAGTTCTAAAAGATTTTATCGTCTTATTTCTGAAATAAATTTAGGGAGTTTATAAGTTTATAAATTGTTTTAAAAAAAAGGGAAGTTATAAGCTACGTTAAACAACCTCTAAAGTAAATCTACCAGGGTATGTGTTGTTAAAAGGATTGAAATCCATCACATTGATAAAAGGTGAGTTTGATTTTTATATATATGTTTGGTTAGAGAAATTCATTTAAAAGGTAGGATATTTATTGAGAAAAAAAAAATGGTGAAAAAAAAAATGGTGAAAATAGATAAGATTATTTTTATTATGAAAAATAAAGTGTATATTCTTGGGAAATAAAAAGTATAAGAAATAATGTAAAAAGAAGTGTGACAAAATATAGTGTGACTTTTTATTATTAAAAGTGTGACTTTTCTTGTAAAAAAGTAGACGTTTCTTTAAAAGTATTCTTCGTAAAAGTGAAGGTGTATTATATTAAATCGAAAATAATAGTAGTGATAAGCTGAAAATTAATATTTTATATTCTTAAAGGTGTCTTATATTCTTAAAAAATAATATAAAAAAAAAATCCCGATTCCACTTGTTAAGATTCACGTCATCTCTGCTACTGAAGGATATCTATTATATGTTAGGTCAAAGAGGATATCTATTATATGTTAGGATTCGGTGAATTCTGAAATTTAACTAAATAATTACCCAAACAAAACACAATTTCAGTTGTCCTGTCAAAAAAAATAAAATAAATAAATAAATAAAAACATAATTTCAGTTGTAAAAATCCTCGAGCTGAATTTGAAGATTATGGATGGCCATGAAGGCTTAAACAATTGTTTTAGTGAAATCCGATCATTTTATGAATTTGAAGAATCATGTGTAACTCGTAGTCTCAACAGTATTATCAATATAATATAGAAAAAATTTGTGTGGATATCGTCTTTAATTAATTACCACAATAATCACTTTTAATCCAAAGATTATCACTTTCTAGAGTAAATCATACTAGTAAAAAATAAGTAAAATTTTTAAAATTTACAATATATATTAAAAGTGATAACAATTCTGTAAAAAAAAAAAATACCTGTGGCCTGTGTGACTGTGAAACCATTACACACAAATATTTAAACCTTCATCTTAATTAATCCATAAATCAAAGATTATGGATGGCCACAAGTCACTTAACCATTGTTTATTTCCCATCATCACAACTCAGTGAGTTGTGGAAAGCAACTGCAACATAACCAGGTCAACTTTCAAGCACGTCCAACCAACCTCCGAAAATCCTAAAACATTAAAACACACAAAATACATTTCCCCATTTAAAAATTATTTCCCCAAAAACACCACTTCTAAATTCAACCTCTTTTTCCCTCTTCCTTTTAATTATTTTCTAAAAATTCAAACGCAATATGGAAGAAACTTCCTCTTGACAAACCCAACAGCTTCAGCAATAAAGCCAATCGGTTTCACCCAGCAATGACGATGAACATTCTAACAATAGTGATGATAACCAAAAGAGAAATCCTGGAGAATGTTGATGAATTCATCGACAAACTTTCCGCCATCGATGACAAATCCTCCGAATCGCCTGGGGTCCCCGGTTTCGTCGAGGATTTTCTCAATATCATAGAATCGAAGATTTCGAGTTACAATTCAGGGCGAAATCAATGCGAGAATTTGGTAAAGTGAATGAGGAGGATTTGTTTTTATCAATCTGTGAAGCGCATTTCGAGATTGACGAATGCGTTGAGCGAATTTTCAATCGGATGCGAATGTCAGTTCGACGGTGAATCAGACCAGCGTCGCGTTGCAACGCGCGATGGTGTTGTTTTGGAGGAGAATTCCGTGCGTTGTTGGACGATTCGAAGATCGATGGAGATGCGAATGAACAGAGTTCGCAGAGTATGAATAAATCGTCGTCGTTTAATTCGAAAGAACCAACACGATTCGCATTCGGATCGGTGCGCGATTCAGCGGGAGGATTCCGGCCAATCGGATGATTATCCGGCGTATTCAGCCGGAATCGGTGACGAAAATGCACGAAATCGCGACGGCGATGATTTCGGCAGGATACGAAACAAGTGTTGCCAGGTGTATTACATTTCGAGGCGAACCGCGATGCGAAACCACATGGTGAAAATGGATCTGGAAATTCTGTTGAACATGGACGATATGGTGAAAGTCACGTGGGAGACGCTGGAGAACGCGGAGATCTCGCGATGGATCAACGCCGTCAAGACCTGCGGCGACGTAATTTTCCGGGAGAAAAACGCCTCGGAAAGCCATTTTCTCCGGTACCCCCTGGTCTGCCGGGTTGTTAACAAACATCGTCCGCGGCGTCGTGATTCAGCTCCTCGATTTCGCGGAGGCGACGGCGATGGCGAAGAGATCCGCAGAAATTGTTCAAATACCTCGATATGTACGAAGCCTTCAGAATCTGATCCGGAAGTCAGCGGCGGCCAATCGTCGTGCTCGGAGCTGGTGGCGGAGTCTCCGCCGCCGTCGACGGATCGGCGAATCCGCGGTGAGCAATTTCTCCAATCTGGAAAAACTCGATCAAAATCGACGGCGTACGGACGCCGGTCCCCCGGCAACGCAGTGCACCCGCTCACGCGGTACGTGATGAACTACCTGAAATACACGTGCAGTACAAAGACACGCTTGAGAAAATATTCGGAAAGCACACGGAATCGGAAGAAATTCATCCCCGTTTCCAACCAATCTAGATCTGGAAAAAAAGCGAAAGCCCCCACAATTTCGAAACGATTTTTCAACACGACGCCGTTTTTTCGATCCAGGTCGTAACCGTAATGGACCTCCTGGACGAATCTGGACCGCAAATCGAGACTCTATCGTGACCCTTCATTAAAATACATATTCCTAATGAACAACGGCAGATACATCCTCCAAAAAGTGAAGGGCACAAACGAGATTTTACAAGTGATGGGGACATCTGGTGCAGGCGGAGATCGACGGTCGTGAGGAGCAGTACCACCGCAGAACTATCAACGGGAGACGTGGAACAGGGTTTTGCAGGCGTTGAACCAGGAAGGGCTTATGTAATTAACGGGAAGCCAAACAAGCCCTTGGCAAAGAGGTTCAAGATATTCAGCACCATTTTGAAGATATTTACAGAACGCAGAGCGCGTGGGTGGTCAGCGACGAGCAGCTGCAGTCGGGCTCCGGATATCGATATCGGCGGTAATCATTCAAAGCGTACCGGTCGTTCGTGAGGCAGTTCCGCCAGTATTTGGATAATGGGAAGCAAGCTGACAAGTATATAAAAATACGCGCCGGAGGATGTTGAGATGATGGTTGAACCCAGCTTTTTGAAATCATACGTCACTCGCTAGAAGGAAATAGTATTTTGTTTGTTACTATTTATGTGAGTTGGCATGATTGTTTTTTTTGAAGCAATTAGGAGTTCTGAGTTTGGATCATGGTAATTTCATTTTGACTTCTTTTTTTTTTTCTTTAAATTTTCTTTTGTGGTTTGCTTCTTGTTGTGATATAATGTAATACTATTGCATTAATTTGCTCCTCGAGTTTTATACCGTATTGATTTGATGATTCCATGGTACATATTTGTTGCAAGGTGGTTTTCCTTTTAGTATGGGTAAATTTTAATTTTTGTGCAAATAAAAATGAAAAGAGTTTTTGATCTACATAGCTTTTTATGTCTGTTTTCGTTTCAAACAATTTAATTATCACGATTTTTAGTCACTAGCTATATTTGATTGTCAATTTTGGTTATTTTATTTGGAAAAAAAATCATTTTCGATCATTCACAAGTCAATCGTGTCGGTTAAAATTGCGGGGTTTTAGAAACCGTAGGCGATGTGGGCGTTGATTGTTAAAAGAAAAGTTCATTTTTTTCTAAAAATTAGAAAAAACAAAAAATTTCTCTAAGTGCGGAAAAAAATTAATTTTTAGCGTCTACATCAACTTCTGAGCTAGAAACCCGGTTTTAAGCAAACCGCGTGACTTCGCGTGATAAAAAAATACAAAATTTTATGATTTTGAGGAAAAAAATGGACCAAAATAGTTATGAATAAAAATTGAATAGTTAAATTTTAAAAAGAAAGATTTATTTTTAAAAAGCTTTTTTTGGTGATTAAAATGGGCGTGTTTGGTATGTACACATCTCCGCTGAAAATGCATAAATGTATTGCATCACCGTCGTGATGTGATAACAGACATTAGACTCATATAGGTGAAATGACAACGCTGGAAGAGTCTCCAGGTAATATTATCTAGATGAACGAAAATGAAGCATGTTGTGCTCTTTATTAACACCTTGCTAGATGCTTGAAAATGGATGCTTATTTATGTATCTCGGAATGACCAAGCGTGTGTAATGACTTTTTGCTACCATTGGTGTTTCTCGAGGCTACATCTTGCGGGACTTGATCGGTGAAAGTCGTCGTCCTTGAGTAACCACATTAGTACATTTGGAGCTATGGTAGTAAAACCTCCTTATACCGGTGTGGAAACTTCGTTAATGGTGGGAAGCGAGGGCCGTGGTATTTCTTCCATTCACGGGAATAGGCATATTCCTCGTATGGATTACCCTTTAAGGCCCATAGATATATAGTCGTGGACTTATCACGTTTTACATACCTACCACTTTTCTGACGTTAAGTCCGGGATAAGCGCGGATTTTATTTTATCTGGCATAGGATATCTGAAAAGGCGATTCACGAAAAAGAAGCATGTTATTGAACAAAGAAATAGATATGTTTGTTGTCACCAAATTCAAATGCAGCGCGGTTACATGCGCATTGCTCGTTTATGTGAAAATAGATATATCTCTCTGTCAAGATATGAAACTCTGGTCCCGACGCAGCCGGGTTTCCACGACGATGAGATTCTTGGCCTGACCTCGAGGACCATCAAATCCATTGTTTTTAAAAAAGCGGGTTGGACCCGTGGATTTGGACCGTGGCGATAAGCCAAGAATGGCTCGAAAAAGCTCGATAAAGATGCGCCAGCGAGCAAATGCGGTCGGCTGCAAGCGGGTTAAACGGTCATTTTGATTACTTGATCGACACAGGCGCTTTTTCGTATTTTGGGGAAAAAATATTATTGATTTTTTTTGGTATTTTTTAATTCAACTCTAATTAAAATCTCGGTTAGAACAATTAAATTTGTTTAAAGTATTACTAACATTTTGATTTATATTATTCAAATTGAATTTGAAATTGCGATTTGGATGCATATTTATTTAATTTTATGGTAACTTATTTATAAGATATCTTATTACAAAGGAAAAATAGATGAAATTTATTATTTATATATTTATTTATATATTATATAATTATGATGTCATCTTTGGTTCAACCCGATACCAATTGAAATTCAATCGGCCAAGAAGTGATAAGGTTATTGGGTTCAGCGTCATTTTCCGACTTTTAAAATGATGTTCTTTTCAAAGTGCCAAGCCCCGGACGAGACGTTAACAAAAAAGCATTCTTTAGAACTCTTGAAGATTCAAAAGGTGTTCTTTGCAACTTCAAGGCGTTCTTAATTAAATCATCCATAAATGAATTTTGATTCGAGATCAAGGTGCTTTAAATCCCTCCGGCGTTTCTCTAAAAGATATTCTTAAGGTTTGAAGGCATATCCATACTCTTGAAGATTAAAAAATGTTCTTCTTCAAAAGGCGTTTTTTTTTTTTTTTTGAGCAAATGTTCTTCACAAGAGCGTTCATCTAGAAAGTTTCCCAAGAATAACGTTTGATCCAAAACAAAACATGATGCCTTTTGATTAACGTTATAAATCCTCAAATTCAACTGTAGACAAGATGGAGAGGATCTCCATAATCCTCAAGAAGTCGAGAATTGAGTTTAGAAAAAATGAATTAGAAAAAGAAGAAAATTAAATTGTAAACCACAACTTTTAACATTTAAATTGAAGAATTCATGTTGTAATTCATTTTGTTCTCTTAATTATATTAAATTCACAAAATTTATCATTATAGTCTCTTTCTATCGTATCCCGAAAAAGAACCCTTAAAAAATTGTTCAATTGAATGAAATTTTTTGGGGTTGAATTTTAAATAGTCGGCTAAGTTGCGGAGTAGGTGGTTGGAATTCGATTATGGGGTTTTGAGGCGTAAAGAGATAGAGGTGTTGGTAGAACTTGGTAGGGATTAGTTGTATTTAGGTGTCGAGGGTAGGGGTATATATGAGCGAGGATTTGTTGATGGTGATGGGTAATGGAAAAAAGATACTTCATTTTGGTGAAAGATTTATTGGATGGATGAAGATTTTTAGGAAAAGAAATTTAATAAGTTATTTAGAATTAGTACTCAAAAAGGAAATGATGGTTAGTGAGATGGGCTATTGGGCCGACGGTTGGAAATGTGATTTGATTTGGAGTAGTGAGTTAAGAGGAATAATATTTTTAAGGACAATAACTTGGGATTGTATTTTAAGGATAATAATTTTCACAGTTTGAAAATGTAGGACAATATATTTTAAACTTGTAAATATAGAACAATATGTTTAAAAATATGTAAATGTAGGACAATGATGAGCCCCAAACTTCAATAATATTTTACATTGGGCTTATTAGATCTTTTAAAACATTTCGGTTTAAAACATATTTATCCTATTTTATTTTTAAAACATATTGTTCTACATTTTTAGTGGTAGAATTATTGTCCTTAAAACAAACCCCCAAAAATTATGTCCTAGAAAAACATTTTTTCCGAGTTAAGAGAGAGAGTGTCAAATTTATTAAATGATTCACTAGAAAAAATAATTAATTTCGACAATTTTCAAATGGCTTCTGAAATTTTCCTACAACAATAATTTGGTCTTTAAAAAATGAAGATTGTCTCGTAGCTACCATTTTTTACCATTTTTTAAGTAATACTCCATCCGTTGATTGACCAAATCATGAACCTCCACACAAAATGCTGATTTAAAAAGGGGGGTTTTAAAGAGGAAAAAAACCACTTGTAATTAAAGAGGGTTTTAAAGAGGATCCTATACGAGGTACGAGAGATTTTAAGAGGTGAATTTAAAGGGTTCAAAACCCTCTTTAAATCAATCTTGGCATTTAAAGAGGGTAAAAACTCTCATCGATATGCCATGCAGTTAAAGAGGGTTTATAACCCTCTCTAATTCAAAAGGCTCTGTGAATCTAGCTTGTTGATCCAGCCTAGAAAGGAAGAAAATGAGGGTTTTGTTCTCTTTTAAAGGCCCTCTCCAATTTAGAGAGGTTTTTCATTTACTTAACACCCCTCTCCAACCCCTTTATAAATAAGGCACCTCGGCCCCATTCTTAAATTTGAAGAGGAAGAGCATCACTCTCCAATTCCCGTAACTCTCGTCGTTTTCAGTTAAAATGTAAGTTTTTCATTTTATTAATTGTAAGTATTAGTTATTTTATAGTATAATATTACTTGTTTTATTGGTATTAGTTGTTTTTATTGTGTAGTATTAATTGATTAATTGTTTTATATATTGTGTAGTATTAGTTGATTAATTGTTTTATTGTGTAGTATTAGTTGATTAATTGTGTAGTATTACTTATTTTATTGTGTAGTATTTGATTTTTATTGTAGTATTAGTTTATTAATTGTTTTTATTATGTAGTATTAGTTGATTAATTTTGTGCATTAGTTGATTAATTAATGTTTTAATTATAAATATTAGTTGCTTTGTTGTTTTAGTTTTGTTTTTATTGTGTAGTATTAGTTTTTATTATTAATTAACATGTTTTATTAATTAGTAATATTTAGGTTAATTTAGTATTAGCTTAATTTGCTTATTTAGTGTAGTTGTGATTTAAAGAATATATTAATTAAAATGCGTTTTGGAGGGATCGATGTTGATGAATATTTGTTTAGTTATTGCTTACAGAACATATGCGTTAACATTAATTTCAATTGATTAAGTCGATTAAATCTCTGCGGGATCTTGATTAATTAGAATATTTATAAAATAAAATGAAACTGTATAATTTTTAGGAAATATTAATTATTAAGTAGGTTTTAATATAATTAATTAATTAAGAAATGTAAAAGCTTGATATGGATTGTAGTTCATGTTGGATGTATGGTCCAAAATATTAATAATGGCATGATATCTTACGAATTTTCTGATGGACTCAATCATTTATAGATTTCGCCACTATTCCAAAATTGGATGAACGAGGGAAAGATTAGGTGTCCCTTGCAAAACAAATTTGAATGTCGGAACAACATGTTTCATTCACCGATGGACGTGAAAGCTCATTTGTATAGGGGTGGTTCATGCCCAATTATTCGCGATTAGGTTTTTAACGGTGAAAAATTTGGGGTCAATACGATGATCAACCCATACGTCGACTTCACATGGGCGGTTGACGAGACATCCGGATCTAGCTCGTACCACGACATGATCCGGGAGACTTAACCAGGTCCCCACAGAATGTAGATGATGAGCCCTCAATAATGAGGAACCTCCGAATAGGCATGTTCACGCATTTTTTAACATGCTTCGTCGTGAATCGGGGATATCATGCACGTTGCGAATCACGCTCCGGTTGTCATACAATGCCATATTCTTTGAACATTAAAATTGAAAGCGGATTATGCGAAAGGGGCTATAATCAAATGGTTCAAAGCGATTCATGAACTTTGTCCGAATAATGCAGTTGCCCCGAAATTTACGATAGTAAACAAGCGGATGAGTGAGATGGGTCTTCCCAAAGGATCCATTGTTGTGCACATAGCGCATGCTATATTGGGGGTTCGGAAGGCAGAACTTAAAAATTATGCCGTTTGCGTTATTACGGTTCAAACTGCTTCCAGGCGTGAAGCGTGAATGATAATCGAAAAAAACCGTCGCTTTTAAGGAGATATTCTATTTTTCTATCATTCACGGATTTACGAATTGTATCGATCAAATGCTCTTCGCGAAAGGATATGACATAGCATGCACGTTCCTCCTAATGACCCTCCGGTGTTATCGTCGTCGCCTATGACTCCACCGGGCTTGAAATCGCAGACGGTCGCGTCTGAATTTGCGAGAAATTCAAAAGCGTGAGGTTGGGCTTGAGCGATGGTTTTCAACCGTTTAGAGTATACCGGAAAACAATATTCATCATGGCGATGATAGTGACCAGGTGCAATCTACCCCATGGTTGTGCATGAAGGATCAATTCATGTTTCTTACGATTCACGGTGCACGGTCCAGCAAATCGAAGGATAAATTGGATGTATTCTTGCAACCTTTGATCCGTGATTTGCAATTTTATGGGAACATGGGTGGTAACATATGATGTTGCTACAAGCAAATTTTTTTTATGCGAGGCTTGCTTGTGTCACGGACCATCGGTGACTTTCCACCTACTCGATGTTATGCGGATGGAGCCACAATTTGGAAAACTTTCTTGTCGCCTTTGTCTTTGATTCTAGCCTTCGAACTTTTCGGTCGAGGGCTCGATCCCAGCGATCGTGGTTTGACAACCATAAATAAGTTCTTAGATAGTCGTCATCCATACCGAGAAGGAACCCATTCGGAAAAAATGTAGTAGTTGATGATGATCGACCTCCGATCCTTCTGATGATCAAATCCTCAAGCAAATTGATTGGATTGATGAAATAGCAGAGTTGAATCTTGATGCTCCTAACAAATTTTACAATGTGGTTGGAAGAAGAAAAAGTGTTTTAAGGGGATTTTTGTAATGGAGCTCCTCGCTGATCGAACACAATTTGGATGTGATGCATATCGAAAAAAATGTGTTTGATAATCCGGATTCTACGGTAATGAATGTCGAAGGAAAAACAAAGGACACCCCTAAATCGAGGATGAACTTAATGAATAATTGTAGATAATTTATGTCCACGTCACGAAAGTACCCCCGTTCTTAAAGCCTACCATATGATAAGAAGACAAAGATATAATGCAAATGGGTAGATGAGTTGAAATTTCCAGATAACTATGTGTCCAACTTGTCTCGATCGTGGGCGAAAAAAATTGAAGATGTTTGGGATGAAAGAGTCATGATTGTCACATGTTTATCATTACTCCCGATTGCTTTGATGAGATTACTGGCTGTCTAAGGTTGGCAAGCTCATCGAAATTAACTTGTTCTTCGGAGTTAACATCGAAGACCATTCTTTTGTAGAAAACATGTCTCCGGTTGAACAATGAGATCCTAGTGATCTTGTGCGAGTTGGAGCGGATATTTCCCTCGGTTTCTTTAAAATATTAAACTAAAATGTGTTATGCGAGGTTGTGAAGAATATTAAAATATCATTTTTACAAAAAAAATATTCATATTAATAAGTATATAGAAAATATAAATTATTTATTTTATAATTTAATTATAAATATTTTAATTAAACTAAAATGTGTGTATATATATATAATAAACATTTGTATTATAAATGATATAATTAAAAATAACACATAAATATACAATACATACATATATATAATATATATACAATTAGAAAGACATTAATGTCAAGAACTAGTTGTGCCTAAATCGGTTTGGCCGAAACACACAAGTCCTCCACATACCGGGGAGGTCACGTGTTAAATCTTGTATGGACGCTTGAAAATTACCTACATTATTGCTTAAAGATATCTGAATTTGAGTGTCCAGTGGTTGTGTGGAGTGCGTTAATGGACTTCATGACGGGGTTGAAACCCTTTGTTCGTTTTTAGCATTTTTTCTCCGAAAAAGCGAGGGCTTAAAACCCTCTTTAAATTCACGGGAAATGGGATTTAGGACATACTACTAAAAAAAAGCATGTAGTGACGCTTTTTTAGTGACACTTTAAAATAAGCGTCACATAATAAAAATATAATGACTCTCATTATTTTGTTACGTATTAGACGCCTTATAATAATTTTCAATCCCTATAACCCTGAGATCGATTCTCAGCAAACGCAGAATAATTTTAATATCTATAATGACGCTTTATGAAATTAAATTAAATACTACGCTAATTAAAAAAATTAAGCTCGCTGAATAATTATTTTTTAATCTCAATTCCTAATTAACTTCCTCAATTTTTCATCCACCGTCATTCTATGGTGGGCTTTCTTCAAAATAGTTCTTATCATCCGTGCACCTCCAATTCATACAGCAAAAACCATCCCATTTCGTCGCCTTCACCGCCCCCGGTATTCCGCCCGCCTTCACCGCCAATTCAACCTCAACGCATATTCCTTTCCTTTTCGTGGCACCCCTAATTCAATTCCGTATTCACGCCAATTTACCTTCATCAATCTCAATCGTGAGAGCCCTAATTTGATTCCAAATTCATGGTAGTTCATCTTCATCAATCGTGGGAGCGCACTTGATTAATACAACATTCACCTTCATCATAGTACTAATTTCATCAAGCTACAGGTTCGTCCTTTCTATTATCAATTGGTTATGCGGATTATAATCTCGGTTTTTTGTTATAGATTAGTTCATCTCGGTTTACTTTCTATCCAACGTATTAGTTATATGATTTTTGGGTATCACATTGCTTTAGTTTGTGATTCGGTTTTCGATCTGTGATTGTGGTGTTGGTTTCTATTTTTTTTTTTTTTTCTATTTCTATGTTCTGGGTTCGTGCCTTCAATAGGGTATGGAATAGTTTAAATTTTACAAAGTTCGGTTGGTGTCAAAAGATTGAAGATGTTTTTATGATGTTTCTTTTGGATGGGTGTGGAAGTATTTTTAGTTGAGAAGCTCTAATATTTCTGCCACAACAAAATTAAATATAGTACTCCATTCAGTAAGGAGAAAAAGCTAGGACTCTGAGAACAAAATAATAATTAAAGGAAGGATTCCAAGGGCATTTAGTCTTATCGCACACTTAAATAAATTCTTTGTATGCTTTGATGAGAAGTTTGGTTAAATTAGTTTTTTATTAGTATGCAAAAAGCCTCAAAAGATGACCGGATATGGAAATCAGGTTTGTAATTCATGCTCCCAGTGAGATTACTAAACTTGCTATTATTAGTAATGTTACTACACCTAGCTACTACAAGTAAGGAGAATTTCTGTAGAGTTAATGCTCACAGTTGCTGCAGAAACTTGTAGTTTCTGATGGTCTGGAGCAACTTTTCTAATTTTTCCTTTGAGTTCTATGGCCAGTCGGAGAAACGAGATGTGGACTTTTATTCTTCTTCTTGGTACCCTGATTCTGTTCCTTTTGTCTTGTTTTAATTTACATTCTTATTTCTTGCTTTTGAAGATGTGGGCGGTGGAATTTTTCTAGATTGGATGAAAAGTTGATTATTCCCGTGACCAATCTTGATAGGCCTAAAGGCCTTATTCAGTACATGCTGATTTGCTAGTTATAGCTCCAACTCCTGCTTATATTTGATTGAAAATGTCAAATGATTTGCTTGATATGTTATACAAATTCTTTATCATTGTAATATCTTTTGTATGACTTGGCATATTTATTGTTGGTTCTGATCTGATTGCTAAGTAATTTTACTTGTCTAACAGGACTGCAGAAATCATGTTTGAGAAGTACCAAGTTCCTGCAAATATTTTGGCCAAAAATCCCGTGAGCTTCTATTTGATTTGACCAAAGACTGGAAGCAATAAGTCTTCTTTTTTCAAGAATATTTCACTTTGCTACATTGTAATCTGAGTTATTTACCTATTCTAGGTCCTACATCTCTTTTTTGCATCAGGACCGTTCCACTGCTTTATTCATTAACTGGTAGGATCCTACCTATTTTATCAACATTGTTCTTCAGTTTTTTATCCAGGTTTTATGTATGTCTTAATAATTTGGCTGCTGCAGGATCCTTTAAATTGCTTTTAGCAACATGATCATCGTCGAGTACCATGCATGATTTTTTATAGTACTCATTTGTCATTTTCATAATTGTCTTAGTTTTTAATTTAAATCTTTTGTCAATATATTTTATGTTTTAAAGATTATGGTGTATCAATGATGCTAGGACAAAGAGTTTCTTGCAGAGTGAGGAGGGACATTCAAAGCATCACAAATGCTCTGTCAACCTCCTCAATTACTTTTTGCCCAATCTGTGAGCCCCTCTTGCCTACCCAATTTGCTAGGCCCCTTTTTACCTACAATACGCTAGCCCTCAAGTGCCGATTCTCGCCCCTTGCGAATGCGTATAATTTTATAAATTTCAGCAGTTTTTATCTATTCTTTGGTTATTTTGATTGGATTTTTTTGGAGTGCGAAGTTCTTTGATTGTTTTCTATTATCGCCCATAAAGAAGGTGATTAGTCTAGAGTTTTGTGTTAATCAATTAGTTAGAAAATTTTTGTTAGTTGCTGAAATTATTGTTATGTTAAACATATACAATTAGTAAACAGTTCGACTAGTTGAGTTAGGTGAGATTAGTGAGAACTTTTATGTATATACTTGTAATTTCTCATTAATCAAAGTAGGCACAATTTATATTTTTAGTTTTTCTCTAAATCTCAACATGGTATCTATTAATCTTTGATTACATTGAATATGGATACATATAGGTGTAATTAATTCTACCCGTCTTCCAAAATCTCGAGAAAATTTCTTTTTTAAACTATGTTGGCTATGTTTTGATAGTTTCTTGATTTTGGTTTCTTGTTTATACACCGTTGGCAAGATGTGCAAGGTTGTTGTTTCTTGTTGTGGAAAAATATGGTTTATAGTTCAATTAAATTCCATGTTTTCCCTTTTCTTCTAATCTTGGACTTGGGTTTAGAATAATAATATTTGTTTTTTTTTATGCCGGGCAAAGGTTCTCTTAAGTGGTATCTCACTCCGGTTCTTGTTGCGAAAATTCACCATTGATAGTTTAAATCTAGCTAAGATCTTAGGAAATGGAGAATTATTAGGACACTTGAATGGTGTGAAATTGAAAGTTATTGTGGCATTAATATATGAGGAACTATTAAAAAAAGTTGAAGTTGTAAAAAAATATTGGACAAGCTATAGGACATAGTATCGTTTGGCCAAAGCATGTCAAAGTTTCTAATGATAATCTTTCATTTGTTTCAATTTAGTTCCTTTCGAGTTCAAGTATTAATTATTTCACTTTCATTCGTTATTATAGGTTCAAGCGAAAAAAAAGATAAAAAAGTCTGGGGAAATGGATTTTGTCACACATAATTTAGGTGCAATTTATTATTGAACTAATAGTTTTGATACATTTGTTTGGATTGGTCTTGATTGATAGCTATTAATTTTCGTGTTACTTTTTAGATGTCACGTGTGAATGGCGGTATATTTTCTTGATATATATTTTTGATTGTTTAAGTGTTCTGAGTTAATGACAATATTTTATTATTATATTGATGTTTATGTATCAATGTACAAATGATTTGAATTATTATATTATTATATATGTTTGACGGTATAGAAATGCATATATGTAATTTTACCTATCGTATATTTGTATTTTAATATTAAATGACATAAAAAAAAAATCTTTATATAATGTTTTATTGTCAAATACATAATGGTGTCACAAGATAGTGAGTTTGTGACACATTTAAAAAGCGTCCTAAACAAGGTGGTTAAATTAGTTATATATAATCTGGTGGCGCAAGAAAACATCACAAAATTTTTTTTCGTGACAACCATTGGGTCTCAATAAAAGCTTCACTAAAAGCATTAGTTAAGTTAATTATATAACTTAATGACGCCATCACAAAAAAAGAAACATCATGACACATAATAACGTCTACAAGACAGCGAGTTAAACTGACCCATTAAAAATCATATACCCGGTTGTTAAGGTTATTATAAGTTTTCATGTGGCGAAAGCGTCACTAAAACACATTGTGGTGGCGCGATTAAGCGTCACCAAATAACGCGTTACTAAAGAGCACTAATATGACTCGTAAAAGCGTCTACCAATAGACATTCGTGACGACTTCAAAGGCGTCCGGAAATAGGTTTTTTGAACGTCAAATCATGTGAAGCTTGACAAAGCGTCACTAAAAAAGTAAAGCGTCGTTATAGGCTAATTTTGACGCTTTTTAAGCGTCACTATAACCAGTTTTTCTAGTAGTGAATATAACCCTTTATATTTCCGAGTTCCTGACTAAAGAGGCGGGGTTCACGCCCTACAAAATGGAACCCCAGGGTTTTAGCGAGCATTTGGTAGTTGATTGATTGGCGAGTTTTTCCCTCGGAAAAATTGACCGCGTGTCGATCGTCATGAAAGCCCTCTTTAATTTAATCGACAATTTTGTTTTTACCTCGTTTACCGCGTTTTGACGCCCGTATTAAAGGGGATAATATCCCTCTTTAAACCCTCACAAAAGCGAGATATCCCTCTTTAAATTTCTCTTTAACACCTGCTTTAAATTACATGCGTTTATGGTGAAGGAGATTAAGAAAAAAGTTGGAAATAATAGTATTAAATTGTGTAAAAGTGGATAAAAGTGTGTTTGGTGAAGGAAATAATAGTGATAAATGGTGTAAAAAAAAGAATTTGGTGGAGAAATAATAGTATTAAATGGTGTAAAAAGTGGTTTGGTGGGCCGAATAATAATATTAAATAATATTGAAAAGTTGGTTTATTTTCTTTTTTAGGAAATGACCAATCAAAATTAAAACCCCAATGGAGTATATAAAAAATTACCTACAAAAATAATTCCTAGGCAAAAAAAATTACCTACGAAAGCAAATTACTACATATTTGTAATTTTTAAGTGGATAAACAAATTACTACACAAATAATTCCCAAGACAATTTATAATTAGTAAAACGATTATATTTGTTGTTTAAAATTGCCTACATACAAATTTACTTATGAATTACATTTTAGTAGGCAAAATTACCTATAAATGAAAATATCTATATATGTTGAAAAATTTTCAGAGGCAAGTCGTGTAGTCAATAAAACTATTTAAGACAAAATTATTTTTTGTTGAAAATTTAAATGGTATATTAAAATTCATAAGCAATTCCTATTTATTTGTCTTGATTTATTGGTGTGTCTTACCGATTTTCTATCCCGAGCGCAGGCGGATGTATTGGCGTTGGATACATTCTAATAATAGCGTGTATTTTAAGTACTAGGAAGAAGGCTTTAACATGGATGAGGAATGGCGGCAGAAATTGTTGAACAACTACGCTCCAAGAAGATATCAAACAATTGGGGAAAAAGTGTTTTTATGCCCGTAATTTAGGGAGGATTGTATTTTAAGAACAATAATTTTCTGAAAAACTTGAAAATGTAGGATAATATGTTTTAAAATTAGTAAATATAAGAAAATAGGTAAATATAGGACAATTGAGCTAGAATAAACTTAAATCAAAATGAAATGTCAATTCAGTTCATGATTGTCCTACATTTATAGATTTGCGGACTTGTGAATGTAAAGACACTATGTTTTTAAATCTGCAAATTTAGGGCAATCTTCGATGTTATAAATTTTGGAATCGTCGAGCGTATGAACAATCACTCCTGACGGAAAACAATAAACACAAACAAAAAAAAGAGATAGATTAGGTGACCGGTTCATCAAATCGACTACGTCGAAGCGATACCAACCCGATTTCAACAATATATATCTTGCTAAGTACTAAATTTTTTTCTCCTTTACAGCGAACTATACAACATGTATTTATAGGTATCATTTAGGGGTTTACACAATGTCCACCAGGTAGTGGGAAACCTCGACCCTCTGAGGTTTTGCTAGCTGTAGCAGAATCCTTAAGCTTCTTGTACGAATCTGCATATCCGGACTTTCCCTCATGCGATCACGAAGATTCTGGCGTCGCAATATCCTTCCATAGAATGGAAGCAGCCTTCCATGTGAAAATTCGATTACTAGTGACAGACTCGAATGATGCATCCAGCGGTTGCTCGCTACAACTCTATGTAGTGCAGCCCATAATTGCTTACCCCCACTTGGTATTCCCTTTATAGTTCTTTCCTTGTATAGCAATCTGTCGATGGGGTCAGCTACCCCAGTCATTATGAGGTGGTCATTGGTCGTCTGGCTCGTGATCGCAACCCTAAAGAGGGCGTTTATTGACTTGTGAGCAGCTCAGCAGATTGCCTCGAAAAGCGTCGATAGCTTGAAACACTTTCTGCGGTCGTGATGGTGCGTGGTTGCCACTTTTTTTGATTATTTTTCGATTTGCGAATCAGGCCCATTTTTTAAAAATTATTTGCATTCGAGACCAGCCGTACTTCTATAAATTGGTCCTTTCGTTCATTGTTAAAACCCTTCGTCTTCTTTGAGCAATTTTATGCAAGTTGCTTTCTTACCACTCCGTGCGACTCTCCTCCACTTTGGTAAGTGTATATCTTTCTCCTCTTCCATTTCTTGCCAATATCTCGCCTCCGGTGGCCATTGTTCGGCTCGGATGGAAAAAGTGCCCACTTTCTGTTTCGCCAGGTTGGATTCTTGCCGAGAGGTTTCATCGGCCGGTGATTCGGCGGTTCGCCCATCCCATGACGGGCCCCCCCACATCTCACAGGAATTCTCCGATTGACTTGGACATATTCCGACTGGAGGACCTTGAAGTTCTTCTACGGCGGGAGATGGAAATGGGAAACCCTCGAGCCACTACCGGAGGCCAAAAACCTCACTTCGCCTGTGACGGTATCTCGACTTCTTGATTATCGAACTGTCGAGTGGAATTCCCCGTCACCAGCCAACGGTTCCTCGATGCTAGCATGACGACCGAGGTCGATTCTTTACTCGCGTGAAATATCGTTCCCTTATGTCGGAGCGAGCACAGGGCGGGAAGCTGGCCCGGCCCGATATGGGAGCTCCGAAAGATGTGTTTTCTCGTCTGGAGGATCCGAGATAGCGACCCGGCCCGAGAGGGTATGATAAGCCATCCGTAGAGGCGATTAGGCGGATCTCGGGACCCGCTCAGCTCGTCGGCGATCTCTCTCACTGACCCAGCCTGGCATCTTGCCCGTGGCGGAATAACCTCCGAATGGATGAACTCTGCTGGCGACCTTAATGTGGTGCTTCGGTCGGTGGGTCTCTATCATCTACTCTCCGTGAGTGAACTACTTACAGTGGTTAATTAGCGGTATTCGAGAAGTCCTTATGCTGCGAAGAACCGAGTCATAATTAAGCCGGTCGTGTGAAGTTGCGATAAGATTAGGCGGCATCCTCGTTAATTGGGTTTATGGGGGGGCATGGCGGGCGCCTCACGGGGTTACTCTTGGAATTTACTATGCCCTTTCTAAGCGGACCGGTAAGGCCCTTCCCCAAGTGTTGTGAGCATCTCCGTCTTGATCCTAATTTCCTTTGTCCCTTTTATGAGTTCTTGTTGCCCGGAGCAATTAAAAGCGGGATTTTAAGCGCTCGATGAATTGGCCTGATTACCCTTGGGAATTCGCCCGCGTCGGGGCTCTACAACTCTTCCTCCCAGATTGTGGGGGGGGTTTCTTGAGCCGTGCCCTCGTGGGGGCCGTTAAACTTTAGTGAGTCTTTCCTATTTATAAAAAACCGAACCTCTTGATTCGGTTTAACCTTCTTTAACTTCGTTTTTCTTCTGGCACCATCGTGCAGGTGCGGTAAAGCGGCGCCCGACTACGCCTGAATGTCTTCTCGTAGAAATCCGCTCAACTTCTCATGTCTTTGGATCTCTGGCGGCGGCTCTTAGATCTCGGGGCACGTCGGCGAGATCCTCTACCGAGGACGACTCCCAGAAAAAAAAGGCAGGAGGCGAAAGTGCTTGCCTTCCATGTGGAACCAGTTCCCCGCATAAGCGTGTTGCCATGGCGACCATCACGAAGCCGATTATGAGGCAGTGCTATGCGCCCGCCGCATCCGGTGCCTCATAACCACCTTTGATGCGTCGGTTCTCTGTGACCCGTCACTGAAGAGGTTTGATGTATGGATCTCGTGAATATATTAACATACGTATTTATCTTAACGTAGTAACCTTTTGGGTTAACTACTATCTCAAGTTCGGTACCCATCTTTGATGTTGTACTGATGTACAAATACATGCGGCCTTTCGTCGGGATGCTGAGTGCTGGTCTTGGCGGATGACTATCGCGAGTCTCTTGACAACAAAGAAAAACACATGCACGCGCCGATCTACTCTCGGAAAGAGTCCGTTCTCCGAATGGGTCATCGGCGAAATGTAATCTAACAATCTGCAGAAACCTCACCTTTCGGCTTTGGATAAGCGAAGAAGATGGAGGAAGCGGTAGTATTTATGTCTCAAATGGAGGTGACTTGAAAGGCTGCCGGGAGGCGGCCAGTGGTGGCTTTACCTGATGGCGGGAGGTGGTGAACACAGCTTGGTCGCGGGTTGATTCCCACAGCCTCCTGAGCCGGGAGGTGACATTCTTGGTGGGTGGGAGCTGCCACTCGTGATGGTGATCCATCCGCGGTGGACTATGAAGCGAGTTGGAGGCTTGTGACACTAGATTGGGAAAGATGCCTCCTCCCATGTTGAGAGTTTCCTCATCGATTAACTTCTGTTGATGTTCTCTCTGGGCGTCTGCCGATCACTCCGTGAGCCACTCCGTGCTAAGTGGAGGACTTTAAGGCCTCACGTTGCGGTGCCCCGGGCAGCGTGGTTAACTGTGTGACAGCACGATTTTGGCATAGAGATGTCCTTCTGGCCCTGGGAGAGTGGTGATGCTGGGCGGGGGTTAAACCATGGGGGTCTCTGAGAGCGCCGGTCGACTAGCGTGTCTGCACGCCCGTGGTGGTCGGGCTGCAATGATACCGTGGTGGCCGACCGGTGGCGGAGTAGTTGGGCGTGGGCGACCGGTGGTGGTGAATAGGTCGGGGGACAATGTTTAGAGCCTCACGCCCGTGAATGATTTCATGTACTTCTTGTTTTCTTTATTATGCTTTCGGCCCTCACGGGTTTAAATCTTATTTGGCCTTAAGCCCCCTTTTCTCCGTTTAATGAAAACAAGCTTACGTTATCTTGTTGGTTCCATGCATTAAATAAATTTGTTTGTTGCTTTAAACCTTAGAAAAATTTAGATTTATGCACTTTGGACAAACAAGCGACCATGAGTTTTGCACGTGTCCCTAATCACCATTTTAGTGTGTTCACCGATGTATACGGACTATGTTTTGATTTTGATGCGTCTTATTTTTTATGCGATGTTAATCTAAACTTTGGCTCGGTCGTGTTTCAGGTGTTGTCGACAAAATGTTAGTCTAACGACTCATTCTAAGGATTTAAACGGAAATTTGAAAACGTAACTTGTTATAGAATGTCCTTCTTAAAAGCTATTGAACTATTACAAAGTGGCGGTCAACAAAATAAACTCTTAAAGCGACCTTTCTTGGTAGTCTTTCTTTAAATGAGTTGTATTCCCATATTCTTGTTGGTGTCGCGTCCGGTCTTGATCTCATCGCCCCATTGCCGAGCATTTGGATATCTGAAAGGGCACCTTCCCGAGTAGGACCGAGTGCTCCCTTGGGTACTCAAGTATCTTTTTCGGGGCCAATTAGCCTTCATGAATCGTCAATTTTTGACCTTGGTTGTAGTATTTCTCGGCTTGTGGATTTGTAGCGGCGTTTCTCGGGTTAACATCTATCACTTTTTCTTCGTGGGTCCAAAGCGGTGCGTCATTAGATGTCATTCTTGGTTTGAGGCTCATTGCTTGTTCGGTGGCTCGGTATGGTGACTTCCTGGGATGCACGGCTTCTCGAATCTGAGGGAGTAGGGTGTTCTCTCATGCGGAAATTGATTATCTTTATGACCTATCTCAGGCGATTAAACTTGCCCTGCGCTTTCCTCCTTTAAGTCGTGCTTTCGATGTATGTTTGATAATTTTGTTGATAAGCCTCTGCTTGCCCGTTGGATTGAGGATGGTAAGGGGTAGAAAGAGCTTTGCTATCTTAATTTTTACGAAGAAGCGATCGGCGGCGGGTCAGATCAAATTGTTTTGCTTATGGAATCCCGATTGCTTCGCGGAGACCAAGCGACAAATGATGTTTTTCCAAATATGAATTTTATCCTTATTTGTCTGGGCGATCTTTGCAAAAACCTCAAACCACCTTGCTGTGAAAATGTCGGCGCAATGAGGGCAAAATGGGCCCGATCGAGGGAAGCGGTGAGGAGGGGCCCGATGATGTCGATTCCCGCTGCGAAAAGGTCATGGGCTTAGGATCTTTGGTTAACTCCTGCAGGGGACATCGATTGAGGGGCAAAGATTTGGCAATGGTGTACGCCCTTGCATATTCCGAGCGTCCTTCTTAGAGTCGACGAAATATCCTTGTCGGATGGTTTGGTGGGCGGGGGCGGCCTCCAGCGTGATTTCATGAGATGCCGCTTGTGGATTTCTTTCAAGATGGCTTGTCCCTCTACCTTTGTCACTGTCCCGAGCAATCGGAATCTTTGAAACCTACTTGCTTGTATAAGTTATTGTCGACCATCACATACCTTCTTTGCTCTAAATCTGATCGTCGGGCATCGACCTTGCCATCTGGTAGGCCTCGCGTTTTCAAAAATTTGATTATTGGGGTCCTCAGGTCCTGCGTGGTCGATAGGTGTGATATGGCGACAAGGATGCCGATGGGGCGGGGAGCGTTAGTTTTATGATGGTGACCTCTTTCATGTCCGCCGATCGCCCGATGTTGCTAACTTTGGCCAAAGCGTGCTGCAGGAGTTTGCATTCCTTGGCACCGATTCTCGTAGACTTGGCGAATTTCTCGAGCAGGGATGTGGGCGACCTCGCGATAGGGGGTCATTCGATCCTGTCGGGCCTCATACTCCTGATACTTGACCGCGACCGGTTAAAGGAATGCGTATTATATTACCGACCTCTTCACTCCATTGCCATCGCCATCTCGGCCCTCAATTAGAGCTTAGTACTTTCGGCCTCGTTATTAGTGGCACGAAAATCAAACAACCGTCTAGAAGGAAAGCCCATCAGGGCTGAGTCGGGACATGCGGCCCAGGCTCGGGTTTGGGTGGTGGATCCCGTCCGCATAGAGTTCCCATGGTGGGCTGTTGGTGTTCTTTGCGATGTTGTCGGGAAAGTGAGCTCCACCACGAAATCCGCTAAGGCACATTGCCTTGATGGTAGTTAGGTGGGGCGTATGTGATCGGATTAAGCGATCTCGTTGCCCATTTCATGTAGCGACCAGGCATGTTGGGCGTTAGGTAGCGTTATATTGCGGTTAGGTCGGCCTTATCACACGATGGTCGAAAAAGTGCAATTAAGCGTAATTTTCTCCGCTTATCGTTACTAGGGCATGGCGGAGCTTCTCAGGGGATACCTTTGCTCGGCCTCGCTTAAGCGCTTTGGCTTATGTAATAGATTGGTAAGTAGTCGTGCCGCCCGGCTCGAACGGGATCGAGCTCGAGAACTGTTCCGAATCTTGACCAAATAGAGGAATAACTTTTCTTAGGGATGGGCTTGACTAATGTTTTAAATTCGTGAGATATTTCTTGATCCCATCTAAAAGTACTTTGGGCCTCTTAGTCCACTTGGAAATTGTTTTGGCTCTCTTGGTATATGTCGAAGAAAGGCTTTTGTCTCCCATCTGAATATGAATCTGCTAAGAGGCTGTCGAGACTTCTTGCGAACCTCTGAACCTCTTTTTGGGTTTGGGGGCTACCCATATCGATGTGCCCCTAATCTTAATGGGGTTGGCCTCTATTCCCGTTTTCGACTAAGTGGTCGAAATTTGCCCAACTCCTCTCGAAGTTACACTTCTTTGGGTTGATTTCATGTTGAACCCCGCCAATATGGTGAGCAGGCGAGGCGAGAGTCGCCCGGTGGTCTTCTTTTTTTGAGGACTCTTGGCGACTAAGTCATCTATGTACACCTCCATGGATTTTCCGATTTCTCTGCCCGAACATTTGATTTACTAATTATTTGGTATGTTGCCTCGGCATTTTTGAGGCGAATGTCATCCTCTTCTTCCAACGATTACCGTTCTTCGGTGAGGAAGAAGGTATGTTGTTAATTAGATCCTCGTGCATGGATATTTGATGGTACCCACGTCGTCCATGAAGGACATTATTCGTGCGGCGGTGTTGTCGATCCCGGATGGTTGATATGAGGCATAGGGAAAAAATCTTTGGGGCACCTTCGTTGGTCGGTGAAGTCGATGCCACGACCTCCATGCTCCGTTAGCTTTATTGACTAGGGCGGCGTTGGACACCCACGGGCTTGTAAACTGCGTGATCGATTAGTTGTCGAAACAACTTCTTCACTTTTTAAGAGCCGATTGCAACATATTTTTACGGTCCGAATTTCCTTCTTTTACTTGTTGGTTTCTTTGGGTCAATGTTAAAGCGGTGGCGGCGACCTCGGGGTTGATTCCTACCATATCCTGTGGGACGGTGAACTGCGTCTGAATTTTCTTTGAGGAAATTGATCGGTGCCTTCTTAGTTAGGGCCGAGATCTTAGTAGCGATTATAACCTTTAGAGTTGAATCGGGTTGGATATCGTTGATCTTTTCAAGTTCCTAGTGCGGTGTCGCGCAATTTTTGGTCTCCCATTGGATCATCGATTGTACCTTGGATGATGAACTCGCTTGGTTCGGTCCGATCTTGTTCGAAATCCTCGTTCATTTCTTTATTTTGGTTGATTTCCATTGGGTCGATTTGGTTCTTTGTGATTTTTTGCATGCTATAATTTAAATGAAACCAGAGTATAAATAGAACATCCTCTTTGCATCAAAGGCGATCACCCTTAAGCTGTCTTGAAGCCACCCCGTCCCTAGCGTGGGAATTTTACCTGAAATAATAAGTGGAGGGCCCGGCCTCAATTCATGTTAAGGGGCACTTGAAACCATTGAAGGTGGTGGCGGGTCTATTACAAGGAAATCACTAAGTTTAGTGGCCTAATGGCCTTATCTATGGAGGAGACCGGTTCTACTTTATGACGTATGATCAGGGGGCCTTACGGTGGCATCACGAAAACCTTTCACCGGTGCTGCTTTCGTTTCGAGGTAGTTGTGGTAGTCGTAGGAGCTTTCGTCGAAGGTCTTTTTTGAATAGTATGTTGCAAAATGCCCGTTGTCAGCGGCGGTCGTTTGACCGTTACTCCCCACGTGATTTTTCTTGGAAATATGACCAAGGGTCGGAGTTTGGAGTATCGACTCTTAACTTGTCTGTTAAAATTGGATTCGATTGTTCTCTTGGCGGCCCGTGTTCACAGGCGGAACATGAATGTATCACATTGATCATCTCTTAGCTTCGGCCTTTTGGCGTCTTTTAACAACGGCGTTGATCTTGGATAAATGGCTTTCCTGTCGGGGGTGAAAAGGTATGAATTATTCTCTCCCCGTTTGTGCTCCGGCATGGGAGGTGCTTATCGACCATTCTTAAGCTCTCCTTATTTTACTTTGGCCTCGTGTTGTGGCGTGGCATCCGAGTTGATTATCTTTATTTGAGGTAAGCAGCGTGCTAACGTCCGGCGATAAAATCTTCGTAGGTTTCTAGAGCTACCTCGGAAGGTCGCGACACTCTATTTGGTGTTGTGGACGGCGTCTCATGATAGTGGCAATACTTTCGGGGCTTTGCCGCCATCACTCTTCTTGATAGGGCGAGGATGGCCCGGTCGCTTATCATGATCACGGTGAATATGTACAGGGAAGCACGAACGCCTCTATTAGTCGGCATTGCCGGACTCTTTGAATGGTTTAAAATTGCACAGGGTCTTGTATTGCCCGGTTTCTTGCCCAACTTTGGGGGTATGGACTTCCTTTCTTCCCTATACGGCGCCAAAAGTTCCATGGTGTTGATGATATATAAGCTTCCTTGGTCTGGCGAACTTTCGGCGTGGAATCATTTGGATAGTTAGCGATAACATTTAAGCCACAATTTAGTTCCTTTTTTTAATCCTGCCATTGCTCCCACAAGCTTGGCCGTGCATTTGGTCCCAGTCGGGGATGACGATCAAACCTTTCGGTATGCCCTATCGAATCTCATCGTTGCCTTGCTTTCGATGTTAGCGGCCGTTGTTTTCCCGTGGGCACGGGTGCCATGGCAGCGAAATGTCCCGTGAAAAAGCCGACTTCGATTGCTCGAAAGAGTTGATGGGTAGGCGATGGATGTGTTACCACTTGTAATGCGTGCTCCGTCGGTGTGAGGAATAATTGACATATATGTCGCGTCGGAGCTCTACGGGATGTTATGTATGAGTTATATTTGGCGAGGTGCATGCTTGGATCAAAATCCCCGTGTCGATCGGCCAGTGAATGGTGTTGATCTTGCTTTTGGGTGGGGAGGCGGCGGCGTAGCTACCGGCGACTACGCCGGAGGCGCCCGGGTTGGTGTTTGTCCAGATAGGGGCCGGTTGATTATCCGTTCTCTCTGGAGGGATCGGCAGTCTACGCCTTGGGGCGATGGCTTCGACCGTGTTGGGTTGCTTTCGACGCGTTCAACCACGATGGTGTTGGTGAAGGCTTTCAATCTTGAGAAGCGTGGATTCGTTTTATATTTCTTTTGATGGTCGCCCGGCGAACCACGACCATCGATGGGAATCGGCCTGCATCTTACGGCAAGGGGCGCAATTCTTCTATGCCGGTGTCTACCCAGCGTCGAAAGGTTGGGTGCAGTTTATCTCTGAATGATGATAAACCGAGACCTCTTGCCGGAAATCACGTGTGGTAGAGCTCATTTTACCGCTCCTTTTGGGGAGGTTGGCGCCGTGGCGAGATGGCTCGATTGAGACCATTTGTCCCCCGATTAAGTTTTCCCTCTGGTGTCCCCTCCGGCGGCCTTAACTGACAGTGGCAGTCATCGCCCTCGTTGAAATCGGGTTAACTTTGCGTAAATACACCAAAGCGTTCTTCATCTCTAAAGGGAGTTTTAAAGACTTGAGCCCATTTTTTCTCGCCGGTTGACCTACTCTGCGCGGGGGCCTCGATTGAGAGGATAGGGGCGCCTCCACCCGTCCGCGTGGATCGGTTTTTGAGGCGGTCATTGGAATATCATTTTGTGCCATTGTTCCTTGTGAGTTCTTATTTATCTGCGGATGCGGTTTGTGTTAATGTGTTCCCACCGGATGGCGCCAAAATTATTATAAATTGGAATCGTTCGAGCGTATGAACAATCACTCCGCGGAAAAAAATAAACACAAATCGAGAAAAAGAGATGGATTTGGTGACCCGGTTAAATCAAATCGACGACTACGTCTGAAGCAATACCAAGCCGAGGATTTTCACTAATATATATCTGCCTAAGTACTAAGTTTTTTTTTCTCCGCGCACAGCGAACTATACAACATGTATTTATAGACTATCGGTGGGTTTACACAATGGCCCATTTAAGTAGTGGAAACCTCGACCCTCTAGGGTTTTCGGTAGCTGGTAACAGAATCCTTCCTTCTTGGCACCCGAATCTCACCCTTATCCGGGACTTTCCCTCCTTACGTCCTGAAGATCCGGCGTCCGCGATATCCTTCCATAGAAGCGAACGCCTTCTGGAAAGTGCTGGTGCAGGCGAACAGGCTCGGTGGTCGCCGCTGGTTGCTCCCTTTACAGCTCTAGGTGGTCGCCCTTGCAATTGCTTTACCCCACTTGAGTAAGCCCCTTGGTTTGCGCGCCATGACTTAATGGCCTGCGTGGGTGAGGTGGCCTGTGATTGCCCCCAGTGCGGCTGGCGGGGTGGTGTTGGTCGTCTGGCTGGTGATCCTGACCCCAGGCGTTGGGCCGAGGGGCTGGAGTAAACTCAGCGTTGCCTCGAAAAAGCATCGATGGCGACACTCTGCGGGTCATGATGGCCCGGCGTGGTAGCCATGCCCCGATTATTTTTAGGGATTTTGTAAATCCGACCCCATTTTAAAATTTTATTTGCATTCGAGCCCCGCCTTCTTCTATAAATTGGTCCTTTGGTTCATTGTTAAAACCATACCGTCTTCTTTGAGCAAATTTACGCAGGCTGCTTTCTTCTCCTCCAGGTGCGACTCTCGCTCCCTTTGGTAAGTGTATATCTTTCTTCTCTTCCATTTCTTGCACAATGTCTCCCTCGATGGCCATTCAAACTCGAAACGGAAAAAAGTGCCCACCATTCTGTTTCGCCGAGGTGGATTCCCCGGTGAGTAGGTTTCATCGGCCGTGATTGGCGGTGCGGCCCCATCCAATGACCCAGGCCCTTCGGAAGCCCTTGCCGGGAATTCTTTGATTGACTTGGGCGTATTGACGGGAGGAGACCTTGGTTCTTCTTCTACAGCCGGAGGCGAAATGGGAAACCCTCGAGGCCCTCTGGAGGGCGGAAACCTCTCTCTTCGCCGCAACCCGGGGAACATCCAGGCTTCTTGATTATCGAACTCTCGAGGGCTGGGTCCCCCCCACCGACCGCCGTTCCTCTCGATCATGCCCGGCTGACTAGGTCTTAGGCCGAGCTCATCGCCGATATAGAGGCTCAGAAAGATGTGTTTTTTCTATCGTCCGGAAGGATCCAGAGAGGCCGGACCAGCCCCGGTATGATCGCCATCCATAGAGGCGATCATGGGCCCTTGGGACTTCTCGGCCCCGATGAAGTATCCTTATACTACAATTTCTACTTGAATGAAATTTTTTTACAGTCGAGATAAAAAGAACAAAAAAATATGAAGTAGGAAAGACAAAGAACATAGAATTATCGAACAAAAAAATGAAGTAGGAATGACAAAGAACATAGAATTATCGATGAAAAAAAAAAAAGAGTATATCTTTAAGGGAAGAACAAGAAAAATTGGAAGTTTTCAAAGGGAAATGAAAAGTTTAAAATGTTGGGAGTGGGAGTAATGAGAAGGGGAGGAAATTTGGAGGAGGGAGGAAAAAAACTAAAAAAAAACTTATAAAGGATCCATATTTGTGGAGAGCGGATTGAGTGCACAAATCTAGGATCATATTATCTCGATGCATATGAGACCCTAATGAATATAGTACTATATAATTGGTTCACAACAATCATTTTATTTATAAAAAAATTAATATTTTAATGAAACAACTAGTCTTTTAAACTAATACATTTAAATGAAACAACTAATATTATTTAAAAATACACATAAGATACAATCTTGTTGCATGGTAAATTGGTTTACATAACACATAAAATTAACAAATTAAAACATGTAAAGTAAGAATTTAAAGGGTTGTTAAATATGCAAAGTCTCATTCAGAAAAAGAAATCACTACAAAAACTGGCTGACGACGAAGGTTTTAGCGAGCGGAATCCCTTGCTAAACGTGTGTTGGTGAGAGATTCACGAGAGAATAATTCCTTCGCCAAAAACCTCCTCGCAATAAAAAAAGCGACATAATTTTTTAATCGCTCACTAAATGGCGAGGGATTATCTAGTTCTCGCCATTGGTGACAACGTCTTCCCTCTCCAAAGCCATTCAGAGGCTACCATGTATTGTTCGCCAATTTGTCACCATTTCGCGAGTGCTTTATCTCTAGCTAATTGGCAACGGATAGCCCTCGCCATTTTATTTTCAGAAAAAATAGGAATGCTGAGTTCGAACAGGCTGCGACCCGCGCTATGAGCACACCTAGTGCGGTGGTTAGCCACTCAAACCAAGTAGTACGGGATCGTCGTAGTAGTGAACGTAAATTTTGACCAAGTAGTTATCGAACCCAAGAAATTTAGGAGTGCGCGGTGTGGCCCCTAGTGCTATCTTTTGCTATGTGTCGACATGTTATTGTAGATCTTGAAAGCGAGATCGAGAAAAAAGAAAGAAAACACGAAAGCAAATAAATGAAAACAAATAAAGGGGCACCCAACTAGGCGAGGTCAAGGGGAGAGGAACCCGAAACTTAGGCGATTGTCAAATTACAAAAGTTAAATAAATGAATCAATAAAAATATCCTAGTTCATTTCTTAATCGAGTAATAAGAGCGATCACAAATATGTGTAGACCAATCCATTTTAAGGCTTAGGTAAACATATCCCTTTTGAGGCTTAGGTGAACATCATTAATTAACTAACACCTAATTAATCCTATATGCTCCTAAGATCGTGAATACGTAAACACTTTCAACACGATTACTAATATATACGTTTCGCCTCTTCACTAAGTACTTAAAAGACCTCTAAGAACCTAATGTCTATTGATAGAGAATCTAAGCAATCAAGCCTCTCTCGATTAACCCAATCACTATTCATCTCAAAATTAATTAATCGAAACTCATACCCACACCTCATATCATATGTACCCAACTCTCGTTGAAATACACATAACTAAGAATGCTAGCTAATAGAATTAATTAACTAATTCAAGCAAACAAAGCCCGCCAATAGAATCACCAACAATTAAGAAATAAAATTAAAATAATTAAATCAAAACATGGGTTCAATATTCACAAAAATCTCAACACCTAAGAACACTAAGAGTACTAGCCAACGGTTTACAACCCAAAATCTTGCAAAATAGAGGGAAATAAATAAATGGACTATTATTTGAAATAAAGATAAACCATAGAAGACATCTTGATGAATCTTCTTGAATTTCCAACCCAAAAATACTCTCCTCTTTTCCAAGTAAACACCCCACCTAATGGGTGGAAGTGTGTGTAGAGAAGAGTAGAAGAATCTCGAAACTCTAGCCTCTAAAATATTTCACTCTAAAATCTGAAAAATGTGACAAATGAGAATCCCCTGGTTTTCGTCGCTGCATGTTCCTTTTATCCCCTGTTCTCGGCTTCCAACTAAAAATCGCTGAAGTTGAAATAAGCAAATAGGCGCATAGATTGTTGCTTATCAAATACTCCATCATTCCCATGATTACTTAAACACTTACCTTTTTGCTCGTGTTTTAGCGAGCGAATTGTTTGTTAGTATTTGAAATAATAAAGTGACTTTTAAAATATGGTATGATAGTCTTACCCCTTCTCTATCATACGCATATCTTAAAATTAATTTATTATTTCGTATATTAATAAAAAACTCGCTCGCTAAAATATGAACGAAACAATAACTGTTCAAGTCATTCTGGGACGGAGTGAGTAGCAACTCTGTAGTTAAAGGTGAGCCCATGGTCAATTAAATAAGCTGCAGCTTGGCCTAAATTTGTGCGCATGCTTCAAGTTTCAATTGGGCTTGATAAATGGCAGCCCAAATTACTGAAATGGGCCTCCACTTTAAGCTCATTTTTTTTTTGTTGAGTCCATTTCTTATCCTCTTCGTATTTTGTTCGTCTCAATTTATTTCTTTGATTGACTTCAAAAAAATAATAGACATGTATTTTACTCCAAATATCCCAATATCTCTACAAAATAACAAAACATTATCTTTTCTCGACAGCACAATTAGTCAATTTAGTATAAAAATGCATGAAACTCCTATAAAATTAATTAAGCAATTTCAAGCAATTTTCACACTAATCAGCTAAACGCTTTATTTGTTATGTCATATTATTACTTATTTATATATATAATCAAATTATGTTTTACATAACTAACTAATCATTCTAATTAAGATCATAGTTATACTTATTAACTTTTCATCTCCTTAATTAAGATCATATTTTGTACTTATTGATTTTTTTTTATCTTTTTCATTAAGATTATATTTTTACATAACTATATATTAATCATTCTATTGTATTATTATATTTTAATTGAGATTATTATTTATATAATATTATTAAATCTTCTTTAAATGTGCTAATATTTAACGTGAAATGTTTAACATGAATGTCTTCCTAAATAAAATGATTTACATTTTTTTTCATTCTAATAATCCAATATAAAACCGTCATTTTTTCAACAAATTGGATATAAATCTTACACTTGGTTTTGATAATTATTTCAACACCGTGAAATAGATATTCTTTCGAGAATAAAAACATACTATTTCAAATATAACTATTGTTTGAAAATGGAGCCCATCTTGAGGTGAATGAGAAATCACATTCTAAAAAATATTGTAACCAATAAATAGAAAAGTGGGAAAGAGAAAAACAAAGAGCTTTTATTCCACATAGGAAAATGTGAAATTAGGAAGTATGTATTTTAGGAACAATCCCACATGTTGTTTGTAAATTATTGTGAGTTAATTATCCTCCACCTTCTACACGAGTGGGCAGGGGGTACAAATTTTGGTCGGATATATTTGGCCTTCAAAACCCGAACTTGTGTGCAAATGCGACCTGCAAACACGAATGTCATACTAGTTTGGTGTCGATTTTGGTTTCAGGCAAGATATAGTGTTGATATCATTGCTTTTTTCATTTTATCGCAGGAGACAAGTGTCTATGATTCACAAGTACCAAGAGTTTATGACATAATTATTTTAAGCTGGGAGACAAGTGTCCTACGATTCACTAATAACGAGGGTGAAGAATATAATTGTCTTAAGAAAAACATACTCGCATGAGACTTGATTCTTCGTTTCGTTTTTTAATTATTTTATGCAGTATTTTTCGGTGCACCCCACCTTAACTACACATTACGCATCAAATCATTCATTGCTGCATGCAGAAATGATCCAGTGCACAAAAATTATATGCATTGAGTCCAAAATTTTCTTCAAATTTTGTCAACCCCAAATACTTGCATTCTCACAAGTCACAACTCATTACTGCCGTACATCTAAAAAAGAAGTAAAAGTTAAAACCGAAAGAGTAGGGGGACAATAAAGTCATGGAAACTTAATTTCATGTCGAGAAAAGTAATCAGACCTAAGACCACCGGAGCCCCGCCGCTCCCACACTAAGTCGCCGCCTTTCTCCGCCCCCTCCGTCGTTGACTCAGCGCATGCGCAACCTCTTTTCCGTATTGGAATTGTCACATTTGTCCTCACTTTGCGGGACAAAAGTATAAATACCCATATACTGTAACCCCTTGTGTAATTTTTTTTAAGTTCTTTTATAACCATTTTATATTGTTAAATATTTTATAAAAAGGTTGAAATTTAGTTTTTCTGTCACCAAACTTTTGGCACGTGCATTACTGGATTTTTATGGGTTACATTTGCAAATATTTGATAATGATGACGTCATGTCAAACCACGAGTTGCACCATTTCCAAAGGCTTTTCTCACCTCCTTTATAATGGTGTCCCGATTTAGGAAATCTAAAAATTTATAAAAATGGCAACATGCATATATTAAACTTTGCCTTTATTAACCAACCATATTGTTTGTCTGTTTTTTTTTTTTTATCAGCAAAAATAAAATTTATTAAAAACCCACATGGATATGAGAAATACCCATCAGACAAATATACATCAGTAGTTTCAGTACTTCGGCCTAGCCAGAAAGAAATTAGGATGAAAACAGATTATATTACGGGCATACTGTTTAAAGTTCTACCTATGTGTTTTGATAGGATACTGTATAAAAAAAAAAATTAGAGTTATCAAAATGGGTTAGGTCTGTTGGGCCATGCTGAACCTAGTCGCTAACCCAGGATTTCTAAATCGGGAGTACGATAATTTTTTTTAGTTTTGGTGTTGAGTAGGTCTCAATTCTCATGTGTATCACATGCACCTTTTGAATCGTGTAACTAGTTTTCTTGAAACGTTCAACTTTTATACACTGGAAAATTCAAGTTGTTATACTGAACGAGTTGAACGTTTTAGTATAAACAAGTTGAATATTTCACAAAAATAAATTGCACGTTTTAAAAATTCACTTGAATTGAACGGTGCACATGGTGCATAGAAGACTTTGCTTTTGATGTTTTGTCTCACATTTCCTAACTAAATTACACAAAATAAGAATATAATCCAATTTTATAAAATATTCACTATTACAAAATATAATAAGACCTAATCTACTTATTACCATCAATTTCATTAAATTAACTCAATAATTTAATTAAAATGCACCATCAATTTCACATATATATTAAATGTAAAAAAATATTACAAACCCTAATCAATTGCTAAATACTAAATTAACTCAAAAATATACTTAAAATAAAATTAAAATTAAGAATTGTTGGTCCCTAGGGAAAACCCATTTCTTGCGTCTCTTGAAGCAAAACATTTAATCGATGATGCATATAAAAGCGAGGGGTGAATGAATGGTGATTCTGATTTTTTTGCGTTTTAAGCTCATGTGTTGTGTTTTTGCTTATAATCGAATGCATATGACAATATAAGAACATAAAAGCAATCTGAGAACACAACAAAGTATAGTGGTTCGGAGACTCAAGCTCCTACATCCACTCTCCCATTCCTAGGGAAATTCCTTCCAACCCGGACTTATCACCCACTCGGGTTCGCCTCGGGACTTATCACCCTCCACGGGATTGCCTCTGAGATGTTCTGGAGTTCACACTCCATCGGGACTTATCACCCTCACTCGGGATTGCCTACCCTCCCTTTCGGGATTGCTAGATGTTTAACGAGTTCACACTCACCTCTGAAACTTAACCGAGTGATTTGGGTAAGGTTTGTTTGGTTTCAACTAGGTTGAGATTTTCCCTTACATTTGTTTAGCCTCAATGCTAAGGTTGGGAAAATCTCTCTAAGCTTAGGATACATCGTGGGTTGCTTAGATTGGGTTCTAGCACACTCTTGAACATATTTGTATATCTACGGACTTGTGTTCTAGGGTGGGAATGCTTTTGGTATAACTCTCTTTGGCTCTGTGGCATCTCGTCTTTATAATCTCCACGCGTCCACACATTAGAATGATGAAAGACCTTGTATTTATAGTGTGGATTTGAATGTTCTGGTTGGAGAGAATCACATTCAAATCCATACTATTAATCTCAATTGACTTTTGATTGGTTGTCTTCCTCTCATTGGTTCCACGTCGGTGATTCTGCGGCTATATTCACCAGTTCTTACAGTCTCCGAGGGATCTTCCGGTTCTCTCCAGGGCCTTGGGTTTATCGAGCCTTGGTCTATCGAGGCCTTGCAATGTCCCCGAGCCTTGTCTATCTCGAGCCTCAGTGTCGGTGACATCTTGGTCTCGGGTTTCTTGATCAATGACGTCTCCCGGCGGACCTTACGTCGTCGGAACTATCTTGACCATCGGTGAGTTCCAGTTCTTGACGGACATCGACCCTCAGTCACTAGCTTTTCGAGGCTGATCCCGATCATCCCGGTGGCGTTACGATTCTCGGTGAACATGACCGGATGACTTTTCTTACGATGGCTTCTCTTACGATGTTGGTATCGCAGTTACGGTTTCGATATCCCGATTTCTTCTCGCTTTGATCGGTCGGCTCACATGATCGGTCGATCTGACATCAGTCGACATATCGGTTTATCTGTTATCGGTTAATACATCGGTTAGTATATCGGGTTAGCATATCGGGTTAGCTTATCGATCTCGATCACGCGTCGATCTCGATCGATCTAATCTGCTCCTCTTCCGATCCGGTCATCCGGTCATCCGTCATCCGATCGGTGGCTTAGCTTTTTTCTCTTTTACGATTTTGCTCTCCGCTCATCGGTTAACTCTGGAACTCATCTTACTCATCGATCTCGATCGGTCTAAATCTATGACCTCGTCGATCTCGATCATCTTAAATCGATTTACGTGAGTTCCCCTCAACTTGTTCTCTTGTTCCCCTCAACTTGTTATCGTAAATTAAACTTCAATAACACAAGTTGATAATGTTTTGGCATAATTCATCAAAACTAAAATATCCCAACAATTTCCCCATTTTTTTTGATAATGGCGCCAAAACATTAAGATATATGCATTTATAAAAGCGGGTTTTCTTTTAAAAAGATCGATTCGGTTGATCACTTTAAAGCGTGATCTTTTGAACTACCGCTCGATACCAATTGTTGGTCCCGGGAAAAAACCCATTTTGCGGCGTGCGAGAAGCAAACATGTCGTGAGATGCATATAAAAAAGCGGGGGTGAAGGAATGGTGATTCTGATTTTTTGCGTTTTAAGCTCATGTGTTGTGTTTTGCTTATAATCGAATGCATATGACAATATAAGAACATAAAGCAATCGCGAACACAACAAAGTATAGTGGTTCGGAGACTCAAGCTCCTACATCCACTCTCCCATTCTCCTTGGGAAATTCCTTCCAATCGGACATATCACCTCTCCGGGTTAAGCCTCGGGACTTATCACCCTCCACGGGATTACCTCTGAGATGTTTACCCGAGTTCACACTCCATCCGGGACTTATCACCCTCACTCGGGATTGCCTACCCTCCCTTTCGGGATTGCTAGATGTTTACTGGGTTCACACTCATCTACAAACTTAACCGACCGATTTGGGTAAGGTTTGTTTGTTTTCAAACTAGGTTGAGATTTTCCCTTACATTTGTTTTAGCCTCAATGTTAAGGTTGGGAAAATCTCTCTAAGCTAGGATACATCGTGGGTTGCTTAGATTGAGTTCTAGAACACTCTTGAACATATTTGTATATCTCTGAGACTTGTGTTCTAGGGTGAGAATGCTTTGGGTATAACTCTCTTTGGCTCTGTAGCATCTAGTGCTATAATCTCCACGCATCCACACATTAGAATGATGAAAGACCTTGTATTTATAGTGTGGATTTGAATGTTACCATTGGAGAGAATCACATTCAAATCCATCTTATTCTTGTAAAAACAAACAACTTCTTTCAGTGGTTGTCTTCTTCTCATTGGTCCACGTCACCGATTCTAACGCTATATTCCTCGATTCTTCCGTCTCGGGATCTTGATTCTATCCGAGCCTTCGTTTTATCTGAGCCTTAGTCTATCCCGAGCCTTGTGCTGTCTGAGCCTTCGTCTATCGAACCTTGAGTTTATCGAGCCTCGGTGTCCGGTGACATCTTGAGTCGGGTTTCTTGATTCTGCCGGACTTCTCTTGGCCGGACCTTATACGTCGACATCTTGACACTTTCGTGGCGAGTTGATTCTTCGACCGACATCGACCCTCAGTCCAGCTTTTCAGGCTGGCGATCATCGATGCGTTACGATTCTCGGTGAACATGACTTGAATGACTTCTCTTACGATGCGGTATCGCGATTTTTGGTTTTCGATGTCGATTTCTTCTGCTTTGATCGTCGGCTCACGTGATCCGAATCGATGCTGCTGCTCAGTCGGCATATCGGTTTATCTGCATCAGTTAATACATCGGGTTAGTATATCGAGTTAGCATATCGGGTTAGCTTATCGATCTCGATCCGCGTCGATCTCGATCAGTCTCATCTGCTCCTCTTCTGATCTGCAACCTCCTCTTCTGATCTGGTCATCTGGTCATCCGATCAGCTGGCTTAACTTTTCTTCTTTTATGATTTTGCTCAGCTCATCAGTTAACTCTGGAACTCATCTTACTCATCTGATCTCGACCAGTCACGTCTGCAGCCTCGTCTGATCTCGATCATCTTCGTCTGATTTCGTGAGTTCCCCCTCAACTTGTTCTCTTGTTCCCCCTCAACTTGTTATCTGTAAATTAGCTTCAATAACACAAGTTGATAATGTTTTGACATAATTCATCAAAACTAAAATATCCCAACAAGAATTAATAAAATAATAAAAATCTTACCACGCGGAGAGACGAAATTTTGGGTGTGAAAGGCGCGTATTATGCGTGAAGATAAGGTCTTGTGTGAAATATTGCACACTAGTGTAAATATTGCACATTAGTGTTATGTGCAATACAACATAAATAAGACAAAAATGTTCTAATATTCCCGAGTCAGGGCGGGTCGAGCGTGGGCGGGGCGGACATGAGTTGTGGGCTGTGGGCTTCACGTTGGGCGGACGCATATGTATTTATAGAAGGATATCTTTATCAAATATGTGTTGTAGCATAGTGGTTTAGGTTTGTTGTTAATGAAATAGGTTGCAGATTTTCTTTTTTTATCAGTTTTTGTGTGTTACTACATCTATGTATAAGTGTTACTACATTGTTATACTGAAAAAACTTCATATCTTACGTAACACGTATTAAAACATATCGTAACACATAAATATTCATATGGTAACATGGGTAAAGGTAACACAATAAATAACACATGAGTATTCATATAGTATTATGACGATATGTGAACAATGTTACATATTACTAAAAAAACATGTGTTACTACATGAACAAAAAACGTTACCCTATGAAGAAAAATGTGTTACCACATGAACAAAACCAGTACAAGCGCGAAACGAAATCCCCAGTCCAAAATTACAGATTTAAAGAACAACTTGATGTGTTACTACATGAACAAAAATAGTGTTACCATATGAGCAAAAGAGTGTTACTACATGAACAAAAACCAGTACAAATGCGGAAAGAATTCTCAGTCTAAAATTACAGATTTACAGAACAGCGTGAAAAGAGTGCAGAATGATCTGAATTTCATCATACACTTTGTGTTGAGGGGTAATCCAAACACCATACACATATTTTCTCTTCTTCTCGCAGAATCCACACCAAAATTCAAATTAAACAACCTTATTTCATCCAATGATCGGAGCAAAAAAGAAAATTAGGGCACGAAGGAGGAAGAAGAAAGTCTGTGAGATCTGCCAGAAGAGAAGAGGAAGGAGAGGAAATCTAACCGCATCCGACTGCGCGATGGAAGAAGATGAAGAAGTCCATTGACCCGCCAACAATCTGTCCTAACCCGTCCTCTACTTGACCGCGAGAAAAAAAAAACTCAATTGTACATATCACTTGTATGTAATATTTTATACAAGTTTTTGTCATGCGTGAAAGGGATAAGCAAAATAGAACTTAAATTTTTTTATTCAGATAGAACAGTTGTACAGCACTGCACTTAAATGAGATATATGCAAATTTTTGTACTGGCGGCTCGCAAACAGGTATCTTCTCTTAGTTATCTTTCTCCTTATTTATAATATACATATATATATATAATAAAAAAAAGGATTTGGGGGTACACTTGTACCTTAATTAATAAGGCCGCTGAAGCCCGCCCGCCGCACTTAAAAGGTGTGTTGAGCAAAGAATAATTTAGTCCGTTTTGAAGGTGGTCCCAGGTCCTTTTTTGCTGCTGTAGGCTTTGGCGGGTTAGGGTGGACCAAGGTGGGTTGGCCCCTCTCCTAAATTAATATTTATTATACAATTTAGTAATTATAATGTTATTTTTTTGGATATTTTGTAAATTTTATATGTTTATAGATTATTATGGTTGATTGATGGCGAACTTCAATTTGTAGGAAGTTATATTTTAATTAATGAATGACAAACTTAATTTCTGAGAAATATTTTCATTTATTTATAGTGATAATAACCAACATAAATTATTTGATTACTTTTTATATGAATGACTTTAATGTATTAGAACTTTTAAATTATATATTTTTTATTTTTAAAAATAAAAATATATAATAGTAAGCTGGCCTGCTAGGACTCGTAGTCCGATCGATTAGGTTGAGTCGGGAGTTTATTTTGAAGCGAAATCTCGCGCCTCGCCAAAAAAGCGAGCTTTTGCGGGGTTTTGCTGCCTACCCCATCGGCCCTTTTCGACAACTCTATAAAAATAGTTGAAATATTTATTAAGGTTAGGTCTTGTATGCTCCTGATACAATATTTTTTGCATAATGTATTTTGAAAACATACAACATGTTGTACTGAAATATACAACTTGTTACACTAAAATGTGCAATTTGTGTTAACAAAATAAATTGCACGTTTCATCGTAAAAAATTATACATTTCAATGCAACAAATAATATATTTTTAAAATACATTACAGAGTGCACAGTGCACCTAGTTCATATGAGACTCACTCATTTATTAAACTACTAGCACGTAACCCCACATACTACGCAGAATTTAAAATAATTTTTTTATAACTTAAATATTTTAAATAATTTAATTATAGGTCTAATTTTTATATTTTTATATTATATATGCATATTTTTATTAATTTGTTATTCTAAATTACTTCTTCCCATTAAAATTAGATGTCATACTCATTTCAATCTTATATATTATTTACATAATACATATCGTTTTGACATTTTCACCCATCATTATCTCATATATACTTATAATAATTAATTTTCATGTTATTAATTTTTTTAATTTTTCTATAAATATGTTGTGTGAATAATTTTTCTGGCCAAGTATTTATTGTTATAAATATTTAATTATAAAAAAATTAAGTTTAATATTGACATAAAATTTAAATGATCATGGAAATTAATTATTATGGGCATATATGATATAATGAGGGGAGAAAATATCAGAACAACATTTATTATATAAATGTTTTAAAAGACTAAAAAGACATTAAGAAAGAATAGGAGAGAGTAATTTAGAATAAAAAATTAATTAAAATATGCATATATAATATTAGAAAAAAAATTAATTCTACAATTGAATTAATCAAACTAATTAAATATTTGAAATATCTAATTTAAAATTAATGATATAAAAACTATTTTCAATCTCGTGTAGACGTAGTACGTCGGGTTACATACTAGTGATATTTAAAAAGAATAAAAGGGAGTATAAATTTATAAATTATGGAGTATGTATTTAATACTACCTCCGTCCCGGAATAATGTACACCCCATCTTTATTATCTAATTTTAGTAAGCGAGTTGTTTATTAGTATTTCAAGTGATAAAGTGATTTTTAAGGAGGGGTATTATAGATCTACTTCTCATCTATTATATTCATCTTTAAAAATTACTTTATCATTTCAAATACTAATAAAAGAACTCGCTCGCAAAAACACGTGAAAACAGTAAACGTACACGTTATCACGGGACGGAAGAAGTATAAACTAATGTATATGTTTTGAAGATGAAGTATTTTAAATATAGCAACCACATAAATAGGGGGTGATTCATAATTAATAGATAAGTGATAAATGAAACCAGGTGGCTTAGCCCACCTGGTCACTGAGCTCCTCATTTGAGTGGGAGACCCAGATTCGATTCTTTCTGGGAACGAATTTGGAGTTATGAGAGTTATAAGATAGGTGTTTGGTGTACTAACAACTAACATCTAACTTTGCCCGATTAAAAAAAAAGATAAGTGATAAATGAAATATAAATATCAAAATTAAATAATAAATGATTGAAATAAAAAAATAAAATATAATATTATAAATAACTTTTACACAAAAATTTAAAAATTTGAAATAAAGTCACTCCATGAATTGAGGTGATTCATCTTTAATATTTATGAGATATTACACCCTAGCCTCCTCAATTCGATGCAAGATATAAAAAATGAGGTGAGATTTTTTGTGATACTGCTTCACAGTATGAGACGAATCAATTTAATATATTAACTTATTTTAACTTAGTATTTTTTATCTGATCTTATAAAATAGTACCTTCGACAAAATGAGATTCATGATAGTGTTTTATGTAAGTTTTTTTTGATAACTCGGTATCCAGCCCAAGGAGACCGATTAATTCGGAGGATCAGAACCCACGTTTACTAGCGGAGGACCCATTTTAAGTCGGAAAGTAAGTTACGTATGGGTTTGTCCGAAAGACACTCCTAAATCGCAAGCCTCCACCACTAGGCCAAGCCTTGGAGCTGTGTTCTATGTAAGTTTTGATGTCTAAAAATTATTGTACTTAAATTAATTAAAGCGAATTTATTTCGTTGCACTTCGTTTTAATTTTATCGACTACTACTTATGACAAGTACTAGGACCCTAGGTGCATTAAATATGTCTACGGAAAATTATTACGCAGAGGATAATAACTAAGAGCCTATACAATTGATGGATACATTTTTTTTTTTTTTGAACCTCAAGTGATGGATATATGGAAAGTAAATGAAATAACAAAAATTCCAAACTTAGGTTAATTTTATTATCAGCAATTAATGTATGGAGCACAATTGCATGTGCACTCCGATATCCACCTCAATAATGTGGAGGGACATGCAATCTGATTTATTGCGTCATATTATCTTTATTTTTATTTATATGTAATAAAGTTCTAGGAGCTTAGTCACCATACCTTTTTTTTTCTAAACAAAAGAAAATCACTTCAGTCCCGATTGTAAAAGATAGAGGAGTCGCTACTTTTCTAACGCATTTAGTCGCTACTTTTCTAACGCATTTTGGGGCTGTTTTCAACCTTACTAATTATAATAGAAGTGTTTTTAAGTTGGTGTGATATGTTTATAAAAAAAAAAACACTTTCAACCTTTCACTTGTATTCTAAACTACACCCTTTGTACCGATAAAAACTATCAACACTGAAACAATTTACGCTTCCCACCCTGAGAAGTCCAACTGTCCACAGTTTTGAATTATGATAATACTTGGACCATTAATTTTTATACATGTGCCAATAATTTCATATGTAAATATAAAATTTCATTTTGCTGATTATATATGGTATATGGTCACGCCACTACTTCATAGTCAGATAGTGAAATTTGGGCAAGGTGAAAGCTCGATGAAGCAGAATTTACCGACCTCACAATTTTAAGGCGACCTGAACGGTAAGGGTGACCAGGTGTTGATAGAGATCCCAAAATAATAATAAATAAGTCGAGTAGTAAAGAGTCCAAGGACGGAGCGAGAAAGGGTACAGGGGGGCACTGGGCCCCCTGTGATTTTGAAAATTTTCAGGGTATTTTTAGTAATATCACATTTATATAGTATAAAAAATATTTAATCACTTATATATGTTTGAATAAAACTAAGTTGTTCAACTTGAACTTGACAATCAATTAGAGAATTTTACTGTTGATGTGAGTTTAGATGAAAATTTCTCTACGGTTACTGGAATAGAAGGTCTTACTCAAAAGATGGTTGCTATAATAAAAGTCATATTATATTTATATTTGTGTATTTGCTTGTTAAGTCATCATTGATCTTACCCGTTGCCACAACTATAGTGGGAATAATATTTCCAGCAATGCAACTTATCTAGAGTTAATTATTTAACCAAATGGGAGCAAAATTTTGAATTAATAATTGTTTGGTTATACATAGAAAAAATATTTTTCAGTAAGGTAGTAAAAAAACAATCATGCAATGTTTTCAAATCATGAAGAGTCGAAGATGAATGTTATAGTTTAATGTCATGTTATTACGTTTAAAATTTATATTATATAAGTATATGCATTGGTTTATGTTCCTATTTTAAACTTTTATTTTCGTACATTTTATTACTATTAGTTGAAGAAAAAGTTTTTTTGTCCCATAACTTTCTTATAAATCCATTTTCATCCCCAAAACATTTAACTATTTAATTTTAGTCCCATAACTATCTCATCTGTCCAATTTTAGTCCCATTTCGCTGAAAAATAGAAAATTTTGTCATTCTCGATAATGTGCAAGTCACATATCGGTTAAAATTTGGGGTTTCTAAGCTCGTTCATAGCTGTTGTGGACGTTGACTGATACATAAAATTTTATTTTTTCTGCAACTTAGGAGGAAGTTTCTTGTTCTTTCTATTTTTTTTAAATGAGTTTTTGTTTAATAGTCAACGTCTTTATTAGTTATGAGCTCGAAAATCCTCAATTTTAACCGACTGGTGACTTGTACATGATAAAAAATGATAAAAAATTTCTATTTTTTGTGAAAATGAGACCAAAATTGGACATATAGATAGTTATGAGACCAAAATTAAACATTAAAATTTTTTTGGACGAAAAACATATTACAGAAAAGTTATAGGACCAAAAAACTTTTTTTCTCCTATTAGTCGGGCCCCCCTGGTCGAAAATTTTGGCTCCGTCACTGTTAAAAGAGTCGACGAACGACGTAAGTTAGGTCGCTTAGCAGATGAACGAGGAGACTCCGGATATGGAAAGAGCCAGAATCCCACAGCCAGAACAGAGAATTAATCACGAAAGCGTAAATTAAGACATAATCGTCGCAACGGTCAATCTGGGGCGTGATGAGCTCACCCATTTAATGAAATGTTGAATTAAGGCATAAATGACATCTAATTAATGACGAGAATCCTAATTCATGTAATTATAAATAAGGGTACAAACCCAATGAATAAAGGTCGAAATTTTGACTTCAAGAGTATACATACATGCATTATCTCTTTCTCAATTCATACGATTTTAGATAATCATATATTTGTTAAGCCAAATCCTGAATTAAGCCACATTGATCATCTCATAATTTTTTGCTATCAACAATTGACGTTAAAAGGAGGGTTTTATTATAAATATTTTCTGATTTTTTCTGAATTTTTTTATAAAAACCTCCCCAAATTCCTTTTTCATAATCACGATTATGGAACCCATTGGAAAGGTAGTATCCATGACTCCAAAGGGATCGTTAAGAGGGGGTCGGTTCAAGGATCTTGATGAGATCAAAACTCCGGAGGACCTCAAAATAGCCATGGCGTTTCTTCGCAATCGCCAGGAAGAAATAGGAGGGGAACCTAGCAGGCCCCATTAGCCGAAAAAGGATCAAATAGTCTCTCCATCCAAGGAAAAAAGAAAGATGGGGGAAGGTGATTGCAACCTGGGTCAGTAAAGCGGGCCATGCCATTCCCCACAATCAAGGCAACAAAGGCGGCGATACAATGAGGACGGGAGACTTATTAACTCCCAACAGACTTTTCATGATAGTGGAGACTCGAAAGTCAGTCAGGGAAACTCAGTTTTCAACTGCCTGGGAAGGACATTCCCAACACATCTCGCCCTTGCGATTCGAACGATAGCTCTAGGTCGGCAAGGCGGGAAAGAGCTAATTCTTTCTAGGGGAAAACCACCATCAAGTCCAAGCAAGTGAGGGTCTGAGGGTGTCTGTGCATGATCGAATGGTCCACTGTTGGGGTTATACGTGAAAATATGCTTTTACTTTGTATAACCTATGTATTAAACACATATTTACTGAAATAAATTATTTACCACTGTTGCTTTAAATATGAATGCATGTTATATAATTTATTGCAAACCGTTCATAAAATAACACATGTTACACTGTAGTTAACGTGGTGATACCAGATCACAGAAGATCACGTTAACAGTCCCTTGTAAACAAGTGCGTGTTTCACAACTTAGATAGATCTGAACAATCTATTGGTAGAAGTTGATGTGTAAAGCTCAGATTGACTTGTCTTGACCGAGAGATTACACTAGTACATTTGATGCGCTGAAGCGGACCTACATAGAGGATAAACTCATCCGCACTGACTTATGGGATGAAGAGTTAGACCTCATTGGTTGTTGATTTCTTAATCTCTGTCACTTAATAAGGACCGTGTGTGATTAATAGTTATTGTTTTGACTTATAAATGGGAAGAGAATCACTGCGACTTCGATACCCTATATCTTGGGCAATAATATTAATTACATGACAGTTGCTAAATTAATACAGAGAATCATGTGCTTGCAATGTCTTGCATGATTGGTCCCCTTGGTGGGCTCGGAACCTTTATCATACAAAATCTTGCAAGAGGAATTAATTTTCCGGTATGGATAATAAAGTTGAACTGTTCTTACTCCAAGGATAAAGATATTAATAAATATAAAAATTTTCAGTGGCTTAATTAATTAATGGACTAAATAATCTTAAACACGGGAAATAATAACCGAGAGCCATATTACCGTAATATGGGTTGAGATGAATAGTGCAATATTAATTATATAGTGAAATTAATTAATATTAATCAGCTGAATAATATTGTGGCTCAATATTGGAATTCAGAAGCCCATTGGAAGGTCCATCTTGTTGTGTACTAAAATATGAGGATTATGGTTTAAGATGTGGCTTAATGATCTTAGTGACACAAACAATAAATGTGTAAAGTGGATTGCATTTATGTGATATGATTGCTTGAGAAAGATATATGTTGAGCAATAAATTTACAAGAGGTTGAATATGATATTAATTTCTCTTCTTTCTTGGTCATAAATGACCCATATTTATAAGGTTTGGGAGAGTGGAGCTCACTCTCCTGAATTACAAGGACAAGTAGCAGGAAATAGCTCTGCCAAACATCAAATGCTACATGATTGAAGTGACCCAGTTCAGAGGTCACTGGGAGGTCGCTCGAGGGATCACGAGCTCGCGCACCTCGCTGGGACGTCGCCCGAGACAAATCCGGATTTATAGGGATTTAGCCGTCTAACTACTCCTAGCTACTCATCATTACCGTCCTTTACTGACGCATCTCTAATTAAGACCATTCTTAGGTAAGGTTCCTGGTGCTGCTCGCCTGCCACGGGTCCCATCTCAATTAATGCTCCATACTTGTGTCAGTGTGCGACCTGCGAGGTGCATCCAGGTCGCATACTCGTGCTTGGCGTGCCTTTATTTCCATCTTTTCGGTGAGGTGTCATACTTGTGCAAAGCTTGGTCCGGTTCTCCTCTACTTCTTTCTAGGTCGGGCCTGACCTCGCGCTATATGCCCACAACAATAACCCCTAGCTCGTTCGCCTATGCTTGCCAAGGGGGATGAGCTATCCTTCCAGTCAATAACGCGAGGTGCGATATACGGTGGCTTCTTGAGTACGCGTGGTTGTTGTCTTGAAAATCGCTGACGCGACGGCTGTTTGCCTCGTCTGCTGTGCCTACTCATAGTAGGCAATGATGGCGCGTGGCTTTCATGCACTGGACGCGAAAGGCCGTGGTCCAATCATTTGTGCCCTAACCCCTTCTATAAATACCCATTTCGTTTCCTTTCCTCCTTTTTCCATTTCCGAATCTCTAAAAATTACTCCGTTACTCCGGCGATTTCAGTGTGAGACTCTAGTGCTCGTCATTTCTAAGGTAAATTTTTGATTCCTTCTTTCCTCTGTTCCATTTTTCTCGTTTCTCGGCGATGGATTCTGGAGATAATAGCCCGTCAGGAAGTGCGGCGGGGAGTTTTGCTCCCTCCATCGTGGCCCGTCGGCGGCGAGGCCACGGCGAGGGTGAGCCATCCGTGGTCGACATCTCTTTCGAGACCATAAGTGAAGTGTCAGTGCCTATCCCCGGGGAGGTTACATCTAAGAAGCGGCGCCGCTTACGCCGTTGTGCGATGGATGAGCCCCCGTGTCCAAACCTTAATCCCACCGATCCCGAAGTTCAAATTTTAGAAGAAGCGGGAGATGGGGCAATCATTGCGATCCTCGAGCTAGTGGACCCTGCCGAGTTCAATTTTCTTTCGGACGAGGTTATTCTCGATGTCCCAAGCGAGGATGATGAATTTGACAAAGTGGACCGCAGGCTTCGGCTCCGGGAAAACGTGGTCAATTCTTGCGAAATGGTTCCTCGACCGACTCGGGTTCGGGAAGATAGTTCGTTCGCCGCGGCCGATATAAATAGTACCGTGACCGATAACGAACTCTTCATGTGGCAGGACAGGTTCCAAGTTCCGAGAGATGTTCATTTCTGGGTTCCTCGGCATGAGGTCGATTTTGCTGATCAGGTGTCGGATGGTTGTGTGGCGATGAACTATGATACCATGAAGGCGGGGCTTCGTTTCCCGCTTCACCCCATTATCACCGATCTGTTGTGGTTTTGGGGTCTGGCGCCTACGCAGAACGCTCCAAATGGGTGGAGCACAATTATAGGGCTCTTATCGCTGTTTGGTCGGGTTCAGCCCCGAGCGTTCCCTTCCGTTAAGGAGATAAACTCTCTCATCTCGCTGGCGAAGTGGGGAAAAGGTCGGGGATACTATTACGTGAAAGCTCGCCCCCACATGAAGTTGGTTGAGGACCTTCCGAACAAGGTCCAAGACTGGAAAGAGAAGTGGTGGTTGGTCGGGGGAGCGTGACAAAGTCCGGTCTTCGCCCTTGGTTCGCTCGGATATCGCGAGATACCTCGTGATTACATGAAGTTTAAACGTAAATCTTTTGAATTTACCTTCATCCATTATACTGATTTAACTTTTCCCCCTTATTGCAGCTCCCAAGAATTCCAAGATTTCTGAACTCTCTCCCTTTCCTCGTTCGGTTGATCCAGGTGTGTCTTATTGATCCTGACAAGCGATCTTTGACCGTTCTGCAAAGGTTGAAGTGCTTGGAGTTTGCTGGCTTGACAGTCCCGCCTCGTTCCTCGCTGGTAGGCGATATTCCTGGTAAGTGATTTGGACATCATTCGACCAGACTTGCTTATTTGTTCATTTGTTAACTGGCCTGATTTTTCGTCTGTTTCCAGTTTTCTTTATCGAGCCTATACACTTCACCTCTGCAAAGATCATTGACGAGATACAGAATCTAAATGCCGAGGATATGCGCGAGAAGGTCGCACATGCTCTGGCCCTATCTAGGCAGCGATCGGAACAGAAGAAGGATGCCGCTGTGAGCGGGACTACTGAGATTCCACCCCTGAAAACCAAACCTGCTGCCGCCCCGGGGCGAGGTCAAAAAAGGGGGGTAACTGAGGCGTGGCCATCTGGGGGGAGTTCTCCAAAACGGACCCGAGCATCTGTGGACATGGATGCACTCTGGAACTCCCCTAGTGGGAAGGTGGTGCTCTCGGGTTCGGCGGGGAACCCAGATACAATTGTGGAGATCACCCAGCACTGGGATCGCGAGGCCGAGGACCGTACTTTCCTGGGCTAGAGCCCAGATTTTCGTCAACGGTAACTCTCCTTTTTGTCGTATTATCATTCTTTTCTGATGGTTTCGAAAATACTCATATTCATACATGGTTACCTCGCAGATACAAGCTAGATGATGGGGTCTTCCGAGGTGAGGCTACCCGCAATTTTTTGTGGTCGCGAACTCCTGCGGCAAATGATGCACAACCTTCTTACCTTCATAAGATCGCCATTGATGCTCCGAAGCCCTGGACTTTGGATCTTCGCGAAGAGGCCCATACCCAACACTTCTCCGAGACTCTGACCTCGGGGATCGCCCACATGTGCCGCTCTTTGGCCTTCTTTGAGAGAAGCCGAGAGCAATATGGCAGGGCGAGGATCCAGGCCCAGAAAGCTGAGGCGACCTGCACGATGATGAAGACAGATCTGACGAGGTCATCGAAAGAGCGGGAGGCTGCCATTACTGCTAAACTTGTAGTCGAGGAGAAGTTGAAAGAGGTGATCCAGGAGCGAGATGGCTTAGAGGGTAAGATCTCACAGATGAAGAAAAGTCTCGATCTCCGAGATACGAAGATGAAGGGGTGCATGGACAAGATAGCCGAGTTGGAGGATCGGTGTCGCCGGCTAGAAGTTGAGGTTCATGACCATCCCTCCACTGTTAAACTGGAGCACTACCATGCCTCGAACATGGCGTATATTCACTCATTTTCCAATGTCGTTCGGGCTTGCCATCGAGCTGGCGACCTTGAAGGGGCCCGAGACGCTATGAAAGAGTTGCTTGTCGCCTATATGCACAACAATCCCGTCGGGGAAGAAGAAGATCTTCCCATCAAGGACCTGGCCGCCTACGGTGTTGATTTCAGCTTCCTCCCCCCACGAGCCAATCTTTATGACCCCGAGGAGCTCCTCGGGATGTTGACCGAAGAGGCGGGGATGGAACAAGATGAGGGCGAGGTCGTTGGTGGTAGCGGTGTTGGTGAAGATGAAGGAGATGGTTAAAGGGAACGGGCTGGCGTTGAGATTCCTGGGGTCGAACAAAATGTGTCGACTAACCCTACTGAGGGGACCTCGGATGCTCCGTCGAGCTGACTTCCTTGATGATTTTTCTGCGGCAGCATGCCACTTGCCTTCGGGCATATCTCTGTGACCGCCCTTCGGGGTTTTTTAATCAGTTTGTTAGGTTTCCCTTCAGGGTGTGTAAGTGTCTGCCCGTGGGGCAAAGGATTTCTGTTGCCTTCGGGCGTTGTACTTTTGTCGCCTCCGGCCATTTATTAATGAAATTGTTGTTCTTTTTCCTTTCTATGTTTCTCGCTTCCTAATTTGAATGCTTGTTTATTTTTCGCTAACACTTTGAGATCGGTGAGTTTGTGTATCTTGTCTTCTCGAACATCTGGATAAAAAATCATAAATAAAAGATTTGTTAATTGATAGCGACTTGACTGTTGGCTTAGATAGGATGTGCGTCGATGTCGACTTAGATATGGTACACGACATGATTGCCTTCACATATTCTTGGCTTTGTCGACTTAGATAGGGTATGCGACCGAGGTTGACTTAGATATGGTATGCAACGTGATTGCCTTCACATATTCTTGGCTTTGTCGACTTAGATAGGGTATGCGACATACTAGCCTTCATATGTTCTTGGCTTAGCCGACTTAGACTGGGTATGCAACATACTAGCCTTCATGTGTTCTTGGCTTAGCCGACTTAGACTAGGTATGTGACCGAGGTCGACTTAGATATGGTATGCGACGTGATTGCCTTCACATATTCTTGGCTTTGTCGACTTAGATAGGTTATGCGACATACTAGCCTTCATATGTTCTTGGCTTAGCCAACTTAGACTGGGTATGCGACATACTAACCTTCATGTGTTCTTGGCTTAGCCGACTTAGACTTTTTCATTTGCGAATTTACTTTTGACCGAACTTGTGAGAGGTCGGGGACCAGCCCCCCAAGTTCGTAAATGTAAAAAGATGGAGCAAGCTTGTGTTATAAGTCATAACTCATAGAGAAATATACAACCGATCTGGATTTTACAACTCATAGTTATTGGTAGAACTTCTTCAGGTAGGTCGCATTCCACGGATACATCGCGGGAATGCCCTTCAAGTCTTCGAGCTGGTAAGCCCCATTCGGCAGGCATTTCAAAATCTTCATGGGTCCCTCCCAAGTTGGACCAAAAACTCCTTTCTGGACACCGAGGATCCTCTTTAAGACGAGGTCGCTGACCTTGAACCTTCGGATTTTTGCTTTTGAATTGTAGTATTTCTCCGACTTTCCTTTGTAATTTGTGTTTTTAAATTTGGCTTCCAATCTTTTTTCTTTGAGGAGGTCGAGGGTGAGAGATATAGCTTGATCGTTGTCCTCTGTGACTGTTTGCGATGTCCGGTGACTTCTGACGACGACCTCCGCGGGTATGACCGCCTCTGTCCCAAAGGCCAAGGCAAAAGGTGTTTCGCCCGTTGAATTTCGGACGCGGGTTCTATATGACCATAAGATGCTCGGAAGTTTGAAAGCCCATAATCCCTCTGACTCAATAAGTTGAGTTTTTAGGGTATGTTTGATTATCTTGTTCACAACTTCAACTTGTCCATTGGACTGAGGGTGATAGGGGGTGGAGAAAAGCTTTGTAATTTTCCTCTTTGCAAAAAAGGCATCGATCTCGAAACCGTCGAACTGCTTCCCATTGTCTGTAACGATCGCTTGCGGGAGGCCAAAACAACAAATGATGTTTTTCCAGATGAATCGTATGATTTTTTTCTGGGTGATGGTCGCTAAAGGTTCTGCTTCTGCCCATTTGGAGAAGTAGTCTACTGCGACCACCGCGAATTTTAAACTGCCCGGGGCTTTTGGGAAAGGACCGATCAGGTCAATCCCCCACTTCGCGAATGGCCATGGGCTGTAGATTGACGTGAGCTCCTCTAGAGCTCTCTTAATTGTTGGAGCAAAAAACTGGCATTGCCGACACTTCTTCGCATATGCAATCGTATCTTTCCTTAAAGTTAGCCAATAATAGCCTTGTCTAATTGTCTTGTAGACGAGCGACTGACCTGTGGTATGATTTCCACAATCTCCTTCGTGGATTTCTTTCAGGATCACTTGGCCTTCTTCCGGGGTGACGCATTTCAAAAGTGGTAAAGAGAAATTTCGCTTGTAAAGATGTTCGTTGATTACGGTGTACCTCGCTGCTCTTAGTTGTAATCGGCGAGCTGCGACCTTATCTTCTAGCAAAATCCCTTTCTTGATGTAGTCTTTAACTTCGGTCATCTAATTGTTTTCCGGGGTCGCGATCTGAAAGACTTCCCTATGAGTGTTTGATGGACTCGCTTGATTCGTCCAAGTTATTTCCTTTATGTCGATGATGACACGACCTGCTGAGGGAGTGTTGAGTTTAGTAGCTGCTATGTTGTTCATATCTGCGGCGCCTTTCGATGTGGCCAAGCGAGCTAATGCATCTTCATGTGTGTTTTCTGCTCGAGGTATCAGCTCTATTCGCACTTCTTCGAATCTTTCAACGAGGCTTTTTGCTATCTGCTGGTATTTCATCATTTGTACACCCCGTGCTTCGTACTCTCCTGACATCTGGCATACGACCAGCTGAGAATCGCTGTAAACTTTCAACTTTCGCACACCAATGGCCATTGCCATTTCCAGGCCATTTATCAAGGCCTCATACTCTGCTTCGTTGTTGGTGGCATGAAAATCAAAGCTTACAGCCGTGGTGAAGGATTGTTGTTCGGGACTGATTAGGACCACTCCAGTCTCTACTCGGGTGCTTGTTGAGGAGCCGTCGGCGTGCAATGTCCATTGGATGTCGACTGCCTCTGGTGCCTTCTCCGGAAAGGTGAGTTCGGTGAGGAAGTCGGCGAGGACCTGAGCCTTGATCACAGTTCGGGGTGCGAAGGTGATCCCGAACTGTCCTAACTCGATGGACCATTTCAACAATCTTCCGGCTGTATCAGGTTGGTGCAACACTTGTCTCAGTGGCATGGTAGTCAAGACTTCTATTTGGTGATCGAAGAAATATTGTCGTAATTTCCGGACATTCATAATTAAGGCGTAAGCGAGCTTTTTTAGCGTCGGGTACTTGAGCTTGGCATCATTCAGGGTCTGGCTGACGAAGTGTATAGACAAATGGTATTGACCTTCTGCCCGCACTAACACTGCGCTGAGAGCGGATTCCGAGGCCACGAGGTATAGAAATAACTTCTCGCCCGGTATGGGTTTTGCCAAGATTTGGGGGTCGGAGAGGTACACTTTGAGCTTCAGAAATGCGGCTTGGCATTGCGGGGTCCATGAGAACTTTCCTTTTTTCATGGCTTCGAAAAAAGGCTTTCACTTATCCCCCATTCTGGATACGAATCTGTTGAGAGCTGCGAGACAATCAGTCAATCTTTGGACTTCTTTCACGTTGCAAGGTGGTTTCATGTCCATGATGGCTTTGATCTTTGTAGGGTTAGCTTCGATACCTCGCTGACTGATGATATGGCCCAGGAACTTTCCCGAACCAACTCCGAAACTGCATTTCTTGGGATTCAAGCGCATGTTGTATTTTCTCAAGATGTCAAAGGTCCGGGCGAGGTGGCACAGATGGTCCTCCTTCTTTTCACTTTTCACCACAATGTCGTCGATGTACACCTCCATGGTCTTTCCAATCTCGTAGGCGAACATTCGATTTACCAAACGCTGGTAGGTTGCCCATGCATTCTTCAAACCAAATGGCATCCTATTCCAACAATACACGTTTTTATCCGTCAGAAAAGATGTGTGTTGCTGATCATCTTTATTTATGGCGATCTGGTGATACCCGGTGAACGCATCCATGAATGTCATCATCTCGTGCCCAGTGGTGCTATCTATGAGGTGATCGATGTGCGGCATTGGAAAGTAATCCTTTGGCCAAGCCCCTTTGAGGTCGGTGAAGCCGATACATAGCCGCTAAGAGTTATTTGCTTTTTTCACTAGCACTGCATTGACCACCCACTGCGGCTGATCTGCTCGCTCGATCAACTTGTTATCTAGCAGTTTCTTTACTTCCTCGGCCAGGGCTGCGTACTTTTCCGGACCGAACTTCCTTCTTTTCTGGGACACAAGCTTCTTTGTCGGGTCGATGTTCAGTTTGTGGCATGCGACCTCGGGGTCGATGCCGACCATGTCCTCATGCGATCATGAAAATACGTCTAGATTTTGCTTGAGGAAATCTATCAGTTGATCTCGCAGGTTGCTGGGTATTCGCGTTCCGATGGTCACACTTAGTTTCGATCGATTGAGGTCGATCGGGATTATTTCGAGCTCTTTGGTAAGGGTTTCTCGTTGATCATTCTTTTCCGTTCTTGGATCAAGGTTGGATTCTCGTTGTTTGGAGTCGACCTCCATTGGCTCGAAACCGAGATGAGGTTCCAACTCTGGTAAATCTCGTACTGGCTTCTTTTTGGCGGCGATGTTAACTTCCATAGGTGTTCCATTCGTTCCTACTGCATCGTCTATCTCTATTTTATCACTTTCTTTTTCTTTCCGGGGTGGAGTTCGGCTCGTACAACTTAGCCCCACCTCGGATTTTCTACCAAAATAAAAAGCAGAATTTAAATCGACACAAGTATAAGTTAAACATTTTCTTGCTGCAATCTGATCAACCTTGATGGTGCCAATCTTCCCGTCAGATCCGGGAAATTTAATACAATAGAAATAGGACGAGGTGGCAGCCCCGAACTCATGTTTGAGAGGCCTGCCGAAGAAGGCATTGAAGTTTGACGGGGCATCGATGATTACAAAGTCTAGCTGCCTCGTCGCCTTCACTTCGATGTCTAAGGTTGATGTGATCTCGACAGACAGACGGATCATCCCATAGGCCTCAACAGGCTGGTTTCCGAAACCTCAAATCCCGACCTCACAGGGCTCGACGTATGAGTGGAAATCGCCAAGCAGGTCCAGAGTCTTCTTGAAAAAGATGTTGCAGAAAGCCCCATTATCCATTATGATGCAATGAACTAGAGCCCCCATTATTCTGGCCGATATCACGAGTGGATCCCAGTTCGGGAAAACCACCCCATCCTTGTCCTCCTCGGTGAAGGTGAGTTATTTCTGATTCGGGGTTATGGTGTTGATTGGAAGGCAGCTCAGTGCAGCATTATCGAGAGCTCACATCTCGGCCTTTTGACGTTGGTTAGACAGGGAGGTCGCTGGGAGGAAACCCCCAAGGGTCCCCCCAGTAGGACAGATCATGTGGATGACCCTATTCTCCGCTCCGGTTGGGATCTGCAGACCTTGCTTTCCTTGGTCGGGCTGATTTCCTGGTGGTGGTGCTTGTTGTCGGTTTTGCTGATGTTTTGGCTTGACGAAGTTCTCTAACTTCCCTTCCTCGTACAATCTCCAGAGCTCCCTTTGCAGGTCGCGACAATGTTCGGTGGCATATCCAATGGAGTCGTGGTAATCGCAAAATTTCCTCGGGTTGAGTTTGGAAGGGTCCTGGTACATGTCTTTGGGTGGTGGGATATGTTGCTTGCCTCTGATCGCCTGAAAAACCCGAGCTGCATTCATGGTTAACTTCTCCAGGAGTTTTACCTCCAGAGGGTTATCAATTGGCTTGAAAGTTCCCGGGGCTCGGTAGTTCATGGCTCCGGATCTCCTGAAAGGCTTCTCGGATTTCTGTTCAGGTTTCTTGGCTTCGACCCTCACCTCGCTTGGTCGCTGCTCGCTCAGCCTTGAGGCCATTATCTCGGCGTTGGTGATCATAATCCCTGCCCAGTATCAGAAATCGGCGTAGCTAGATGGATAATTCTTGTTCATCATTTTCCAGAGTTTCGTTCACTTCTTCAATCCATGCACTATCCCCAATACTTTAGCTTCGTCGCCCAGCGGCTCGCCTTCCATAATGAGTTGGTCTATTCGATCAATATATGCTCGGTCTGACTCCTCCTCGAACTGATAGATGTTCGCCAAGAGCTACTTTGTTCCCTTGTGCGGGGTCAGCGAGGCAAAGTGAGTGAGGAACAATTGAGCCATCTGGTGGAAAGATTCTATGGACGTCGGGGGTAAGGTGTTGAACCACCGGTAGGCTTGGTCGCCTAGAGTTAGCGGAATAATACGGCATTGAGTGGCATCAGTCACGCCCATTGAGTTCATGTAGGATGTGTATTTGCTCACGTGATTTATCGGATCGGTGCTACCGTTGTATTGGGTGATGGAGTTGACATTTGTTGGGAGATGAATTTAATAAAAGAAGATTTTGATTAGATCCCAAAACCTCTGAGTATGACATGTTCAGGATAATCTTGATAGATGAGTCAGGATTCAGTTTTAGAGTGTTCAGGATGTTATCTGCACCATGTATAGTCAGCAGATATAGATCAGGTTAGATTCTGAAGATTCTGAAGACTCAGTAAGTTTCTGAAGAAACTGAAGTTTCTGAAGTTTCAGTATGAAACTGAGAAACTGAAGACTCAGGGAGAAACTGAGAAACTGAAGACTCAGCATGAAGACTCAGTATATCAGTCAGTATATCTGTGAAGACTCAGAAGACACTGAAGACTCAGAAGAATCTGAAGACTCAGAAGACACTGAAGACTCAGAAGAATCTGAAAACACAGAAGACAGAAGACTGAAGACAAAGGATACTGAAGGCACAGTAATTACTGAAGACTCAGTAATGTACTGAATGCTCAGTATAAATCTGAATGTTCCGAGGCACTGAAAATATCTATCTGAATGATACAATACTGAGAAAAACGCGATTACTCAGAAAATTAGATATTGCCCAAGACATTCTCATGCAGACAAAAGGAACTAAAACAAAGTGTTGTTAATGTTATATCACTCAGAGATATTGACCAAAAAAAGCCGTTATGGTTGTCTACATTTAACTGAAGACAACATCCAATTAGAGGAAGACAACACTGTACTTTACTGACACTAAAAGCGACAGGTCACTGAAGCATGCATGTAGTACTATGTTCCAGACTGCAAAAAGTGTTGACTGGCTGCAAGAAAAGGTTATTGCCTAAAACATGCTAGGGAGTTTCAAACCCTAAATATAGCCGTTCATCACACACCATAAGAGGAAACTCATGGAACTATCTCTTCCAACGGATAGTTTTTCAAGAGTGACCTTGGTGTATGCATATAAATACTTGTGACCATCTCCATTGAAGGTTACAGAAAATTTGTAAGCAACTCAAGAGCTCAAACTTATTATTGCAAGTTGAAGCACTCGAAAACCCAAGAATTTCCCAAGTGCTTTATATCGAAGAGAGCTCATTCACTAAGCCTAGTCTTGATAAGATATATCCAATGCTTAGTAGAGATATCCTAGCCTTTGCATTGTTCTTAATTGTAAAGGATATCTCATCCTAGTTGGAAACCAACCAAGAAACCCCAAACCCTTTGTAAGGTAGTTTGAGTGTGATTGTTGGTGAGTTGGAGTTGTAAAGAGTTAGTAAACTACATTGAGGTAGTCAGAAAACTCTAGAGAAGAAGTGAGTAAACTATCTTGGATAGTTAGAAAGCTTGTGTGTGTTTTGAGTAAGTAAACTACGAGGTAGTCGAAAGCTCAAAATAGAAAGGTTAGTAAACTACGAGGTAGTCGAAAAACCTTAGGAGGTGATTAAGAAATTTTTCTGAAGAGATCAGAGAGAGTGGACGTAGGAGCTTGAGTCTCTGAACCACTATAATTTGCTGTGTTTTTTTTTTTTTTGCTTCTATTTTGCTTTGATTATCTGTTGCATAACTTTAACTGAAAGCATATTTTCACTGATACTCAGTTGGAATCAATCCACTGAAGTTGCATCTAACTGAATCACAGCCTAATCACTATTCCATTAAAAGGAAGTTTTTTTTTTTTTTTAACAAAGCATAAAACGCAGTATAAACTTAGGGCCAACCATTCCCGCTTTGTCCGAGTAGCTATTCAAGCAACTCAGTATCTCTGAAAACTCAGGCTCAGTTGGGATTATCTGAGGTTTATGAAAGCAGCTCAGGATCACTGTCTCAGGTAGACTTTGACTCAGGGCGATTTGTGCTTCTCAGGACCAAATCATTAGGACAACCTGACCCAATCTAACCTCAGTGAAGAAAAAGTTTTAAAATCACTGAACACGTGTATTCCCCCCCATACACGTAAGACTTCGTTTTGCACGGGACCAACAAGTGGTATCAGAGCAGTGGTTCAACTTGACCACCTGCTTTGTTGACCATAGTCTTATTTGCTAAAATATTCTTGTGGTCTATCTGAACAGATCTTATTTGCTGAAATCTTAAAAGGATCAAACAAAATGCCTTCTAAGAAACTTCCCATGTTCTCAGTAGAGAGCTATGATTTGTGGAGACTGAGAATGCAGGCTCACCTGTATTCTAAGCATGAACGTATGTGGAGAGTGGTCTCGAAGGACCATTCCAATTCAACATGGTGAATCCCAGAGTTCTGAAAAATGAGAGAAATGATTCCGGACGAGAATTTCCTAAGTCGATGACCAACTTACTCCCCGAGGAGAGGAAGTTAGTCAATCAATCTAGACTATATTGCCAAAGACACACTATATATAAGACAATTGATGATGGTGTGATGGGAATGATTTCTCATTGTAATCTTCGCCAAAAAGAAATATGGGATACACTAGGCATAATGTGCCAAGGCACATATCCTATCAAGAAGAACAAACTTTCAGTTGCCATTAGAAAGTTTGACAGTTTTGAAATGGAAGATGGTGAATCTATTGACAGATTTGAAGTCGATTCACTAGTATAATGAATGATCCGAATGCACTTGGAAAGAGATATCCACAAAGAGAAGTAGCATTGAAAATTCTTAGAGGTTTATCTAAGAAATGGGATATTCATGCAGTGGTGATTGAAAACACCAAGAACATTGATTCAATGTCGTACCAACAAGTCTTCTCTACGAAATTTGAAAGCTTATGAGTTTGTTATTGATAAGAAAACAAAAAAGTTGGCAAAGAAAGATGATTCTTCATCTAGTAAAAATGTGGCTTTCAAAGCCAAGGATAAAACCTAAAAACTAAAGAGTTCGAGAACTCCTTTGCTAAAAAATCGGGGATGAAATTAGAGGATAAGCTAATCTTGATGGCAAGGAGGTTTGAAAGGCTTAATAGTAGATATGGAAAATATAAAAACTATTCACAGAATCACACAGTACCGTAAAAGCGAGGACGGATCCAATTGAGAAGAGAAAAGACCTGAAAGCTGAAGGATCTTCATCCAAAAAGAAGGACTCCAAGTCTAAGGAAGAAAGTGATCAGGATGATGATGCCAACAAATGCTATAACTGCCAAAAGAAAGGTCATTATCAGTATGACTGTCCAGACCTAAGTGCTAATGAGAGAAAAGAAAGGCAAGCAAAGAGAGACAAGAAGTTCTCCAAAAAAGAAAGCCATGGTTGCGAAAGAAGAACACTCGAGGAAGGTTCCAAATCTTGGATGAAATGTTCTCGAACGAATGGATGATGACATGACATCTGTCTAATGGTTGTGGAGGAGGTAAATTCTTCTTTCTCTGTTGTTGCTCCTACACTAGCACAAGAGTTATCAAGTTCCACTGTAAACAGTCAATTTGACCTGATGGATTCTTTTGAGGTCTGATGAAGGACTATGCTGTTTTACAAGAACTGCTGAATGAAACTCAAGAGCAGAACAAAGAACTGATTCTTTGAAAATCTTAAGTGGAAAGACTCTAGTAATCTTTGAGATCACTTCTCAATTAATGGAACTCTTGATGAACTAGATGTTACGAAAGTACAACTCTCGAAAAAGAAGTTGATAGAGACCCTAAATGGAAAACTAGAAAAATCATTTGAGGAGATTCAATGATCGAAACCAAGTTCAATGACCTCTCGAGAAGCATGAAACTCTACAAAAATGTGAGGATAGTCTTGTCAGAGGAAGCTAACTCTATTGAATTACGCATCTAAAGTAATAGATGAAATTGAGTTATCGAGACCTGCCACTATAAAAATTTGGATTGGGATACATTCGGGGGAACCTCACAAGGTCATCCGAATCTTTTCATCTAGTAGCTCTAAGACAATCTTTGTTAAACAAGTGGCACCTACACTTGAATCAAGAATTGCCCAAAGTTTTTAGACAAGGGAAAAGGACCTATGGTTCGGAAAAAACTGAATGTTCGGGTAAGAAAGCCCAAACCTCGGTGAAGGCTAGAAAACCCTGACCACTCGATCAGGGAAAATTTCAGTAAGTACTTGAAGCCTCGGGGCTAAGAATGCAAACCCGAAAGGATACAGACCGAACCAAGAGAGGAATTTTCGGAAGAAAACACTCAATGAGAGACATTCTCAACTTGAAAAGACCAAGTCCTCGACATTGAAAGACCCCGATTTGATCTGAGAACAACCTAAACCCCACTTGCCTAAGGTAAATGTTACACAACCCAAGTCAACAAAGATTCGGACCCGGTGCCACGAAGCCAAAGCAATGGAACAAAAGGCCTGTACCCAAGAAAAATTCTAAGGCTCATGTTCATGCCAAGGCTAGCACTCATACACAGGATACTGCTAAGGCACCTAGAGTGGTAAATGTGTATGTAGATGTTTATGGAAGATAGATCAGCCACTCTAAAGTGATTAGAGTTGTCAGGCAGATTTGGATTCCAAAAGGTACAGCTAACCTGGTAGGACCCTACACCAAATGGGTACCTAAGAATTGATCTGTTTTTCAGGAGAAAAACAAGGGCACAGAGCTGATTGAAGATCACATAGCACTGATGAGTGGAGATGAAATGACCCCTGCTGTATGGTATCTTGACAGTGGATGTTCAAGACATATGACAGGATTCAAGCAAATACTCAGTGACTATGTAGAGCAAAGAGGCCCTCAGATCACATTTGGAGATAACTCCAAAGGACAGACTGAAGGATATGGAACTTTGGAAATCGCTTCAGTTCACATCCATGGTGTTTCATATGTATCTGGATTGAAGCATAATTTGCTTTCAATAAGCCAATTATGTGATAAGGGATTTAATGTTGAGTTCTCAAAGAACTTATGTTATGTGAAAGATGATACCTCACAGAAAATACTACTGACTGGTACTAGAAAAGGAAATGTGTATCTTGCTGATTGGAGTTCAACTCCTAAGGATACATGTCTGGTTGCAAAAAGTTCCACAGATACCAGTTGGTTATGGCACAAAAGGACGAATCACCTGAATTTCAAAACCCTGAATAAACTTGCAAGATTAGCACTTGTGAGGGGGTTACCAAATGAAGTGTTCAGTAAGGAACATGTTTGTGATGCGTGCCAAAAAGAAAAATAAATTAGAGCATCATTTAAAATCAAAGTGGATGTTTCTACTGAGAGAATACTTCAATTGTTGCATATGGATCTTTTTGGTCCAGTAACACCAGTGAGCACTAATGGCAGGAAATATACACTCGTAGTAGTTGATAACTACTCAAGATATACTTGGGTCATATTCTTACTCAGTAAGAAAGAAACTCAGATAAAACTGCCTGAACTACTGAAAAGGCTCAGTATTGAAAAGAATCTGAGTGTGGTCAAAATCAGATCAGATAAAGGAACTGAATTTATAAACCATATTATATCTGATTATTGTGCAGCAAATGGAATTACTCATGAAACATCAGCTGCAAGGACCCCTCAACAAAATGTGTTGCTGAGAGAAGGAACAGGACTCTAAAAAAAAGGTTATGTAAGGACAATGATAGGTGGCGGATATTCCTAAAAGATTTTGAAATTTGAAGCATCAACAACCAAATCCTATTCTCAAAAGCAGATCCATCTTGACCAAGAGTCAAGGCAAAAACACCATACGAGCTTTGGAATGAAAGGAAGCCTCTTGTTTCTTTCTTTTCGTGTGTTTGGTTGCAAGTGTTTCATACACAATAATGGTAAAGATCGGTTTGAAAACATTTGATAGCAAAAGGCGATGAAGGAATATTCTTAGGATATTACGATGTCGATAAAAGACTTCATAGTTTACAAATGTAGGACTCTTTATTGTGGAAGAAACACCTCATATTTTTTTTGATGAATCTACTTGTGTTGGAAGAAACATGAACATGAACACGAAAGAAGAACCGACCAAGAGAATCACGACTAAGCACGAAAAAGAATGACAAATCATCCTCCGAACTGAAAAAGAAGAAGTCGGTCACCATCTATGAATGGGTGACTTCGGACTTCGAATAAAGAAGTTAAGGATGGAACTCGGGATGGTGAGACTCGGAAAGCCAACACACAAAAAGTGACCAATCTGAGCAGACACGATTCGGACTCGGGTATGTGATGCCAATGAAGATGTGGTCACGGTGAGGCAACTTCGAATCTATCAACCAAAGGGAATAAATGTCTCCGACAATGTTAGAATAGAATTTCCCACGAGGAAGATGATTCCCTTTCTCCTTTTCTGTTGTTCCCTGAATTTATTGAACTGCCTGAACCTAACATTTCAAATGTTGAGGATATTATTGAAGGGGGAATATCTAGAAGAAGTTGGTTAGATAGTCATCCTACAAGTCAGATTGTGGGTGATCTAACTGATGGTGTTAAGATAAGAAGGTTCCATGGTGAAAGTGCACTATTCTGTTGCTTTCTATCAGAGAAAGAGCCAACTAAGATTGAAGAAGCTTTACAAGATTCTTATTGGATTACTGCTATGCAAGAGGAGCTGAATCAATTCTCAAGAAATGAAGTATGGGAGCTAGTGGATAGGCCTGAAAGGCACAATTTTATTGGAACCAAGTGGGTATTCAAGAATAAAAGAGATGAGAACAACAACATTGTAAGAAACAAGGCAAGACTAGTTGCACAAGGTTATTCCCAAGAAGAAGGCTTGGATTATGATGAAACCTTTGCACCTGTTGCAAGACTAGAAGCCATCAGATTGTTTCTTTCATATGCTGCCCACATGAAGTTCACAGTCTATCAAATGGATGTGAAAAGTGTATTTCTGAACGGTGTGCTTAAGGAAGAGGTTTATGTGGAGCAACCTCATGGTTTCAGACAGAATGACCAAGTTTACAGGCTCAGAAAAGCCTTGTATGGTCTTAAGCAAGCACCCAGAGCATGGTATGATACCCTTTCTCTGTTTCTTACTGACCATGGTTTTATCAAAGGAACTGTTGATAGAACTTTGTTCAGGATAGAAGATGGGGAAGATATCTTACTAGTTCAGATATATGTAGATGACATCATTTTTGGATCTCCAAATCATCAGTTGTGTGAAAAGTTTTCTACACTGATGAAAGGAAAGTTTGAGATGTCTATGATGGGGGAGATGAATTTCTTTCTTGGACTTCAAGTGAAACAATCAAAGGAAGGAATCTTCATCAACCAAGCAAAGTACACCAGAGATCTGATTGCCAAGTATGGTGTACAAAATTGCAATGCAGCTAGAATTCCCATGAATACTAACTATAAGATGGATCCTGATCCTGAAGGCAAATCAGTAAGTCACACTGATTATAGATGGATCATTGGATCATTGCTCTATCTCACAGCAAGTAGGCCGGATATAACATTTGCTGTTGGGATATGTTCAAGATACCAAGCTAATCCTAAGGCTAGTCACATGGAGGCTACCAAAAAGATACTGAAGTATCTTAAGGGCACAGTGAATAGAGGATTATGGTATCCAGTTGATGATAACCTTGCATTAACTGGTTATTCAGATGCTGACTATGGAGGTTGTAGAATTGACAGGAAGTCCACTACAGGAACTTGTCAATTTCTTGGAAGTAAGCTGATATCCTGGTTTTCAAAGAAACAGATCTCAGTAGCAACCAGTACTACTGAAGCTGAATACATGGCTGCAGGAAGCTGCTGTGCACAGATTCTTTGGCTCAGACAACAATTAAGGGATTACAAGATTGTAGCCAATGAAGTACCAATATTTTGTGATAATAATAGTGATATTGCTATTTCACAAAATCCGGTATTGCACACCAGATGCAAGCATGTGGATATCAGACATCACTTCATCAGAGATCATGTAGAGAAAAAGGACATCAGGATGGAGAAGATTCATACTGATAAGCAGAGAGCTGATATCTTGACTAAACCATTGGCTGAATCAAGATTTCATGAACTATCAGTTGAATTAGGGATGTTAGATCCAGGTGTATAGAGTAAAATCTGAAAAACTGAAGGTTTTCAGATGCATGAAGTTTTCTCAGGATTCTACTGAGAAACTCAGGATAAAATTGGAAATACTGAACTGAGTCTTGGGAAACTCAGGTGTACTGAAGGTCAGTACTCAGTATTATACTGAACCCGTTCAGTACTCAGTATCATACTGACATTTTATCAAGGTCAATACTCAGTAAGACTGATAGGAAAATTAGTCTGAAGAAGTAAAGACTCATGCAACTCATTTATTGCTTAACTGAAACTCAGTAATCATTTGCAATAAATACAAAACACCTGAAGAATGTTTTTGGGCCGGATCTTTGAAATGCCGAGGAAGGTCAACAATCATTAATTGCTCTGATTCCATTAATCACCAATAAGGTTAAAATGGCGGCGTACTTTTCGTGAGATCGTCCTTTCAAATACCCGATTAGTCGGTGATCAATCTCAACCGTTGATTTTAATTAATCACACGATTTCTCACGAACCCACTCTATATATTCATTTGAAATACATTCAAGCCCATTTTATTAAACCTTCGTCTCCAAAAACACTCTGCAACTAAAAACCCCTTTGCCCAGAAATCTTCATCGTTCTAAAACCCTACCTTCAAAATTCTCAAAATGACTTTCACAATATTCGATAAACTGGCTGCTTCCAACAAGCCATGGTATGAATATGTGGTATCGCTTGAAAGCTCATCCAACGCGACCCACGAAGAAGAAGCGCTACATATGATCAGAATCGCAAAACTCACATATCTCGTCGCAAGTCAACCGGAGGCCGAATACTCTAAAGAGGTAATAAAGTTTGTCTCAAATCTGAAAATAGATGAGGAAGATCGTATCGAGTCAGAAATTACTGTTTCCCATCTAGAACATAGCTCGAAATATGTAAATTTTGTACGGGAGTTGTATATAGTCCCTAAAAAATTGAACGATGGTTTTGAGTTGTGTGATAGAGGAGAGGATCCCACAACTTATATGTTGGGTCGGGAGCAGGAATACCTTGATAGGATAACAGAGCATCCTATTAAGTTTGAGGCGACTTTGAATAAACGACATTTGAAGCCAAAGTACATAGTTTTGTTAGATATTGTTAGCAAGTGTATAATGAGTAGATCAGGGAGTTTTGAGCAGATAAGCACTCCCAAGCTTAGATTGATGGCTGCAATAGAGGATTCACCCACCACTGATTTTAACTGGTTGAAATATCTGATTAGAGTGGTGAGTGACCAAGCCAAGCTGATCAAGAAGGAGGATGGATCGATCTCGATCAAAGGCAAGATACTCCATGCAACCAAAATAGCTTTTATTTTGTAGATGTGTCGTGAAGAGGAGGATATTTTTGCCGACTCCACTCCTTTCCCAAAGTCTAAAGTTATGTTCAAGCCAACTGCTACCAAAACGATTTTGAAAGGGAAGAAAGAGAAGAAAGTGGAATCCACTGCTGCTGCTGAAGAAGCCCATAAAGCCAGGGGGAAGGCTTTGATGGAGATCAAGAGGGAGAAGGGAGAAGCATTGAAGAAGAAAACCCTTGCTCCAAAGTTCAGAAGGATGTTGATTGCCACTGAGGAGGAGGAGAGTGATCCTGAGGAGGTGCAACCTGAGGGCCAAAAAGCTCAGAAATTGCCTTTACAAGTGTTGGCACAGGTTGTTTCCAAGGCACAAGAGCAAACTGAGGAGCAAGTCTTCTCTGAGGTTCTTGAGACGTCACTGAGCACAGATAAATTTTCTCAAGAAATCTTCAAAGGACCTCAGACCTCAGAGATTGCTCAGATTCCTACTGAGGAAGTGTCAGCTCAATCCTCAGAGCCAGCTCAGATTCAACCTGAGGAGTTGCCTGTCCAATCCTCAGATTTTGCTGAGCCTTAGGAGCTGCTGAACTTTGATGAGCTCCTGAGTGACCCATTTCTTGATCCTTCAGCAGATCTTCCTACTGAACTTGAGAGCCCGAAGCTAAAAAAGGGCGAAGCTGAAGAGACTGAGTGGCGAAGAAAGGGGGAACAGTTCATACTAGACCGGTACCCTGAGCTAAGCACATATCCTGACCTTCAGAATCTCTTTTTCAGACTGAGGTCAACAGTTTACATTCTCAACTAGACCCTGCCTGAAATGCTCAACATTGCTTCATTCAGAGGTGAAGAATGGTGGAATGAGGAGACAACTATTCTTACAGAATTCTCCGGGTTCAGAAAAACCAAGCTCAGGATGAAATTTTTTGATTTTGATGAGCTGGTGAAGAGGAAGCTTGCTGAGAGGAAAGATGCTGAGATTGGTGCCCCGAGCTCCAAAGACAAAAACCAAGATGGGGACCAACAAGGGAATGATGAGAGTCAATCTCAGATGGAGAAAGAAAGTACTGATGCTGGAGAGCCTGCTGTCACACATCCTCAGACTGAAGTTAGTCTTCAGGTAACTTTTGGCACTATTAAAAATTATGTCAGGGCTACTGAAGTATCTATCTTTAACTCTGTAATGTCTGATATGCAGACTGAGGCTCAGGTGGACACCCAAGCTCAGGTGGAAACCCAGACTCAGGCTGAGACTGAAGCTCAGATTGAGGCTGAAGCTCAGGTTGAGACTGAGACTCAGACTGAGCAACCAGCTCAGGAAAAGCAGCAAATCTCTTATGCTCCTGAGATTGATCTCACTCCCATTGTGGAGAAGCTGGAGAAGGTTGGGCCAATCATGGACAAAGTTGCTCAGATTGAAGAAGTATTGGCCAACCAGAACCAGAAGATGGAAAGTCTGAGTTCTTCTTCAGACCTGATACAACTTTAGACTACTCTGACTGAAAAGATGACTGCCATGGAAGGAAAGATGGAAGGAAAAATGGATGGAGTCAAAGCTGAATTGAGTGCAGAGCTGAAGCAAAAGTATCAGGAGAGGACTGAATTTCTTGAAGCCAAGCTGGTGGAGAAGAATGAGATTATAATCAAAAATGTTGGCGAGGAAATGAACTCCATGCTCATGACCAAGATGACAGATATGTTCAAAGAAGCTCTCTCCAACCAGTTTGCCCAAATGTCTGAAGAGTTCTCAATGGCGAAGAACCACCTGAGGAGGCTAGAAGAAGAGCAAGACTAGTTGGCAGGAGAAGTGCGAAGTGTCAACAAGGAACAATACCATATGGACACTGCACTATCCAAACTTCTGCCAAGGTATGGTGCCAAGAAGGGGGAAAGACCCGGAGCTAACCTGAGAGTATTATTGCCACACACCTTGGAAAGAAAGGCTGACAAAGAAGCAGAAAAGAAAGATATTGCTGAAGCCTTGAAAGAAGTTGAAGCCACTGAGAAGCTGAAATTCAAGAAGGTGGAGAAGCCTGTCTACACTCAAGTTTCTGAGGAAACCATGCAAGAAGTAGCTGCTGAGAAGCTGAGTGCTAGAAGAAGAGTTGGAACAAGCCTAGCCGGTGCTGAACTGCCCATCAAAAGGAAGGCTGTGGCATTTGTTGAGCCCGAAGGGAAAAGAGCTAAGGCTTCTAAGCCAACTCAGAGGAAGTTGATAATGGAATTGGAAGAGTCTGAGGAAGAGCCGCAGAAGGAAGTCTTCAATACGAGAAGAGCTCTGAGATCACTTCAAGTCGAGCAAGCCAAGAAAACTGCTGCTTCAGTTTCTGGAGTACCCTTGATAAGGAAAAAGAATGAAGAAGAGCAGAGGCGAAGAAGTGGTTTCAAGAAGTTCGCAAGCAAGAGAAGAGGGACTGCAAAAGCACAAAAGTGGCCGCACATTGACAAGTGGATGCCAATCCAGTTCAATGATGCGTGGGAAGAGATTAAAAGAACATTCTGGTTCTACTACGATGCGCTGAGAGAATGGAGAGGGGAGAGCTCAGATTCTAATGAAGCTTTCATCGACTATCTACTGACCTTCTATCTGAAGTACTTACAAAGTTGGATCAATCTTGCGGATGAAGGAAAGGTTCAGATCACAGCCCCTGGTCCATACTCATACCCTTCTCCTAGGCTGAAGAATGGCTTGGTGAATGAAACAACCATTTCTCAGGAGATTGCTCAGTACGCCATCCAGTTAGGCCCGACAGGGAACAATCCTAATATCATCAAGGAGAGAGATGCACTGAAGAAGATATATTATGGAATGTTTAACCTTGAAGTGCCTGCGGATGAGGTGGAAGAAGAGAACTGAAGAGCCAGAGCTGAAGAGCAAAGAAGACTGAAGATCAAGACTGAAGACTCTTGTAATTTCTTTATCTTTTTGTCTTTATTTTACTTTCTGATAAGTTCATTGTAAGCTGTAACATTCAAACATACATCAATGAAACTTTATCTTTTATGCTCAAAGATAATATCCCATTATCTTACTTTACATGTCTTTACTTTTGATATGCCTGATTATTGTTGAAGGAATTGTTGGGAGATTGGTTGTGATAATTGTTGGGAGATATACCAATCTTGTAATAGGAAAAACTGAAACCTAAGTATAGGTTAAGTGTTTTGTAACAAGATGGTTTTGACATCATCAAAAAGGGGGAAATTGTTGGGAGATGAATTCAATAAAAGAAGATTTTGATTAGATCCCAAAACCCCTGAGTATGACATGTTCAGGATAATCTTGATAGATGAGTCAGGATTCAGTTTTAGAGTGTTCAGGATGTTATCTGCACCATGTATAGTCAGCAGATATAGATCAGGTTAGATTCTGAAGACTCAGTAAGTTTCTGAAGAAACTGAAGTTTCAGTATGAAACTGAAGTTTCTGAAGTTTCAGTATGAAACTGAGAAACTGAAGACTCAGCATGAAGACTCAGTATATCAGTCAGTATATCTGTGAAGACTCAGAAGACACTGAAGACTCAGAAGAATCTGAAGACTCAGAAGACACTGAAGACTCAGAAGAATCTGAAAACACAGAAGACAGAAGACTGAAGACTGAAGACAAAGGATACTGAAGGCACAGTAATTACTGAAGACTCAGTAATGTACTGAATGCTCAGTATAAATCTGAATGTTCCGAGGCACTGAAAATATCTATCTGAAGGATACAATACTGAGAAAAACACAATTACTCAGAAAAATAGATATTGCCCAAGACATTCTCATGCAGACAAAAGGAACTAAAACAAAGTGTTGTTAAGGTTATATCACTTAGAGATATTGACCAAAAAGAGTTGTTATGGTTGTCTACATTTAACTGAAGACAACAGCCAATCAGAGGAAGACATCATTATACTTTACTGACACTGAAAGCGACAAGTCACTGAAGCATGTCAGTAGTACTATGTTCCAGACTGCAAAAAGTGTTGACTGGCTGCAAGAAAAGGTTATTGCCTAAAACATGCTAGGGAGTTTCAAACCCTAAATATAGCCATTCATCACACACCATAAGAGGAAACTCATGGAGCTATCTCTTCCAACAGATAGTTTTTCAAGAGTGACCTTGGTGTATGCCTATAAATACTTGTGACCATCTACATTGAAGGTTACGGGAAATTTGTAAGCAACTCAAGAACTCAAACTTATTATTGCAAGTTGAAGCACTCGAAAACCCAAGAATTTCCCAAGTGCTTTATATTGAAGAGAGCTCATTCACTAAGCCTAGTCTTGATAAGATATATCCAAAGCTTAGTAGAGATATCCTAGCCTTTGCATTGTTCTTAATTGTAAAGGATATCTCATCCTAGTTGGAAACCAACTAAGAAACCCCAAACCCTTTGTAAGGTAGTTTGAGTGTGATTGTTGGTGAGTTGGAGTTGTAAAGAGTTAGTAAACTACATTGAGGTAGTCAGAAAACTCTAGAGAAGAAGTGAGTAAACTACCTTGGATAGTCAGAAAGCTTGTGTGTGTTTTGAGTAAGTAAACTACAGAGGTAGTCAGAAAGCTCAAAATAGAAAGGTTAGTAAACTACAGAGGTAGTCAGAAAACCTTAGGAGGTGATTAAGGAATTTCTCTGAAGAGATCAGAGAGAGTGGACGTAGGAGCTTGAGTCTCTGAACCACTATAATTTGCTGTGTTTTTTTTTTGCTTCTGTTTTGCTTTGATTATCTGTTGTATAACTTTAACTGAAAGCATATTTTCACTGATACTCAGTTGGAATCAATCCACTGAAGTTGCATCTAACTGAATCACAGCCTAATCACTATTCCATTATGAAGTTTTTCAGCAAAGCATAAAACGAATATAAACTTAGGGCTAACCATTCCGCACATCTGAGTAGCTATTCAAGCAACTCAGTATCTCTGAAAACTCAGGCTCAATTGGGATTATCTGAGGTTTCTGAAAGCAGCTCATGATCACTGTCTCAGGTAGACTTTGACTCAAGGCGATTTGTGCTTCTCAGGACCAAATCATCAGGACAACCTGACCCAATCTGACCTCAGTGAAGAAAAAGTTTTAAAATCACTGAACACGTGTATTCCCCCTCATACACGTGTAAGACTCATTTGCACCGGGACCAACAACATTGAACTTGATTTAGACAAGAGAGAGACGGGGATCTTCGTGGTGAGAGGTACTTCCCCCTTGTTCGCTAATTGTTCATGGAGATCTTTGATATTCTGGAGGATGGCAGCCATTTGTGGAGACTCATTCTGTCCTGCGACCTCGCCGTGGTGAGGGTGAGGCAGAGAGTTTCTTTCTTGTCAGCGAGGTGAGGGAGTTCGGTGACGTCTGTATGGTGAAGGAGTCCTTTCTGATATGCGGGGTGAGTGTTGGGATATTTTAGTTTTGATGAATTATGCCAAAACATTATCAACTTGTGTTATTTAAGTTAATCTACAGAGGACAAGTTGAGGGGGAACGAGAGAACAAGTTGAGGGGGAACTCACGAAATCAGAAGTAGATGATCGAGATCGATTTAGGTCGGTTAGGATGAGATCGACGAGATCGATGAGTAAGATGAGTTCCGGAGTTAACTGATGAGCTTAGCAAAATTAGAAGAAAAGAAAAGCTAAGCCAGATGATCAGAAGAATCGGGTTACCCGATCGATGGACTCCGAGATCGAAGATCGATGATCGTAAGGACTGCTCGGATGACCAGAAAGATGAATGATCGGATGACCGGATCGTAGGAGGTTGTTGATCGTAAGAGGGAGATGAGACCGACGAGATCGACGTGATCGAGATCAAATAAGATAACCCGATATGCTAACTCGATGTACTAATCGACGCAGAGAAACCGATATGTCGATTGATGCTATATCGATCCGATGAGGTGAAATGATCGATCAAAGTAGAAGAAATGAGAAGAGAAGTCATCAGAAGACAAGTCACCTGAAGACAAGGCATCAAATAGTCTGAAAGTAGTGACTCGAGGGTCGATGTTCCAAGTCAAGAGTCAACTCGCTTAACCCAATGTCAAGATACCCGACGCATAAGGTCCGCTGAAGAGAAGTCCGCTGAATCTATGTGTTCTTACTTGTCATATGCATTCTATTATAACAAAACACATAGATTTAAATCCAAAAAATTGGTATCACTGTTTCCTCACCCCTGTTTTATATACATTACATAATTTTTACGCATTTCATGGGTTTTCACTGGGACCAACAATTGGTATCAAAGCAGGAGTTCAAAAGATCACTTTTAAATGTGATCACCTGAACTGATCTTTTTAAACAAGAACCCATTTCTTTAAAAATGCATATATTTTAATGTTTTGGCGTCATTATCAAAAAGGGGGAAATTGTTGGGATATTTTAGTTTTGATGAATTATGCCAAAACATTATCAACTTTGTTTATTTAAGTTAATCTACAGATAACAAGTTGAGGGGGAACGAGAGAACAAGTTGAGGGGGAACTCACAAAATTAGAAGTAGATGATCGAGATCAGACGAGGCTGCAGACGCGACTGATCGAGATCAGATGAGTAAGATGTGTTCCGGAGTTAAATGATGAGCTGAACAAAATTAGAAGAAAAGAAAAGTTAAGCCAGCTGATCAGAAGAATCAAAAGTTACCTGATCAGATGGACCTGAGATCAAAAGATCAGATGATCAAGTCACGATCGACGATGACTAAAAAAGATGAGTCGACGATGACCGATCGTATGGAGGTTGAATGAAGAGGAGAGCAGATGAGATCGACGAGATCGATAAGATAACTCCATATGCTAACCTCGACAGATTAATCACGCAGATAAACCGATATGCCGATTTGATAAAGAGCGCATCGATCCGAAGTGAACATCGATCAAAGCAGAAGAAATCAGAAGAGAAGTCATCAGAAGACAAGTCACCTGAAGACAAGGCATCCAAAGTCATGTTCACTTAAGATCGAACGCCATCGATGATCGATAGCTCGAAAAGAAAGTGACCGAGGGTCGATGTTCAAGTCAAGAGCTTAACCTCGCCTAGCCCAAATGTTAAGATATTCATTGCATAAGGTCCGACAAGAGAAGTCCTATTTAATCAAGAATCCCGAGTAAGATCCCGAGACTCGTAAGAATCCCGAAAACTCGTAATAACCCCTCAAGATTCGAAGATCCTGAAGAATATAGCCGTTAGATTCAGCTCACGTGGACCAATGAGAGGAAGACAATTAGCCTGAAAAAGCTGCATAACTTACAAAATAGTATGGATTTGAATGTGATTCTCTCCAACGGTAACTTTCAAATCCACACTATAAATACAAGGTCTTTCATCATTCTAAAGTGGAGAATGTGGAAAAATATGCTACAGAGCCAAGAGCCATATACTCAAACATTCCCACCATAGAACACAAGTCTGTAGATATACAAATATATTCAAAGAGTGTTCTACCCTAGATCTAAGCACAAATGTAATATCCTAAGCTTAGAGAGATTTTCCCATCCTTAGCATTGAGGCTAAACAAATGTAAGGAAAAATCTCACCATAGTGGGAGACAACACCAAATCCAAACCCCAATCTCGTAAGAGATAACTAGTGGTGAAGTGAGGTAGTTGTTAGGCAATTAAAGTGGAGGGTGGGTAAGTCCGGGTTTTGGTGTTAAAAGGGTTTGAGTCCCAGAACATCGTCAGAAAGCAATCCCAATCCCCCAGGGAGATAAGTCCCGAGAGAGTGATGTATTGTGTTGGACTAACATGTTAAACTAAGTCCAGTTGGTTTAGTTAGTGCCCCTGCTGATAGGGAAGAGTGGATGTGGAGTTGGACTCCGAACCACTATAAAATCGTGTGTTCTTTACTGCTTTATGTTCTTACTTGTCATATGCATTCAATTATAAGCAAAACACATAGATTTAAATCCAAATAATTGGTATCACTGTTTCCTCACCCCTGTTTTATATACATTACATGATTTTTACGCATTTCATGGGTTTTCATCGGGACCATTAGTGAGGGACTTCGTTCGAGTCGGTCCTTCGCCGACACTCATTGCCTGGGTCCGCCTTGGGCCACTGATCCTGAAAATGATCTTTTTCGTCGGGTCGCTAAGGCTCGGCTGGGCTGATCTCGCTGGGGTCCGCGACCTCGATGTGGGCCGCTATTGAAACCTTCAGAGAATAAACGTTTGTGGATGGACTTGACCCTTCATTCGGATTACGCCGATAGACTGGAGTACATTGTGTCCCTCGAGGTTATTGTATACTCTGGGGTGAGGTCCCTCGTGGTGAGGTTTCGCCATAGCGAGATCCTTCATGGAGAGGTCCGCCGTAGTTGGCTCTTTTCTTTGTCATGCCTTTTCTTCGTATGGTTGAGACTCGCCAGCGCCTCTGGCCTTTGCCCTTCTTTGGGTCTTCGGTTCGGAGTTGTGGCGTGGGTCGCCATACGGGATACATGATTGACTGCCTTTCGGCGAACTCTGTGATAACCATGCGTTCTTTTGGGGTAAGGATTTGTTCGAGCTTTTGAGCAATCCCGATGGTGGGTCCCCACTTGCATTTGCTAATCAAGGTTGATTAGCCTCTTCGCTCCGTGGGAGCGAGCATGAGGTCAAAACGACTCTTCTACTCTTGGTGATGAGGTTAGCTTGAGACATGGTTGAGTGGTTTTTTGAGAGATTTGGATGTATGAGATGAGTTTGTATCGAAGATTCGTGAGGAATACTCCAATGAGAAAAACACTAAGAACTTAGTTTGATATTTCTTAAAGAGTACCCTTCTTCTAGTGCCAATTGTTTACTAAAATATGAGGATTATGGTTTAAGATGTGGCTTAATGATCTTAGTGACACAAACAATAAATGTGTAAAGTGGATTACATTTATGTGATATGATTGCTTGAGAAAGATATATGTTGAGCAATAAATTTACAAGAGGTTGTGTATGGTATTAATTTCTCTTAACAGCCATCATAAATGACCCATATTTATAAGGTTTGGGAGAGTGGAGCTCACTCTCCCCAGATACAAAGGACGATTAGCGAAAATAGCTCTGTCAAACATTAAATCTTATATGATTGATGTGACCTGGTGGGAGGGAGGTCGTTTGGGAGGTTCGATTCACGAGGATCAAGACATGGCTACTCGGGGCGTCGCCTGGAGATAAATCCGAATTTGCAGGGATTTAACCGTCTAACTACTCCTAGCTACTCATCATTACTGTCATTTACTGACACATCTCTGATTAAGGCCATTCTTAGGTAAGGTTCTGGTTTAACAAATTCGCCACGGTCCCATCTCAATTAATCGCTCCGTCTTATACATCTTTTGCCATGAGGTGCATCCAGTCGTACTACGTGTTTTGGTGTGCCTTTATTTCAATCTTTTCGTCGAGGTGTCATACTTGTGCAAAGCTTGGTCCGGTTCTCCTCTACTTCTTTCTAGGTCGGGCCCGACCTCGCACTATATGCCCACAACACATCTTAATTCTCCTAAAGGCCCCTCAAGTAGTCCAATTAAAATTCAATAAATAAAAGGTGCTTAAAATAAATTAAATTTCTTGTTGCATATTTTTCCTTATTATTTTCGAAATAATTAAAGAAAAGAGGGAGAAGGATTTTCTTGAAAATATTTATGGAAATGAAATGAGATAAGTATTCTTGGAATACAAGATTATCCCATAAATTCAAGAAATTTCACACTTGACCTCTTTAATAGATATTTTCGAAAATTGGGGAATAAGAAGGAAAGAAAGATTTTCTTGATTTTCTTGAAAAGAGTTTTATGGAAAAATGTATGTATTATTGGAATACAAGAATATCTCATAAATTCAAGAAAAATCCAATCTTGAAAATCCCTTCTTATTTTTTCAAAAATTAGGCTTAAAAAGGTTGTGAGATTTTTGTGAAAAAATACACATGGAAAGAATAATATATGAGATATATTCAAGATTTCTTGGAGATCAAGAAAAGATCTTGAATTAGTAACTTATAGATCCATATATAGGTTCAATAATACTCTTAGGTCTAAGACTTTTAAAACATTACTTATAGGTGCAAAACAAGACCTAAAATACCCAAAGCACCCTCCCTTTAAAATTAAATATGATAAACAAAATAATATATTGAACATACACTATAAAAGTCGATGACTTCCTCCCCATTTATTAATTTCAACCGGCAATTTAAATATCAAATTTTCTCTTTCTAAAAAGAGAGAAATCCACCTTTTTCAACCCCTTCGCTGCCCAAACTACCACCACCTAGTGGCTTCAAACCAGACGCCGATGCGGCGCCACTCCCCACTCCCCACGGCCACTTGCACCGGCCGAGTGGCCTTCTCCACCTCGAACGACAGTGGTAGCCTTCTCCACCTCGAATGGCGGGCTCTTCCCCAGGACGACAAATTTGCACCGTATCAGCATCGCGAACGTCAGCGCCGACTGGAAGAAATTCACCGGAAGGTGGAAGTAATTGTTGTCTGGGAGGAGGCGGTCGTGGTCGGAGAGGGCAGGGGTGATTTGTTCGATGTAGAAGTAGTCAGATCTGCACACCAGGTGCTTCGAAAACTCCTCCATTAGCTCATAGGCTTCGATCGGACGGTCGTATACACCCTGTGATTTACCCCTTTTAAAGATCCAACCCCAATTGAAATTTGTTAATGATTTTTGTTTGGTTTTGTCTGGATTTTGATGACGATGTGATTTACCTCTTTCTGAATATTTGAATTTGAATAATTTTTTGTATTTTTGATGAATTTTTTATGATGATTTTTTGGATTTTTGGATTTGAATAAGTTTTTGGATTTTCTGGTTTGGTAAATTTGAATATTTTTTATTTTTATTTTTGATGATGATTTTATGGATTTGATGCATATGAGGATAAATATGTTCTTTATAAAATTTTCTTGAATTGTTGTTGGGTTTTTGAATGTGATGAATTTTGATGAAATTTTCTTGAAGATCTGGGTTGATGATATAGAAGTTTTTTGAAGATTTGAAGATCTATTTTATGAAGATCTGAGTTTGTTAATTTTTGAGGGTGAAGATTTAAAATCGAAGATGAACATGATCATGTTTTTTATGAACATGTTCATGTGATTTTTGATGAACATGTTCATGTCGTAATGAAGAAAATATGTAAATTTTGAGATTGTAATTGTAGGTTTTAGATATGTAAATTTCGGACATTTTTTCAATTTTGGTATGTAAGGATTTTGATATGAAGACTAGAATATGCAAGGATTTTAAATATTTAAATTTACAGTTTTTCTAATTAATGTTTTAGATATACATACCTCTTTTCTCCTATAAATTGAATTAAACCAAAGAATTATAGGAATTAACTCAATTCTTCCCAAGAAATATAGGCTAAGATTTATGAATTTTGATGAAAAAAGAAAGACCCAAAAAAATGAGAAAGGAAGAGAGAGAAATCTGATGAAAATGAAAAAAATGATAGTTTGTAGAAAAGATAAAGAAAAGGACGTCATAAATTAATTAAGGATATTGTAGTCTTTTTAGTCCTATTTTTGCACCCATAAGTAATTTTAAAAAGGGGTTGGACCTATGAGTAAGTTACAAGTGGGTTTTGGACCTATGAGTGAGCCACTCTGTAGGTCCATATATAGGTTCAATAACACTCTTAGATCTTAGACTTTTAAAACATTACTTATAGGTGCAAAACAAGACCTAAAATACCTGAAGCACCCTCACTTTAAAATTAAATATGATAAATAAAATAATATATTGAAAGTACACCATAAAAGTCGTTGACTTCCTCCCCATTTATTAATTTCAACCGGCCATTTCAATATCATTTTTTCTCTTTCTAAAAAGAGACAAGCCCACCTTCTTCAACCCCTTCGCTGCCCAAACCACCACCACCACCACCGAGTGTCTTCAAACCGCATAATCGACGCTAAAGCCACTCCCCACTCTCCTCACTTGGTCACCTAAGAAACAAGCCTTTCTACTCTCGAATCCAAGAAATGGCAAATTTTCTACCTCGAATAAATGGGTCTTTCCTTCGAGACGACTGGATTTGCAATGACGTCATTCTCCGAAAGTTTAGTGCCGATAGGAAGAAAATTCACGGGAGAGAAAGTAATTGTTGCTCGGGATGAGGCCGTGGTTGGAGAGGCGGGGGTGATTTGTCCGATGTAGAAGAATTAGATCCGCACACCAAAGCTTCAAAAACTCTCCATTAGCTCCTAGAAGCTTCGACGGACGGTCAGATACACCTTTGATTTACCCCTATTAAAGATCCAACCCCAATTGAAATTTGTTAATGATTTTTGTTTGGTTTTGTCATGATTTTGATGATGATGTGATTTACCCCTCACGGCCCCAAATCTTGCTAGCCCGCACGTGTATGAGGGGAATACACGTGTTCGATGATTTTAAAACTTTTCTTTCATCGTCGGATGGGTCGATTGTCACGATGATTTAGTATCGAAGACAGATTCTCCTGAAATCAAAACACAGAGAGCACGATCCCGAAATTCTTCAGATTAATTTAACGTGGAAATGAAGTTTTTCAAAGGATCCTAAAATCGCTTGGATCGATAACTATCTTCTTGAACCCTCGAGAGAAGTAGTTCGGTTTTGTAACTATCACTTCTAAATACTCAAGGCGTAACGGTTGGACCCTAAGTTTATACTCGCTTTAGCTTTTGTCAAGATCTTCCTTTAAATTTAAATACGACATCAAGATCATTGGATGTTTTAATGGATTGATTCCAACTCAATATCAAGAATTACGCTTTCGGGCTAAAGATACGCAGATAATAATACCATGACAAAAAAGAAAACAACACAACAATTATAAATATTCGCAGGACCTGCCTCCTACATCCACTCTCTCTCGACCTTCGCAGAAATTCTTAACCACTTCCTAAGTTTTCTATACCGACCAATCAGCCTTACCCACTTTTTTTTACTTCGAAGCTACCGACTACTTTGCACCTTACTTACTCAAACACACACAAAGCCTTTTCCCGACTATCCAAGATAGTTTACTCACTTTTTCTAAAGTTTTTCTGGGTCGACCACTCAAGTACTTTTACTAACTCTTGTAACTCCAACTCACTAACAAACACACTCAAACTACCTTACAAAGGGTTTGAGTTTACGGTTTGGTTTCAACTAGGATGAGATGTCCTTTTACAATAAAGTCTGAATCTGAAAATTTATGATATCTCTACTAAGCTTTGGATATATCTTATAAATCTGAGCCAGTGAATGAATTTCTCTTGATGTAAAACTTGGGAAATTCTAGGTTTTTCGAAATACCTAATTTGCAATAATATCTGAATTAATTAGCTCTTGAGTTCTTTCAAATTTCCCGCAGATCTCAATGCGAGGTCACTCACTAGTATTTATAAAAGAATTTCACCAGGATCACTCTTGAAAAACTATCCGTTGGAGGAGATAGCTTCATGAGTTTATACTTATGGTGTTTGATGAGCATTATTTCTTAGGGTTTGAATACTCCCTTGCATATTTTAGGCAATATGCATTCATGTAGCCAATCACCACATTTTTGCGAAATGGAACATAAGATTACTTGATATGCTTCAAGAACTGCCGCTTTTTTCGATGTCGATAAAATACGATGATGTTTTTCCTCGATTGTTGATTCTTGTCTTATAAATGTAAACAAACTGTGACTCTTTTTGGTGCAATCTCTCTTGGTGAGATAACCTTAAACAACATAACTGAAACACTTTTTAATACTGTAAATGCTATAATGTATTTACAGGCAATATCTATTTTTTTAAGATATCCCGCGTTTTTTCTTAGTTTTGTAGTCTTCAAGTAGATATTATTAGGTGCCTCAAGACATTAAAGGTTATCTTGAGCATTACGGTATTTTCTTGAAGTCGATCTTGGAGTCTTGATATCTTCTTGTGTCTTGATATCTTGAAGACTTGATGTCTTCTAGTCTTACGAGTCTTGATTGTCTTGGTCTTGTTGACTTCTTGTCTTGATGTCTTCGATGTCTTCTTGAGACCTCAGTATCTTCCAGTGAGATCTTGGACTTGATCATCATCTTGGTCTTGATTTCTTGATGGCTCTTGAGTCTTCAATTTACTCACGAAACTTCTTGAGTCTTGGTTTAACCGAAACTTCTTAGTCTTGAGAATCTTCAAAATCTAACTTTGATCTATATCTGCTTGACTATACATACATGCGAGATAACATCCTAACACTTCTATCTTGAATCCCGACTCGACTATCAAGATTATCCTAACACGTCATACTCGGGGGTTTTGGGATCTAATCAAAATCTTAACTTTATTAAATTCATCTCCCAACAATTTCCACTTTTGATGATCTAAAACCATCTTGTTACAAAAAATACCTAACCTATACTTGGGTTTCAGTTCTATATTCTGATCCAAAATGGCAAATCTCCCAACAATTTTACAACAAAACATAAAACACATCAAACATAAAAGACATGTAAAAAGATAATGAGATATTATCTTTGAAAGCATAAGGATAAAGTTTTCATTGATTGTAAGATCGTGAGATTCTGATTTCTGAATGAAAATCAAAAACAAAAAAAAGTAGAAAAGAGTCTTGATCTTCATCATCTTGATCTTCATCAACCCCATCCTCGAGCACTTCCGGGTTGAACATCCCATAATATATTTTCTTCAATTCATCCTCGCTTTGATGATGTCCGAGTTATTTCTTGTCGGTAAAGTTGGATGGCATCTTGAAAGTAATCTCTTGAAAATGACCGCCTCATTCACATAGTCGTTCTCGAGTCTTGAGCCGGTAAGTATATGGACCAGGGTAACTATCTAAGATTACCTTCATCCGCTAAGTTTATCCAACTTTGCGGTATTTGGGATAGAATGTCGGAAGATATTCAACGGCGTTCATTCATATCCGAAATTTCACCTCCCATTCTCTCGAATTTCATAGTAGAACCAAAAGGTTCTTTGATTTCTTCCCACGCATCATTGACGAATCAATAGACATCCATTTGTCGATGTCGCGGCCATTTCTGAGCTTTTTTTCAAGACCCTCATTTTGCTTCAAGAACTTAGAAACCAACCTTCTTTTTCTCGCTTCTTTTTCTTTTCTTCTTCCACGATTCACGAACTCGATCTGAAGCGGCCCAATTTTTAACCCTCTTTTTCCACCAGAAGGGTTTTGGAGAACTTTCTTTGTGTTGAAAACTTAACTGTCGAAACCGCCGGTTCTTTGAAATCAATAATTAATTTCCTCTGAGTAGACTTAGCTCTTTTCTTCTTCTCGCCGCTTTCAACAAATGCCCACAACCTTTCTCTTAACATGTTTGACTTGTTCTTCACTGGCTTGACTTGTTTTCCGCGTCCCAGCCTATACTTGGAGTTTCTCGAGAAATTGCTTCTGAATTATGCCTTAGATACTTGAGTGTAGATGGGTTCTTCACTTCCTTGAATTTGAAACTTCGATGGGCCTTCTTTTTAAGGCTTAATTTATAATCTTCTCTTGAACCTTTCTCGGCCTTTCTCTTTAAAGGTGCAGGCAGCAATTCAGGGAGCTTGACTCGGGTCTCTTTCCTTTTAACACCGTACCTTGGAAGAAGTTGAAAAGTGCGGTATCCATATGATATTGCTCTTTCTTATCTTCTAAGGCCACTTCCACTAACCGATCATGCTCCTCTTCCAAATTTCTTCGTGATTCTTGACTACTGAGAACTCTTCAGATAGAGGTGCAAACTGGTGTGAGAAGACATTTTGCATCATCTCTTTCATCTTGGTCATGAGCATAGAGCTCATTTCCTCAACAGCTGTCTTGATCATTTGATCATTCTTCTCAACCAAATTTGGCTTCAAGATATCTTTGTTCTTTCGACGATCATGTGCTTCATCTCTGCATTGAGCTCAGCTTTGACTCCATCAACCTTTCCTTCTATGGAAGTCATTTTGTCAGCAAGAGATGTTTGAAGCTGCATCATGTCTGAAGATGAACTCAGTGTTTCCAGCTTCTGAGATTAGGTTGCCAATGTTTCTTCAATTTGAGCTATTTTCTCCACCATTGGCACCACTTTCTCCAATTTGTCAAATATAGGACTGAAGTCAATCTCTGGAGTATTTAGAACTTTTTTCACCTGAGCTGGGTGCTCCACTTGAGCCTCAGTCTGCATATCAGACATAACAGATTTAAAGATAGGAACTTCAGTAGCTTTGGTATAAAGTTTAGTAGTGCCAAAAGTTACCTGAAGAGTGTTAACTTCAGTCTGAGGATGTGAGATATCAGTCTGACCAGCATCAGTTTCCTTCTCCATCTGAGATTGCTTTTCAGCATCATCTTGTTGATCCTCCTCTTTATCTTGATCTTTAGAGCTGGAGGCATCAACACCAGCTTCCCTCCTCTCAGCTACCTTCTTCTTGACTAGCTCATCAAAGTCAGCAATTTTCATCATGAGCTTAGTCTTTCTGAATCCAGAGAACTCTGTTAGCACAGCAGTCTCGACATTCCACCAGTCCTCTCCTCTGAAGGAGGCTATGTTCAGCATCTCTGGAAGAGTTTGGTTCAAGATATAGACTGTGGTTCTGAGTCTGAAGAAGAAATCCTGAAGGTCAGGATATGAGCTCAGCTCAGGGTACCTATCCAGAATGAATCGTTCCCCCTTGCTGCGCCACTCAGTCTCTTCTGCCTCTCCTTTCTTCAGCTTTGGGCTTTCAGGCTCAGTAGGATCAGATTCAGGTGCTGAGGGATTTAGAAAAGGTTCACTCAGGAGTGCATCTAAGTTCAGTAGCTCCTGAGGTTCAGATTGTTTTGAGGTCTGAACAGGTATCTCCTCAGTAGGAACCTGAGGTCCCTTGAATATTTCCTGAGTAATTTTGTCTGAGCTCAGAGAAGTTCCGAGAACCTCAGAGAAAACCTGTTCCTCAGTCTGTTCCTGAGCTACTGTCACAACCTGAGCCAGAACTTGCAATGGAGATTTCAGTCCTTGCTGGCCCTCAGGTTGGACTTCCTCAGTGTCACTGACCTCCTCCTCAGTAATAGTTTGAATTTTCCTGCGCTTCTGAGGGGCCAATGTTTTCCTCTTCAAAGTCTCTCCCTTTTCTCTCTTCACCTCCATCAGGGCTTTCCCCCTGGCTTGCTGGGTTTCTTCAGCTCCTTCTTCAGTAGTCTCCTCCTGAGACTTCGAGCTTTTCTCCTTCCTTCCTTTCAAAGTCTTTTTAGTTGCAGTTGGCTTGAATAGAATTTTGGACTTTGGAAAGGGTGAGGAATTTGCGAAGATATTCTCTTCTTCTCTGCACATCTCCAAGTGGTTGCATGTAGGATCTTCCCTTTGATGACAACCGATCCATTCACCTTCTGGACTTGCTTTGCTTGGTCACTCACCACTCTGATTAAATAATGTAACCAGTTGAAAGCAGTAGTGGGTGAGTCTTCAATCACCGCCATTAACCTCAACTTCGGCGTGCTAATCTGTTCAAAGCTGCCAGACCTGCTCATTATGCATTTACTCACAATGTCTAGCAAAACTCGATACTTAGGCTTCAAATGCCTTTTGTTTAGAGTTGCTTCGAACTTAACTGGATGCTCTGCAATCCTATCCAGATACTCTTGCTCCCTTCCCATCATATAAACTGTAGGGTCTTCACCTCTATCGCTCAATTCGTATATGACATTAAGATTCTTAGGAATTATATACAATTCTCTAACAAAATACACATACTTTGAACTATGCTCTAAATAAGCAGAATCTGCGATTACAGACATCCTTGTAGGTCCCTTTAATCTGTTAAGTGAGGCGTGTCTAGAGGGAGGGTGAATAGACTTAAAAAAACTTTTTCAAGCAGATCGGTGTGAGAGCGGATAAGCGATCAGTCTGCGAAGAATCGGTTTGTCTCGATAACCAACTTATTGAACGCCCGAAGGATCGATTCAGAATTATCGATTAACGATGTGTCACGGAAGCTTAAGTTTTACCTGTGAAAAAACCGGTTTGTATAAATCCCATTCCAAGTTTTATCTTTTTAATCGGATGACCAAATTTGAAACCGTCGGATCGAAGCTTGGTGCTATCCGATCTTAACTTAAATGTATCTTTGCTTTTAAGATTGTGCGATGTGAGAGCGATTAATCAAAGCGATAAAGGCACAAGAAGATTTATAGTGGTTGGACAAACCAATCCTACGTCCCACTCTTCCTTTTCACAAAGGCACCAACTTAACCGACTTAACCGACCGGACTTAGTTTAGTGTGTTAGTCCAACACAAGACACCAACAGATGTTTAAGAGTTCTCGCTCAACCGATCCTTAAATCAAGATCTAGAAACCCTGGATCGAAAATCTTGCTAAACAACTTATCCTAACTTGGGGTTTGGGTAAGATTGTTGAGGTTCCAACTATGAAATCTTTCATGCGTACAAGCGACTAAAAGCTAGATGAAAAGATTTCTTCTTAAGAACTTATGGGATGAACACAATATAAAATAAGCTTGTTGTTGTGTTCTTCGATGCGAAATCGACTATAGTTTGAGCTTCTTGATTATGTTGTTTGTCCAAGCATTTCCCGTTTCACTTCTCAAGTGTCCCATATTTATAGACCTTGAGATCAAAGAGCCGTTGGAGAAAGCAATTTGAATCTCAAGCTATTTTAAATGTAGACTTGCGAGGCTTGATGTGGCGTCTTGAGAGCGGCATGGTAAAAAGCGTGAATGTGTATTTTATAGCCGTTTGAGAAGCAACATCGAATCCACTTGATGTCGGCTCGTCTTAATGCGTTCTCTTCCTTTATTGGATGGGCCTTGCGCTGCGTTGTTGTTGCTCGACTAAAGGTTGGTATTCTTCTTTTTAGATCGCGGGGCGTATGATAAGATGAAACATCGGTTTTCATCTTATGAAATTGATCGATCGTCTGGCCCGATCGATCTGCTGATAATAGTCTTAAACAGCGCTGTTGACTTAGCTTATTTGGTGACTCTCCGTGATGTAGGTCTTCAGTCTTATCTTCCGGAAGTCATCCGATCTTCTAAGATTCGAGGTTTGAGCCGTGACTTACTGAGTTATCCGACTAGATCGGTTCGATCGATCTTCCGATTCCGGTTTAACGTTACGCTGTCGGATATCGAACTTCTTCCGATTCTTGGATCGACCTATACATATTGAGTTCCCTCGATATGTGACCTATCTATTACATCGGTTTTTCTATACAATCATTATCAACCTTGGTCTCCTATCGCAAGAATGTAAACATCGATTACCTAACAGTCCGACCGGTCCTATTACACGTGTTTTTGGAACTTTCATCAAAACTATAAATTTCCCAACAATTTCCCTTTTTGATGAAAACCAAAACACCGAAAACCAAATTGATTGATAAGTATAGAAACGATTAAAGAGCAATAATCGAAGACAAAGAGATTTTGTCTTGGGATCGTAAAAAATAAACTTTTCATTAGATATGATGATTACATGTTACATCGGAAAAGTTTTGAATATAAAAAGCGGTGATCCCTAGACGTCTTACGATTCTTCCTCCTCGGGCTTGTATCCTTCCATTTTCTCTTTGGTCTTGTGGAACGTTGAAAACTCGATAGAGTTTCCATTTGACATCGGTTATGCGCACTTGATCGAGTTATATCGCGATTTGCTCAAGATGTCAAAAGAGAATCTCTCAAATGCCCGATTCTGTCAAATGAGCCATCCGCGCCTTTGAGTATATTAACGGATCATACTTCTTGGCGAGATATCTTTACATTTATAAGCTTGGCCTCATTTTCCGAATCTTGAAAAGTCGGATATTTATTCGTAACCGGTTGAGGAACTAAGTCATCCGGGTGATTAACCTTTTGGAACAAGATCGAGGACAAAGGCATCCGGAAGCCATTCACTTACGATCTTATTCCATTCCTCAAACCTCTTGGCGTGTCGGCGGTTTTTTGGTATGATCTCTGCTCTTCTTTGGCGGTAACCGAGGTTACCGTGCGATTTTCCAAATTATCCTTTCTTAGCCCTTGATTTGAACCTGTTTCAACCCTTCGCCAGGCCAGTTTTTACGTCATTCTTTTCTTCTTGGTCATTCCTCTTTGGACAATCTTCTGCAATTTCCTTATCACCAGATGTCGACTAGGCATTTTGTTACGGTGACTTTCCCCGGTGCGAAGTAACTGGTCCAGATTTTGATGTCCCAAAGCCACGCGGCACCTTTCTTGCAATTGAGCTTTGTCCATGGGCCTTATCTTGATGTGTCGGTTGGTTTCTCGATCCTTCCCTTTTTGGTTTGATCAAAAAAGTGCATTGAGTGGGAAGTCGAGACCCAAAGTTGATTGATAATGCCCGATTTAGATCATTAGCGAGATAAACACGAAGTTTGAGTTTTTAGATTACGAGCAGGTTATGTCGGCTCTGTCTTGGCGATTTCCATTGTAGCGGAGAGTGTCCAAATCATTTTGTCAAATTTCTCTTACGATAACTTCGAGCCTTTTTCTCGATGGCGTCGGAAAAAAAGATTGATTTTGATCCACTGTTTGACTTGTCATCAAGCGATTTTGTAAGCTTCGTGGAACATGGTGGTCATGGATTGGGAGAAGCCGATCTCTGATTGCTTGATTTGTTTGAGACTAATTTGTCTACGATGGGTTAACACTCCCCAATCTCTTCTTTCGGGAGATCTTTGAGACAAGATTTGATCTCCTCGTTGATCGATGGTGATTTGAGATGTAGGAATTGGATCCATCACTTGATCGTTTCATTGTTTGTGCCTCGGTGGTTGAATCGTGAAGACACAGCGATTCCACTTTCATCGGCAGCTCCCTGATTCTCCATTTCGGCGTCTGTTTCGAGCTTCTTGGCGATCTCGGTACTTTCTTCTTCCTGATTCCAACTTCCCATGGATCGAGCTTTCACAGTTATCGGATATTAGCTTCATTTGGTGATCCCACTTTTTGGGGTTCTCATATCGTCGAAATCAAAATCTGCGAACTCATCCGCACTACCCATCCGCTCAACAAGTAAAATAAGATCTCGAGAAACTTTTTTAATCTGAGATCTCCAGGTGAGGATCTCCATGACTTTTCTCTTATAAGCGGGATGGGCCAACCGGATTGTGGATCGTCTCTCGCTCAATCTCTCGTTCAATTCTTAGTCGACCATTTTTTTTGGTGATGGTCTTTGTTGATGATCTGGATCTGAGAATTATCTGTCCGGATTCTCATTGGATGAGATGTGGAAGCTTCGGTTGTGTTGTTTGAGTCGGCGGAAGTTGTCTGCGATTGGTTCGGCCTGCGGTGTGTTCTGCGTAGTGGCGGTTATGTCTGGGTTCAGTTCATGGCGGTGAACTAGCGGGGAGACATGCTCCGGCCGACCTTTAGTCTCGCGGCGGTGAATCGGCTTGGAGGTTGAGGAGAAGTAGATTTATCGAGAATTAGCCTCCTCGGATTGTTAGCGAGCCCTCGGTTGAGAAGTTCTTACTGTCTGATTGTTCTTTGTTGCCAAATGCATTGCTATTCGCTGTTTTTTCTTCTTCGACCATCGTCTAGTCTTTAGTCATGGTAGCTTTGCTTTGCTTTCTTTAGCCTCTTCTCTCGCCTTCACCGGTTCGTTTCTTTTTCTGTGGAGCAACGGTGTGGATGGATGGTAGTGAACCTTTTTTCTTTTCCTTTCTTCGGTTTTGTTGGAGTGGGCTCGCTTGTCATCGTCTGATGGCCCATATATAACCGAAGTTGATGAGAGGGAAGGCATTGTAGGACTTCATCCATTCTCGATTCCATTCGGCGCTTGGCGGTTTGTCCTTGATATAACTGCAACCTTGTTGAGATTCTTGCCTCTCTTTTCGAAAAGACCGCGGATTCATTGACTCCAAATTTTTCGTGTTCTTGGAGCAAGATGGCTTTTCGAGGGAAGCCGTGCGATTGATGTTCCGAGCCCCATCAATTATTCTTTTATCTTTGTACATTTTGGTGATGTGAGCATCTGGGCTAAATGAGATTCCCACGATCGTTCTTACCGAGAATGTCAAACAACGATCTGTCTTTCTTTTGAGCATTAGCTTTGATGAATCCAGAACTTTTCGATGTTTATCTCCTCTCTTAGAGCTCTCTCTCGATTTCTTCATCCTCATTCTCCTGTGTAGTGGGGTGAGATTCGCCCTTTTGGTAAAATGAGCGAACGGGATGTGATATGATTTGTCGATCGATTTCTTCTCCCGTTGGTGACGACATCGGTTAAATCTCTCCTGGTTTTTTCAGATCCACACTCAAATTTCAAGAATTGTATGCTTCATCTTTCACCGGATTGCGATGAAAGCGAGCAATATGTTTCGATCCAGCCTTTCTTCGAAATTTGTTCCACCTCCATGGATTCGAGAATCCTCGGTGGTTCCAAATTGACGAACTTATCCTCAAAGATCTTCGTTGCCCGATTCGCATAGTTGCACATGATCTTTCATAGTCCATGAGTGGCCATCTACAAAAGCAGATAGACTCATTAAATTTGTGCATAATCAATATCAATATCATACCGCCGAAAAACAAGAGAGGCAAGCGATGAGCATAAATTCAAAAACAACTTTTTGAAAACAAAGTTTTTAACGGAAAGAAAGATTCATCATTAAGCTTAAATGAAAATATTACGATTCAAATTTTGAGAGAAGATTTTGAACTCTAAGAAATCGTTTTGAAGCGTAGAGAAAATTTGAAGTTTTTCAATGATAATAATGCAAGTTTGTGAAGCGAAAAAACTCTAGTAAGGTTTGATGAATCTTATATATAGGCGGAGGAACAATAAGACAAGATTTTGAAGATCAAACGTTTTGAAAAGATTAGACGCTCAGTTTAGCGGTTTTGATCGTAGGTCGAAAACGCACGCGTCTGAAAAAACTTTTGGATTTAAAAAAAGCACGATCAAATAAGAAGTTAATACATACCCCACGTCCCGCGTTAAATGATTTGCGAGCACACGCCACAAGGATAGTGGTACAAGAAGGCAAAATAATATCGATATCTGATCCGATAAATAAGTAAAGAACAAGAGAAAAGAGATCGATTCTGGTTGGTGATATTAATCACCAATATTACTTGTCGATGTTGATTCCACTTGTTGATCTTAATCATTCTCACTAAGCCTTTAAGAAATTTCCCAACCCGATCCTTTCAACCGATCTTCTCCAACAGCATCGATTTGTTGAAACTTCGGCTTAGCCGATCTTTCCTTGAGTATCGTCTGATTTCGCTTTGATCCTCGATCGGTTGAAGTTCCCTTCAACCGATATTTTACGACGTAGACCCGATATATCCGATTTATTGGAGTTTCAAGCTCGGTGATCTCTCATCCGATCATGCTCGTAAGTAATCATATTTTGGTTGACCTCATCCGATTCTTTTTCGATTAAGCCAATTCTTGGGATAAGTGTTACCGCCAAAACTTAGTCTTGAGTAGTAGCTTCTATTCCCTAAGTAGGCGTGATTGACATCGTAAATATCGCCTCGAATCTCTTCGATATGTCAATCAACCGTAAATTTATCCAATTATCGATCGCGTGATTTCTACACTCGTCCTTTTGATGCAAATTTCTGGATAGGCTTCTTGAAATGAAAATTGCATTTGCATCCTTGTTGGCCTCTATAAATTGGACCAATGTTTTACACAACATCACCCATTCACCATACTTATCTTCTTTGTAAGAATCATGTATCTTGGTGAACCCTTGTTTCCCATGGAGACTTAAAGAAACACTTTTACACCCTTTTTATATGGTTTCACCTTCTCAAATCAACCCTTTGCATCCACTTATTGTTTTTCTTCATCATCTTGATTTCACATACGATTCTTTATAGCTTCTCTACCACCAGTAGTGCGTGGATCTGCTTTGTTGCACCGAAAGACAACTTCTCCTAACCAGATATGCACCTTACTATTGTCTATCCGATGACGTAACCGAACCATCGGACTTAGTCTGGTATAAAATATCGCACCGACATGTGCCCATGAGATCTGACGACCAACTCTTTTGGCACACGTGCTCCATTTAACAATTTGGAGAGCCCTCTACTCTCCCTTTTAGGGCTCGGGCTTAAGAATCCTATCAAGGTCGGGCTGTCGCTCCATTTTTCTTGATCTTGACTTTTTTATCGACCCGAGATTCTGTTTCTTTAAAGCCTCTCTCACCCGCTTTGTTAAGTGGGGGGAAAATGAGAGTTTAAAATCTCTCTCTTTCATTCAGATGGTTAGGATGAAAGGTTTAGGGTTATAGGTTTAGGATTTTGGTTAACATTTATGTCTTGACCTCCCGGTCTTCTTGACTTGTAACTTCGTAATGTAACCTCACCTTCGGGTTTTTATCAATGAAAAGTTCTGTTATTTCATCGTTGTGTAAATTCACGCTTTCTTATGCGATTGTTAGCTCTTAATCTACGAATCTTGCTTGTTGAATATCCATTAAATCGAATCACAAAGAAATACTATAACCAAATTGATTTAATCGAGATAATCCTTTAAATGAGCATTTTCCTTTAATCGATAAACCTTGAATCGATCGGTTCCTTTAAACCGATAGACTTTAAATCGATAAACTAAAATCCGATCGATTCCTTTGGATCCGTAAGCGTGTAAATCCGATCGATTTTTGCTTATCGATCTCTTGAGATCGGTTAAGATACCAAACTCAATCGATTTCTCTCGTCTGGTTAGTCTCTTAACCAATTTAGTTCCGAGAACATTCCATCAAACATTTTCGGTGACATTTCTCCAAGATCTAAGTCCTAGCTCATTGCATAAATCTCCCTCGAATCGATCTCGGTAGTGGCTTGGTTAGAATATCACCTTCAGATATCAAGATGAATCTTTTCCATTCTCGATATTCTTATTTTCAACGTGATCTCTTATGAAGTGGTGTCTCGACATCCACATGCTTGCATCTTCATGTAGAACCGATTACGAGTGATTGCACAAGACTATTATCGCCACGAATATAGGCACGCTTCTTAGCTATAATGTTGTAATCCCTCACCGCCGATCGAGCCAGAGGGAGCAAATGAACAATTTTCTGCGACCATATATTCTGCTTTTGTTGATGTGATGTCGAATCGATGTCCGCTTTTTGAAACCAAGAGATCGGTTTACTTCCTAAGAACCGACATGTTCCTCGAGGTTGATTTTACATCGATCTTGCAACCTCCATAATCGAATCGAATACCCACTAAGTTTCTAGATTATCATCGATGGGTAGAATAAACCAAGGTTTATTGTTCCTTCGAATACTTAAGAATCCGCTTTTAGTCTTTCTAGGTGGTGGGTGATCATTGGATTTGCTTTGAAATCTTGCATACACTCTTCGCGAAAAGTGATATCCGTCCTGCATTGGCAACGGTATAAAAGAGATCCATGAGAGCCCTATATTCCTTCTCGATTTGTTTTTACGACCCGGTTTAAATCTGGATCCATCTTGAATCCAAATATCATAGGAATTTTGGCTTCCTTACTATTTTGAACTCCAAACTTAGCCAATAGATTCCTAGTGTACTTTTGCTTGGCGGATGAATATCCTTCAGATTTTTGTTTAACTTGGAGACCTAGAAAGTAATTCATCGACCCATCATGGACATCTCGAATTTCCTCTGATCGGTTCTTTGAATCTTTCACATAGGTTCTTGTTAGGAGATCCGAAGATGATGTCGTCCACGAAATCTGAACCATCGAATATCTTCCATCTTCTATTCGAATAAGGTTACGTCATTTATTCGTCTTTTTTTGAACCCACTTTCGATCAAGAATTGAGAGAGTGTATCATACCGAGCTCGAGGGAGCTGTTTAAAAATATAAAGAGCTTTTCTTAAACGATACACTTGGTTGCCTTTTTCAAAGCACGGAGGTTGTTCGGCATAAACTTCCTCTGCTAGTACCCCGTTTAAGAAAGCACTCTTTCGTCCCATCGATACCGCAGAACCCTCTTCATGGAAGATATGCGAAAATTGACGAATGGCTTCAAAGGCGGCGGCGGTGCAAAAGGTCTCGTCGTAATCAATTCCTTCCGATTGTGAATACCCCTTTTACAAGTCTTGCCTTATTTCTAGTGATAACATTTTTTCTCATCTCTCTTGTTCTTGAAGATCCATTTAGCGCTAATTACGTCTTGATGACACAGTGTCTGCACTAGTTCCTAGTTCCCATACTTCATTTCTCTCGAACTTCCGCCTCCTCGCATGATTAGAGAATCCGATTTTTATCTTGTAATCTTTCCTCTATTGTAGTTGGTTCCTTCCATGCAGACGATAACACAATACATAGCACTTTCACCAACTGATGTCTAGTTTAATTTTTATCGACGGGTCTCCGATTATCGATCGATTGGATGACCGGTTATCCGAGTCCTTTTTTTCTCGATTTGCGTCGGTTTTGAGAACATCGTCCGTTTAAATAAAAATCTTATTACTAGCGATTGGGAGTGGTGCGAGTTATAGTCCACTTGATAAGAACAAGTCTCGGTGATGTTGGAATCATCATGTCTTTGATGTCTGCTCGTAGGAGAACTTCGAGTTCCCAGGCCGGATGGTTCGATTCTTATTATCTCACCGAATCGACTTTTTCATCGACAGTTGTTCGTACCTTAGGATCGATTGATCCGGTGAATCAATTAGATCCGGAATGTAAATTGATCTGATTTAAATCCTTTTCCTTGATCGTTAGTGATCCATTTTCAATATCGGAGTTCGCAGATCAGGTACTTTATTCGAGGCGTATTTCTCTCGATCGTAAGATGCTTCATCAAAGGCTACATGGGTGTTTCTTCCACAACTAGGGGTTCGCTTTGTTGTAGACCCTGAAGGCTTTTTTAGATGAGGAATACCTTTAGAAATATACCCTCATCGACTTGGCGCCTCAAAAGTCTTCTTCAAATCGACTTTTTCCTATTGTTGTGTATGAAACACTTGCATTCCAAAAACACGGAAGTAAGAAAACACGAGGTTTTCGCCTTCCATAGTTCATACATGTGTTTTGAAGTGAGCCTTAGTCAGAGACATCTCGCTCAAGGTATGGTATGGCGTCGTTGATTCTTCGCCTCTAAACGGTTTGGTATCGCATGTTCAAATAACATTGTTCGAAAGCGCCTTCTTTTGAGAGTTCTGTTCTCCGCTCACCAATTTACTCCATTACGTTGTGCGCCCTCGCAATTTGATGTTTCATGTCAGATATTAAACTTAGAGCAAAAATCGAGAATAAAAGAGTTCGTAAATTTCAGACTTTTATCCGATCTCGATTTTACTCTTACCGACACCCTTCTCATTTTGTAATCTTCTTAGCGGCTCGGGTATCTTGGTTTGTCGCCTCATTCTTTCTTATGTAAGAATATAACCCGTAAACTTGGAATAGTCATCCACGATTACCGTGAGTGTATTTCGTCGTTGAGATCGACCGTGTAACTGGTCCAAACAGATCCATATGGAAGAAACGATAAGATCACCGGATCTTTGTCCAAAATTCCTTTGAATGAAGCTTTGACTGCTTTTTCCCTTCCGACATCAAAGACATGTCCGATCCTTTGAGAACACTTCATTCGGAAGTCCTTCCACTAGAGACATCCTAGCTATCTTATTAAGAGTTTTAAAGTTCGGATGGCTCATTCTTTTTGTCCCGAGCCAACTCTTTACTTTTGGAACTCTTAACAATCAGCACGCATTTCTTGGACAACCGCTTCCAATCATTTGTATAGATCGTCCCTTTTCTTGAACCCCTTGTTAAAAAATCTATTGGTATTTCGATTCTTGATAGTGCATTGATCGATCGAGAACTCAACTTCTTGAATCTGTTATTATGCGAAATTGTAGAAACAAATAATAGGTTGTGCTTGAGACCTTAACATCTGAGACTCCAGTTTACTTGTACATCATCATTCTCTAAGGTTAGAACCCTTTGGTATAACCAAAGTTATCATCAAAAAAGAGTACACATGAGCCTTTTCATTCTATGTAGGAACCGGGAGATGTTGCTTCTGTCGTCCTGTGCCTTGAGCATCCATTATCGATGTACGGATAGTTTATTGCATTGCACCTCCTTTTGTTAGCGGACCCACGAACACCCAATCGAATCGGGGCTTTAGGTACCCTTTCGGATTAGGTCTGAGGGTTAGGTTTGGATTTGGGGATCATACAAGCAGAGCACTTCTATGGTGATCGGTCGGTCGGAAGACCGATTTGTCTCCCATACTGTCCAACATAATCATACTTATCCTCATATGCTTTCGATTTGTATGATTACTTGTGTGAACCTTGGATGACTTAGAAGACTTATGATTTAACTTTTCGGTTTGTCTTCTTTTTTATCCGGTGTGGTTCGGTGCAGTGACCCTAAATTCGACTATAGGGGTAGGTACGATTTGCTACCATCAAAAGATTCATATCCTTTTCGTAGATGGTTTCATGATTTACACGAAGCATGCTTATTAAAAATTTGACCTTGACTGGGTCTCGAGTTAGACTTCCTTTTTTGGGTTGTCTTTTACGATTCTCGATCATTGATCGTTGAGGTCTCTTCTGTAAGAACCGGTTCTTCCGTTGATTCCTCGGTGATGCTTTACCGGTTGGGGTCCATTTCCGTTTTTCGGTTAGGTACTTGCCTTTACCCCGCTCAACCGGTCTCTTACCCTATTAGATACAAGTTTAGCTTTTGGTGTATCTTTTTTCGAAATTGCCCCCGATTACATCTTTACGAGATGAATCGATCGGGGCTTTTTGAGGATGTGGAGGGTTTCATAGCAAGTCCTCCTTATCAATCTTTATTCAAAATAGGCGTTCATGTCTTTAATCGGTTTGAGATGATTTTGAAAAAAACATCTATTTTCTTCGCAGATTATCCTCGGAGGATTTCGACTTTCATGCATTAGGAATAGCTCATCGAATTTTGCTTGCAAGATTTTGAAGTCATCGACTTGTCTTTGTCTGTTAATTTCATCGATCTTTGATCTGCTTTTCGATCGAAGCTTTAACTTTGAGAATTTTAAATTCCTCGCCATTCGGCGAAAGGTGATCTATCTAAGTTCGGAGGCTTTTTCTCGAGATCATTTTCTTGACCAAGTGATTATTTACGTCCTCGAATTTATCATTCTCGAACTTCCACAATAGCATAAGTTTCTCTTTTGATTGGAGAGATCTTCAAGCAATTGCTCTCGAAAGTAGAAATTGCAGGTCGATCTCCCCAAAAAGGTGTCTAATGATAGCAGTGTAAAGCGAGCGAAGCGAGTTTGGAGGTTACCTCGAATTTGTCCTCCCCGCCATCGGTGAGTTCATCATCGTCCGACGAGAATATCGGATCTTCATTTTCATAGAAAGTCGACGGCCAGACTTCTTGTCGGTAAGTCTTCTCTGAGGAGTATCCGAGTCCTCGGAGGGCGATAGAATCGTCGATTCTCGCGTATCGGGCAACCATAGCTCTTCGTCTCTAAAGCGTTGCTCTCTTTTTGTTCCTTTTTTCTTCCCTCTCTCGGCGTCGAGTGCGCGTCATCTTTATAGTGACTGGACCTCCCTGATTAAACCGCGCTCGCCCTTGATCCACCGTTCCTTTCCTTCCGGTGAATCACTCGTCTGTATGACCTGTCGGTGATTTCCTTTTAGCGATAGTAGTCGAGTTTTTCTATCGATTGGTTATCTCTTCCTTCCTTCGTCGACTATCTCTTTCCCTTTCATCTCTGTGATCCTTCCGATCATCGATCCCGGTTCTTCTCGGAGATCTATTATGCGATCTCCGTCTCGCCCCCGGTATGTTGATAGTCCTTATAAAATCTTCGATACTTACCAAGTTGTATATCCGACTTCTCAAGCTTCCCCGTAAGTAAAGCGATCTGCTTACCCTTTGACTTAATATATTTCCAATGGGTTCATTGGCCTTTGTTCTCTTCTTGGTTGCCTTGAAAAGAATCGATTTTTGAAGTCGAGGTTTCAAAGAGGACCTCGTCTTCATCGAACAACCTCTTTCAATCGAGTCGAACTCGTGAGCTTTAAGACTCAAGAACAAGCTACTAGGTTTCATTCTTGAAATGTCCCGGCAATCTTTGATTATCGTGACCTTCATGTCCCACTTTCTTGGTGAGAGACCTTAGGATCTTATAGTTGATATCTTTATCGGACATCTCTACCCAAGTTCTCGAAGCTTGTTTATAGACATTGTAATTCTTCCATCGAGTTCGTTGATGGTTTCTAGTTTTGAAAGATCTTGGTTTCTCGAACTTCACCATTCGGCTTGAAGACGGTATCTTTTATCTGCTCATTTCCCTCATGAGATCTCGGCGGAGTATCCCACATTGCTTTCCATGATTTGAGATACTTAATCTTTTCTTTGGTGACCTTATCCATTGTCTTCATGATGATATGTCTTGCAATGGTGTCCAGTATCTGCGCTTCTTTCTTACGTGTCCATCGTATTTGGGCTTTTTCGCACAAGACTTCACGTGGGAAAGTCCGGATCTCCTCCGACCGCGGGATTGTCGTAGTAAATGATGATGGGTCCTCTCGATGACTTCCATCATTACGCGCCAATGTCGAGCTAGATGGTTGGACATATATATGGCCCAATCAATCATATACTCATCGATTGAGAACTTCGGCATCATGATACATACCGACGTGTTATCCATCTTTGAGTGATTTTGAAAATGAATGAGTTTTTAAAAACGGTTTTTCAAGATCGATTCGATTGACCACAATGACCTGAGTCGATTAGTCGGAAGAACCAACCGCTGATACCACCACTGTAGGTCCCGAATTAAGTGATGGTACAGGTCTAGAAGGGGAGGGTGAATAGACTTAAAAAAAACTTTTTCGCGGTCGGTGTGAGAGCAGATAGCTTTGATCAGTCGCGAGTGAATCGGTTTGGTCGATAACCAACTTCTTGAGCGCCCGGAAAGCGGTCGGTTCGGAACTATCGATTAATCGACAAAGTCGGAAGCTTAAGTTTTACCCGTGAAAAACCGGTTTTTGTATAAATCCAGATTCCAAGTTTTATCTTTTTAATCGGATGACGAAATTTAGTCCGTCGGATCGATCGCTTGGTCTATCTCGATCTTAACTTAGAATGTATCTTGCTTTTTAAGATTGTGCGATGTGAGAGCGCTTAATCAAAGCAAGAAAGGCACACAAGATTTATAGTGGTTCGGATATAAACCCGTTACTCGTCCCACTCTTCCCTTTCACAAGCACCAACTTAACCGATTTAACCGACCGACTTAGTTTAGTGTGTTAGTCCAACACAAGACACCAACGATGTTTTAAGAGTTCTCACTCAACCGATCCTTAAATCGAGATTTAGAAACCCTAGATCGAAATCTTGCTAAACAACTTATCCTAACTTGGGGTTTGGGGTAAGATTGTTGAGGTTCCAACTATGAAATCTTTCCTTAGCATTATGCTGTTCTAAAAAGTAGATGAAAAGATTTCTTGCTAAGAACTTATGGGATGAACACAATATAAAATAAGCTTGTTGTTGTGTTCTTCGTATGGAAAATCGACTATAGTTTGAGCTTCTTGATTATGTTGTTTGTCCAAGCATTTCAGGTGTTTCACTCGAAGTGTGATCCCATATTTATAGACCTTGAGATCAAAGAGCCGTTGGAGAGCAATTTGAATCTCGAAATTTTTAGGTGAGACTTGAGCTTGATGTGACGTCTTGAGGAATCGGCATGGCGAAAAGCGTGAATGTGTATTTTATAGCCGTTTGAGAGAGCAAATATCGAATCCCGCGAGTATCGGCTCTGTTCATACGTGTCTCTTCCTTATTGGATGGAAGCCTTGCTGCGGTGTTGTTCCTCCAACTAAGGTTGGTATTCTTCTTGTTTAGATCGCGGACGTATGATAAGATGAAACATCGGTTTTCATCTTATGAATTTGATCCGATCGATCTGGAATCGATCTGCACCGATAGAGTCTTCGCCGCCTTGACTGACTTAACAACCCGTGACTCACAAGCTGATGTAGGTCTTCCGGTCTTATCTTCCTCGAAGTCATCGATCTTCTAAGATTCGAGGTTTGAGCTTCATGACTTCATTTGAGTTATCCGACTAGATCGATTCGATCGATCTTCCGCTCGGTTTAACGCTCGCCTGTCGGATATCGAACAACTTCGATTCTTCAGATCGACCTATACATATTGAGTTCCCCCCAATATGTGACCTATCTATTACATCGGTTTTCTATACAATCATTATCAACGGTCTCCTATCGCATGTAATGTAAACATCGATCGACTAATGTGTCCGACTCGGTCCTATTACATGTGTTTTTGGAACTTTCATCAAAACTATAAATTTCCCAACAGTCCTCCTCATCTAATTTCAAATTAGAGATAAACTCTATTACCTCTTTTGAGTATTCTGCCTCTGGTTGATTCGCAACCAGGCAAGTGAGCTTCGCCAATCGAATCATGTGCAAAGCTTCTTCTTCGTGAGACGCGTTCGATGAGATTTCAAGGGAAATGACGTAGTCATACTACGGTTTATTAGAAATGGCAAGTTTATCGTATACCGAGAACGTCATTTTTGGATAATTTTTGTGAAGGGTTTTGAAAAGGATAATAATTTCTGGGCAAATGAGATGGTTTTGAAGCAGAGTGTTTTGAAGACGAAGGTTATTGGAATTGAGCTTTGAAGGGATTCTTCAATAGATATATAGGATTTGATTCATGAAAAATCGTATAGATGAAGAAATCGACGGTTGAGATTAAACACCGACTAAATCGGGTATATGAAAAGATGATTTCACAAATATTACGCCGCCAATTTAACCTTATTGGTGATTAATGAACAGTGTAATTAATTATTGTTCCTGCAGACCATTGACTTTCTTCGAGGATTTCAAAGGTCCCGCCCAAATATTCCTTAAGATGTTTTGTTATTTATTGCTAATGATTACTGAGATTCAGTTAGACAATAAATGAGTTGCATGAGTCAATATTTCTTCAGTCTAATTTCCTCCATCAGTCTTACTGAGTTTTGACCTTGATAAAATTTAAGTATAATCTTTGATTCTTGAAATGAGGTCGAAGATAATCTTTAAATCTTGAGAAAGATCGAAGATAATCTTGAAATCTTGAAAAGAGATGATAATCGAAAGTATCTTGAACGAGGTCAAGAAAATCGATAAAATCTTGATCTTGATCTTCAGGATATCTAAGTTTTCCAAGACTCAGAGTTCAGTACTTTCAATTTTATTCTGAGTTTCTCAGTAAAATCCTGAGAAAACTTCATGCATCTGAAAACCTTCAATTTTTCAGATTTGCTTTATACACATGGATCCAACATACCTAATTCAACTGATAGTTCCTGAAATCTTGATTCAGCCAAAGGTTTAGTCAAGATATCAACTCTATGTTTATCAGTATGAATTTTCTCCATCCTGATGTCTTTCTTCTCAACATGATCTCTGATGAAGATTCCTTCCTTAGTTTGTTTCACCTGAAGTCCAAGAAAGAAATTCATCTCCCCCATCATTGACATCTCAAACTTTCCTTTCATCAGGGTTGTGTTGTCTTCATTCAGCTTTCAAGTCCAGCTTTTTTTTTACCCTAAAAATGATCGGCTCAAAGGTACCCATTTGGTGTAGGTCCTACCGTGTTAAATTGTACCTTTTGGAACCCAAATCGCCTAACAACTCTAATTACTTTAGAGTGGCTGATTTGTCTCCCCATAAACATCTACATACACATTCACCACCCAGGTGCCTTGTGAAGATCCTGTGTATGAGTGCCACCTTAGCATGAACATGAGCCTTAGAGTTCTTATTGGGTTCAGGCCTTTTGTTCAAGTGCCTTTTGCTTTTTGTCTTGTTGGTCTCTGTCTCTCTGACTTGGGTTCAGAAACCTTTACCCTTAAGCAAGTGGGGTTTTGGGTTGCTGATCGAAATTGAGGTCTTTTCAATGTCGAGGACTTGGTCTTTTTCAGTTGAGAATATCTCTGAAAGTGTGTTTCTCTTACGAAAATTCCTCTGATGGTTCATCTTGAGATCTCTTCAGTTGGTATTTTTAGCCCGAGACTTTGAAGTAATGGGCACAAGATTTCCTACCGAGTGGTCGGGTTTTCTAGCCTTTTCCGAGGTCCGGGCTTTCTTCTACGAACCTTCGGTTTTTCTCGAAACCATAGGTCATTTACCCTTGTCTAAAACTCAGGCGCTTCTTTAGTAAGAAGATTAGGTGCCACTTGTTTAACAAAGACAATCTTGGTGCTACTAGAAGCGAAAGATTCAAGACCTTGTGAGGTTCCCCGAATGTATCCCAATCCAACTTTTTTTTACAATTCAGGTCTTTGATAACTCTGAATTTCATCTATCACTTTAGATCGCGAAATTGATAGAGCTAATTTTCTCTGCAAGACTTTATCATCACATTTCTTTAGAGTTTCATGCTTCTCAAAGAGGTCATTGAACTTCGGTTACGATAAAATTTGAATCTCCTCGATGGATTTTTTCTAATTTTCCATTCGGGATCTCTATCACCTTATCTTTTTAAAGAGTTGTACTTTCGAACATCTAGTTCATCGATGAGTTCCCATCAATTGAGAAGTGATCTCAGCCTTTTTAGAGTCTTTCCACTTGATTCTCGGCGATCGATTCGTTACGCTCTTGAGTTTCGATGGCGATTCTTGTAACACGTAATAGTCCTTCATAAGATTCTCAAATGAATCCATCGAGTCAAAATTCTTTTTTTCTGATGAACTTGAGAACTCATGTGCTTGTGTAGGAGCAACAACAGAGATAGAAGAATTTACCTCCCCTACAGTCATAAGACATATATCATCACTGTCACTTTCTGAGAACATCTCATCTGAGGAACTGGAACCTTCTTCAGAATGTTCTTCTTCCTCAGCAATCACAGCAAGTGTGTCCCATATTTCTTTTGCAGTTTCACAGTGAGATATCATACCCATAACACTATCATCAATAGTGATATACAAAGTATCTTTAGCAATGTAGTCAAGATTGACTAACTTTCTCTCATCAGGAGTAAGTTGATCATCAGACTTTGGAAATTCATCTCTGGGATCATTTCTCTCAATGATCGATGATGCAGGATTCACAACAGTGAATTTGAATGGTCCTTCAGAAACCACTCTCCACATTCTTTCATGTTTTGAATACAGATGAGCCTGCATTCTTAATCTCCATATATCATGGCTCTCAACTGAGAACATAGGAAGTTTCTTAAAAGGCATGATAACTGAGCCTTGTAAGATATCAGCAAATAGATCTGTTCAGTAGACCACAAGAGTCTTTCAGCAAATTGGACTATGGCTTACCAAAGCGTGTGGTCAAGTTGAACCACTGCTCTGATACCACTTGTTGGTCCCGGTGCTAACGAGTCTCACACGTTTATGGGGGGGGAATACACGTGTTCAGTGATTTTTAAAACTTTTCTTTCACTGAGGTCAGATAGGTCAGGTTGTCCTGATGATTTGGCCCTGAGAAGCACAGATTGCCCTGAGTCAATGTCTACAGAGACAATGATCCCGAAATTTCTTTCGAAGCTTCAGATTAACCCAATCGAGCCTGAAGTTTTTTCAGAGATCCTGAAATGCTGGATCGATAACTATCTTCTTTGAACCCTCAGTAGAGTTAGTTCAGTTTGGTAACTATCTATTCTAGCTACTCAAGTGTGCGGAATGGTTGTCCCTAAGTTTATACCCTTTTTAGCTTTGCTGAAGATCTTCCTTTTAATGAAATAGTGATTAAGGCTGTGATCAGTTTGATGCAAGTTCACTGGATTGATTCCAACTGAATATCAGCAAATTATGCTTTCAGTTAAAGATATGCAACATATAATAATGCGAAGATGAAAAGCAAAACAACACAAAGAATTATAGTGGTTCGAGACTCGAGCTCTACGTCCACTCTCTCTGACCTTCAGAGAAATTCCTTAACCACTTCCTAAAGCTTTCTGGTTGACTCACTGCAGCTTACTCACTTTTCTACTTTGAGTTTTCTGGCTTACTACTCTGCAGCTTACTTACTCAAACACACACAAGCTTTCTGACTATCCAAGATAGTTTACTCACTTCTTCTCTAGAGTTTTCTGGCTGACTACTCTGCAGCTTACTAACTCTTTACAACTTCAACTCACCAACAAACACACTCAAACTACCTTACAAAGGGTTTGGGTTTCTGGTTGGTTTCCAACTAGGATGAGATATCCTTTACAATAAGTACAATGCAAAGGCTAGGATATCTCTACTAAGCTTTGGATATATCTTATCAATCTAGGCTTAGTGAATGAGCTCCCTTCAATGTAAAGCACTTGGGAAATTCTAGGTTTTTCGAGCGCTTCAATTTGCAATAATATGAATGAGCTCTTGAGTTGCTTTCAAATTTCCCGTAAATCTCAATGTAGAGGGTCACTAGTATTTATAGGCAACTTCACCAAGGTCACTCTTGAAAAACTATCCGTTGGAGGAGATAGCTTCATGAGTTTCCTCTTATGGTGTTTGATGAACGACTATTTTTAGGGTTTGAATACTCCCTTGCATGTTTTAGGCAATATGCATTCATGTAGCCAATCACCACATTTTGCGATGCGGAACATAAGATTAACCGACATGCTTCGAATGACTGTCGCTTTTCGAAGGTCGATAAAGTACAATGTTGTCTTCCTCCGATTGGTTCTTGTCTTGATGAAATGTAAACAAACATAATGACTCTTTTTGGTCAATCTCTCTGAGTGAGATAACTTTAAACAACACTTAGACTTAGTTCCTTTTGTCTGCATGTGAATGTCTTGGGCAATATCTATTTTTCTGAATATCCGCATTTTTCTTAGTTTTGTAGTCTTCAGGTAGATATTATTCAGTGCCTCGGAACATTAGAGGTTATCTTGAGTATTGATATTTTCTTGATCTTCGATAAACTCTTTTGGGTCTTGATATCTTCTTGTGTCTTGATATCTTGAGACTTGATGTCTTCGAGTCTTGATGTCTTGAGTCTTGATGTCTTGAGTCTTGATGTCTTACGAGTCTTGATAACTTTCTTGAGTCCTCGATATCTTGATGACATCTTTGAGACTTGATGTCATCTTGAGTCTTGATTTCTTGATAATTCTTGAGTCTTGATTTACTTCTTGAGTCTTGATTTACTTTCGAAACTTCTTGAGTCTTGATTTCTTGAAACTTCTTGAGTCTTGAAATCTTCAAAATCTAACTTTGATCTATATCTGCTGACTATACATGGTGCAGATAACATCCTGAACACTCTATACTGAATCCTGACTCAGACTATCAAGATTTTCCTGAACATGTCATACTCAGGGGTTTTGGGATCTAATCAAAATCCTCTTTATTAAATTCATCTCCCAACACCCCTTTCTAGATTTTTTAATTTGAATAAGTTTTTGTATTTTTGATGAATTTTTTATGATGATTTTCTGGATTTTTGGATTTGAATAAGTTTTTGGATTTTCTGGTTTGGTGAATTTGAATAATTTTTTTGATTTTTGTTGATGATTTTATGGATTTGATGAATATGAGGATGAATATGTTGTTTGTAAAATTTTCTTGAATTGTTGTTGGGTTTTTGAATGTGATGAATTTTGATGACATTTTCTTGAAGAGTTGGGTTGTTGATATTAGAGATGTTAAACGGGTTGGCCCTAACCCATTAGGGTCGCGGGCTAAACGGTCCAGGGCCTTAACCGGTTCATTTTAAACGGGCAGCTAATAGTTGAGACCTAAACCTAACCCTAGCGGGTTACGGGCTAAACAGGCCACCTAACGGGCTCCGAAAAAATTTAAAAAAAAAATCAATACTCCAAACATTGTTCATATATTCAAAAGTTGTAATCATACTATGATATTGTTCAAACTTAATAATCCAGACATTGTTCATATAGTCAAAGTCACATCAAATGAAAACATAACATAATGACAAAAGTTCAAACATTAATAAATCATAATCAGAAAATATCTCCAGACTCTTCACTCTTGTTTCTTATTCTTCATCTTGTTTTTTCTTATAATAATAATGAATGTAAAACATGTTAGACACAGTAGAAATTGTCTAGTTGTACATACATATTGTTTCAAAGCAATTATGTAGACAAAATGGGTCATATTCTTTGAAGTAAAATTATTTTTGTCCTAATTATTATATAATATATTAATACAAGTGGACTAAATTTTTTGAACGGCTATTAATTTTTGATGACCCGATTTTAAATCTCGGGTTCTTGAAGAATAGGGCTAAACGGGCCAACCCGGATTAACATCTCTAGTTATTATGGAAGTTTTTTGAAGATTTGAAGATCCATTTTATGAAGATCTGAGTTTGTTAATTTCTGAGGGTGAGGATCTGAAATCGGAGATGAACATGTTCATGTAGTTCATGTGTTTTTTTATGAACATGTTCATGTCGTAATGAAGACGAGAATTTGTAAATTTTGAAATTGTAATTGTAGGTTTTAAATATGTAAATTTCTGACATTTTTTCAATTTTGATATGTAAGGATTTTGATATGAAGACTAGAATATGCAAGGATTTTAAATATGTAAATTTACAGTTTTTCTAATTAATGTTTTAGATATATATACCTCTTTTCTCCTATAAATTGAATTAAACCAAAGAATTGTAGGAATTAACTCAATTCCTCCCAAGAAATTTGGGCTAAGATTGATGAATTTTGATGAAGAAAGAAAGACCGAAAAAAAAATGAGAAAGGAAGAGAGAGAAATCTGATGAAAATGAAAAAAATGACAGTTTGTAGAAAAGATAAAGAAAATGACGTCAGAAACCAATTAAGGGTATTGTTGTCTTTTTAGCCCAATTTTTGCACCTAGGAGTTGGACCTATGAGTAAGTTACAAGTGGGTTTTGGACCTATGGGTGAGCCACTCTAGAAATATTAGTTCTTATGTTCATATTTTTCCAGTTTCCGGATAGAAGTTTACACTATATGTGTCCCGTTTAATGACAAATTGGTACCCCTTGTACTCCAATTTAGTATATATCTTAATTCTTTTCCCATAAAGAAAACTTACATATTTAGATAAGAAAATTAATTCATTTAATTATCATTTCGTACACATAAATGATACCTCAACTGTGAACGTGTCAATATGTGTCCACGATTAATATTGCATTTAACTCTAGGCATTTATATAATGCTGGTTTAGGCTCAATTATAAAAATTTATATTAAAAACTCAATTATGAGTGAATCTATTTTACTGCACCTTGTCTCAATTGCAAGTTTGGCTAGAGAGCACAATAACATTAAAAGTTGCTATGTAAAGACACAATTGATGGTAAGCTATAAAGAGAAGTCCTCTCGGGCAATAAAGTTTCTGCCACAAAAATATAAGTTTCGTTGTCTTGTTTAAATATATGCTATTTAATGTTACGTCACACGATTAATTTCTGCGTAGTCTAAACTCTTGAAAAAATAATATATCTCGATATACGTGCATTATAAATTAATTCAGATCTATACATATTAATTTTTTTATCTAAAAACTCCTGATCTCCATATTAAATGATCAAAAGAACTAAATGGAATTGGGCCAAAGACATTTGATTTTATACTAAAACCCTAAAACTTGAATATATTTATTTCCTTTGATCCAAATTATATATATTAGTATTAATTCTTTACGAAGTAAGTCATGGATTTTCTCACCTAATTCATACACGCCAATTATCAAGTAAAGTCATTATTTACTTAGATTATCATGAGTAAATTGTTATGCATATATAATAATTAATAATTCACATTTTATTTAATTTATTCCAAATTATAGTTTTTTTTAATTAAAAAGTGTGTAAAATGTACTATAATAGCAATATATGTAACCAAGTGGCTTAGCCCACCTGACCACTGAGCTCCCCATTTGAGTGGGAGACCCAGGTTCGATTCCCTCTGGGAACGAATTTGGAGTTATGGGAGTTATAAGATGGATTGACGATATTTTGTGAAGTATTTGGGTGCTTGGTGTACTAACTACTAACAACTAACATCTAACTTTGTCCGACCAAAAAAATAATAGTAATATATGTAGCATTCTCCGACGTATACATTTGACATTTCTTAAATAATGAGATGTCCGCTGTAGTAAATTTAAGGCTATTTGCTACTTAATGTCTGCTCATGCATCTCATTAAATTTCCAAGCTAGAAAAAAGGAATTCTTTTTACCTGTATAAATTAATTTATTTTAAAAGTAAAAACAATAATTAATTGGAGTATATATTGTCCCCCAGGTGAATTAAAAGCAGTTGGGAAAAGTGAGCAATAACTAACACAGGAAGAACCGTTGGGAAACAATATAGGTATTGCCATTGCAATTAAGAAAGAATTGAATAAAAGTATGCGCCATATTTAATTAACAACCACTATTACACTCATGAGGCCCGACAAGAAGTACCACCTAAGCATACACTCATACAATTTCTACTTGTATGTATATGTCAGTATAGGAGAGTCATTCGTGATTTGAGAAAAAGTTTTTTGAATCCATAATTTTTTTTAATTCATTTTTAATCTAAAAAAAATTAACTATTAAATTTTGATTTCATAACTATTTAAATTGTTCAATTTTGATTTCATTTTCGCAAAAAAAAAAAAAGTTTGTCGTTTTGGTCATATGCATGTCACGAGGCGGTTAAAAATGAAGATTTTCGAGCTCATAAGTTTGTCGTAGATGCTGACAGTTAAAACAAAAATTCATTTTTTCAGCAATTTAAAAGGAATTTTCTTGCTCTTTCTATTTTTTTTTCTTAAATTGAATTGTTGTTTAATAGTAATTAGCGTCCACATCAGCTACGAGCTCGAACCCCAATTTTAACTGACATGTGACTTGCACATGACAAAAACGACAAGATTTTCCACTTTGGGCAAAAATGGGACTAAAACTGGATAATCAAAATAGTTATGATATCAAAATTGAATAGTTAAATTTTTTTAGACTAAAAACAAATTACAGGAACATTATGAGACCAATTTTTTTTTCTTCTTGATTTTAAGTCTTACTCTTAGTACAAAATTTGGAATAAAAAGTCTTAATTGCCCTTATTTAAACAACAATGTGCAGAAATGGAGGTTATGTTCAGTTTTAATATTTCACTTTTTTTTGTACCGACATCACGTGCTGACAACGTTTGAATTGTACTTCCCCAAATGTTTTTTCTCTCACCTCATACATTGTAATTTAACACACACAAAAAAATAAAAATATAGATTTTGCACAAAATATAAAAGGTGTCATATTTTATTTTTCTGAAAATAAAAATGTGAGAGATGGGGGTAAAATGAGAATGTTTTGTATCTTAGGGTGAGATCAAAAAGTAATTGAATCATAAAGTAAGATTTCATTACAAATTATATCTATGAGCAATTTTTTTCATTTTAATTTTGGTTTATTATATATCACAAACGCTCATATGCAATATTGCACAAATCAAGATATGTGCAATATACCTTAAAAGTTTGAATAGACCTTCTTCATTCTTCTTTCTCCCTAATATTCCCGTCATATTTCCATATTCTCATCTTAGGTTTCAATTGAAAATAATTTTTTTTATCTTACTATATCTTTGAATTCAGTTTTTTCTTCCTCGCGTTTTGGAGTGATTTTGTTTATGTAGTAACACACATTTCTCCATATACTAACACATTTTTTCAATACCTTACAGTAACATTTAATCATTTTTATAGTAACATGGATCTGAAAGCGTATTATTCTATTTACCTCTGTGCAATTTTTTGGGAAAACTCAATTTGACCTAGAAAGATACACAAATTTTCTACTTCCTTTTTCAATGTCCTTTTTCTTTTTTCCTTTTGAAGGATTCTTAATGTCCTAATATTACACATAAGAGTGTCTCATTATATATTCCTTCTTTAAATGTCCTAATATTACATATAATTAAGAGTGTCTCATTATATATCCACCCACTCTTCCATACATTATTAGAGAACATCGAACTTTCAATAAATGGAAATAAATGCATCAATCTTTTGTACGTACCGAATTTAGGCACGTCAAATCTTTAAAGTATTTAGTATAGTATCTAATCTTCAGTAATTGTTAGCAATACAACATACGCCCATTGTAGCCGCCAGAGTGTGTCTTTTGCTGTCTCACATTTAGTGCTTTTTTGCAACAATTTTTAGCAAAAACCACATACACCCCCTTAGCACGCTTTCAGACAACAAAAGACAAACCAAAACCACCCACCCCCCAAATCTCCAACTATATATAACCCCTTTTCCCCTCATAATTTTCCAAACATCATCATTCCAAAAATCCTCGGACTAACACTTTCTTTTTTCCTCCTTTCTTGATTCTTGGATTTCTTTTTAATTATAAAATCGAAGATGCAATACCAATCAAACTCACGTAGTTACTACTCCGCCGCCGCCACCGGCGGCGCCGACCCTCTTGATAGGGTAGTGCGTCTGGCCTCCGGCAGCGCGGTGGTGATATTCAGCACGAGCACGTGCTGCATGTGCCATGCAGTGAAGAGGCTTTTCTGTGGGATGGGAGTCAACCCCACGGTCTATGAGCTTGACCAAGACCTACGAGGCCAGGGGATCGAGATGGCGCTCTCACAGCTGCTCGGCGGTGGCTCCGCCGTGCCGGTGGTCTTTATCGGCGGCAAACTTGTCGGAGCAATGGACAGAGTCATGGCGTCGCATATCAGCGGCAACTTGGTTCCACTCCTCAAGGAAGCCGGTGCACTTTGGCTTTAGAAATAATCTTAATTAATAGTTAATATGCGTTTTTTTTTGGTTGTATTAATTAATGTCTTTTTTTTTTGGAATTATGTATTAATATCATTAGTGTTTTATTATAGGGTGATAATAGTACGAATTAATATTTCGGATGGATTAATGTACTAACTATGTTGCCCACATCCTTTGGTGTACTTAATCAACCACAATTATAAAATTTCAGTGCTTTTTGTAATTTAATTTGTACTTATAGTTTTTTTTAAGCAATTAATTTATAGTTAAACTTGTTCATAGTATAAATTAATATGATCACAATTACAAATGAATACATTATATTTATCAACTGATCGATATCATTATATTTATAAACTAAGATCACTGTATTAAATGTTATTAATATTAATTTATAAGTGTAATAATATTGATTTACAAGTGTAATTATATCAATTTTGTACTATAAATAAGTTTCACAAGAGGGATTTTATTTAAAAAAATATATAAATGACGCATGCATGCATGAATTAATTGGGGAGTGGGGTGCAAATAGGGACTAGGGAGAGGGGTTTCAGTTCAATATTAATTTTGCCTGAATGCGCATGGGTATGTGTGTACAAGGAGTATTTAGGACGTGTTTTGAAACACTTAAAACAACTTTCAGAAGCACTTATTTTCAAAGCTCCCTCTCACAGCTTTTGAAAATAAGTGCTTTTGAAAGTTGTTTTAAGTGTTTCAAAACACACCCTTAATATTGAAGGAGAATCAATTATGATTGTAACAAAATACAGAAGTTATTTGTTTGCAATTTTTTTTTTTTTTTTGATCAAAGAAGAAGATATATAGATGTGGGCATAAAAACCCAAGGGATATACAATGAATCAAAGAATGAAGTTATTAGCAGTAGCTAATAGCCGAGAACTAACCTAGGGCATTCAAGCCACATTGAGTATGGATAATTACCAGTATCGTTCCACCTAATCGATCGAGATCCAATTCTAAAGTCTAGATTTAATCTTCTCAATAATATTCTCCATAACAATAACCGCATTTCTAAAAATTCGGACATTCCTCCCTTTCCAAATAACCCACACCACACATAGCCAAAAGATAGTTGCAAAGGAACAACCTTTCTTACCCGGAAGTAAACCACCATGACTAAGGAGATGCGTCATCGGATGGTTATGGATAATGAAAGGTACTCCAAGCCATTGATAGCATATCATCCAAATACTATGTGCTAGTGGGCATTTGAAAAACATGTGATCCATAGATTCGGGCCTATTAACACAAAAGACACAGAAGGGATTGTCGTCGCCTTTGAGGATGTTTCTCCCGAATAAGTTATCTTTGGTTGGAAGACGGTCCCACAAGATTCTCCATGCATTAGCCGAAACTTTCTTTGGTGCTAGTCTATTCCAAATACGTTTGAAACCACACGAGAAATCTGGATTGAGCAAATCGTGGCGACTTTTGAATATGTATTTGTAAGCGAGCCTTGTTGAAAACAAACCTTTAGGATTTGAATCCATCTCCATGAGTCTTGAGTTCCATGTTTCACCGGGTGCCTGTTGATCAAATCACAAAGATCATTAAATAGAGAAATCTCCCGGCCAATTAAAGGTCTTCTCCACTCCCACTCCCACACTTCCCCTTCCCACTTCCCTCTCGAGCTAATAGACCCCCCAGGACTCGTACACACCCTAAATAACCTAGGAAAAAGAGAACAAAGACTCTCATTGCCTGCCCACTGATCCCCCCAAAAATCAGTTCCCCCCATCCCCAACTTTTCTAATAAGATTCCCCTAAACCACTCTCCCTACACGCCCGAAGTACTTTTGATGACATCTTTCCACCAATTTGACACTATACCCCTTCCCCTTCATCAAATCTAATCTCATTCCCCACACCCCCCCTACGGATTCAAGCACTCTCGCCCACAAACTATCACGTTCAACAAGAAACCTCCATCTCCACTTGCCCACAAGTGCCTTATTAAAGGCCCCAATGTCCCTAATGTTGGGATAACATATGTCAGGATCTATCGGGATGACCTCATAAACACAAATTTAAATTAACAATTATTACTAGCATGAATTTACCTAAGTGAATTCAAATAATAATCAATCCAACAACAACATGCAAATAATATTTCACGTAAAAGATCCTAGCATGCGGAATTTTTAGGACTTTACGTAAAAACGTGCATTTGGAGAGACGATCTGAGACAGACAGGATCAAGTATCTGGATACCCACCAAAAGTCCTTCTCAAGTATTCCCAAGTCCTCGTCCAATAACCCCGGTGGAAGGTTCTCCAATGAACAATTTATAAAACAAAGGAAAATAAAAAATATTGTTGCATCACCTTTGTGGATTTCTAATATTTCCAACGCATGGAACACTAGTTGGGGATGAAAAATTCATCCCCTATTTATAAGTGAGGGAGGGTTCGAAAATTCCAAGGCAATTTTTAGGGCTAAGAAAGATCTTTTCTTGATCTTCAAGAAATCTTGAATATATCCAATATATTCTTCTTTCCATGTGTATTTTTCCATAAAAATCTCACACCCTTATTTAGCCTTAATTTTCAAAAATTACAAGAAGATTTGCAAGATTGGATCTTTCTTGAATTTATGAGATATTCTTGTATTCCAAGAATACATATATTTCTCCATAAAATCTTTCCAAGAAAATTAAGAAAATCTTTCTTCCCTTTCTTTTATGCTATTTTCGAAAATTCCTATTAAAGAAGCCAAGTGAGAGATTTCTTGAATTTATGGGATAATCTTGTATTCCAATAATACATTATCTCCTTTCCATAAAATCTTTTCAAGAAAATCCTTCTCCCTCTTTTCTTTAATATTTTCGAAAAAAATTAGAAAATATAATGCAACAATAATTTATTTTATTTTAAGCACATTTTATTTATTGGACTTTAATTGGGCTACTTGAGGGGCGTTTAGGAGAATTAAGATGGACCTTCCAATGGGCTTCTGAATTCCAATATTGAGCCACAATATAATTCAACCCATTAATATTAATTAATGACACTATATAATTAATATTGCACTATCCATCTTAACCCATATTACGGTAATATGGCTCTCAGTTATTATTTCCCGTGTTTAAGATTATTTAGTCCATTAATTAATTAAGCCACTGAAAAACTTTATATTAATTAATATCTTTATCCTTGGAGTAAGGACAACCCAGCTTTATTATCCATACCGGAAAATTAATTCCACTTGCAAGATTTGGTATGATAAAGGTTCCGGGCCCAGCAAGGGGACCAATCAAGCAAGACATTGCAAGCACATGATTCTCTGTATTAATTTAGCAACTGTCGTGCAATTAATATTATTGCCCAAGATATAGGGTATCGAAGTCGCAATTGGTATCATCACGTTAACTACAATGTAACGCGTGCTATGAACGGTTTGCGATAAATATATATAACATTCAATCATATTTAAAGCAACAGTGATAAATAATTTATTTCAGTAAATAAGTGTTTAATACATAGGTTATACAAAGTAAAAACATACTTTCACGTATAACCCCAACAATCTCCCACTTATACTCAAAGTCTGCTTTTAAGTATAACACATCATGTCTGATGTATTATCTGGTGACATCTAATGTCACCTACATCAACCTAATAACATTTCTCCCATTTATACTCAAAGCAGATTGGCAACGCTCTTGACACCCATTCCTTCCACATGTCTCTCGAATGTTAACTAAGGCAGACCCTTTGTGAATGGATCAGCTAGGTTGTCTTCCTAGGCGATCTTTGCCACCTCTATATCTCATATCTTAACAATTTCTCGTATAAGATGGTATTTCCTTTCAATGTGTTTGCTGGCCTTGTGGGCCCTCGGTTCCCTTGAATTTGAAACTGCTCCGGCATTATCACAGAAAATCGTGATGGTGCTGGGCAAATTCGAAACAACGTCCAAGTCCACTAGGAAGTTTTTGAGCTACACCGCTTCTTTCGCTGCTTCACAAGCAGCTATATATTCGGCTTCTATGGTAGAATCGGCAATGCATTTCTGCTTAATACTTCTCCATGTTACAGCTCCTCCCCCCAGACAAAACACACTACCCGAGGTAGATTTTCTAGAATCTAGGTCTGATTGGAAATCCGAGTCCGTGTATCCCACTAGAAATAAACCGTCTGACTGATAAACCAGCATTCTATCTCGAGTTCTTTTCAGATACTCCAGAATGTTCTTAACAGCAATCCAAAGTTGATTTCCGGGATTACTCTGATATCTCGCTACCATGACTACGGCGTAACAGATATCCAGTCTCGTACACAACATTGCATACATGAGGATTCCTACTGCCGACGCATAAGGAATGCCTCTCATGTCATCTATCTCCATTTGTGTCTTAGGGCACATGTCTTTTGATAGATGAATTCCGTGTCTGAAAGGTACAAAACCCTTCTTGGAATCTTGCATGTTGAAACACTTCAAAACGGTATCTATGTATGAAGCTTGCGATAAGCCGATCATTCTTTTCTTTCGATCTCGAGTGATCTTGATCCCAAGAATATGACCGGCTTACCCTAAGTCCTTCATATCAAACTGTTTTGATAGCCATACCCTTACGTCTGACAAAACCTTTACATCGTTTTCGATGAGCAGAATATCATCAACGTATAGTACCAGGAATACCAAGGCAGTTCCGTCACACTTCCTATAAACACAACTCTCGAAATTATTTTGATCAAATCCATAGGATTTGATTACATGATCAAAATATTGGGGAATTAATTGCCAGTATCTATTCGGGTTGAATATTTAAGTACAAATTTAATTCTAACAATTATTACTAGCATGAATTAATCCTATATTAATTCAAATAATAATTCAACAACCAATCATGCATACAAATAGTTCACGTAAATCCTACACATGCAGAATTACTACGGGTTTACGTAAACTAACCTCTCGGAGTGACAACCGTTGAGAAGATGGATCCCGTTCACACGAACACACCAAAAGGTCTTCTCAAGTATTCCCTTGTCCTTGTTCAACAATCTGGTGGAAGGAACTCGCGAACAATTTAACAAAAGGAAAAATAAAAATATGTTGCACCACCTTTGTGGATTTTTAATTTTTCCAACACATAGAATTGCACTTGGGGATGAAAAATTCATCCCCTATTTATAATACTAGGGGTGGCCGATTTTTCTAGTAGGAATAAGATGGGAAAATCTTTTTCTTGATCTCCAAGAAATCTTGAATATATCCAATATATTCTTTTCTCCATAATTAAAATATTCCATAAAAATCTCACCTCCTTATATTAAGGGGTTTTCAAAAATATCTCAATAAATAGGGAAGAAATAGGATCTTTGACTTTTCTTGATTTTATGGGATAATCTTGTATTTCAAGAACACATATTCCATAAAATCTTTCCAAGAAAATCAAGAAAATCTTTTCTCTTTCTTCCTTTATTATTTTCAAAAATTTTGGAAAAATAAGCAACAATAATTTATTTTATTTTAAACACATTTTTCAGTTATTGGACATTATGTTTGGGCTACTTGAGGGGCCTTTAGGAGAATTAAGATTGGACCTTCCAATGGACTTTGAATTTTCAATATTGAGCCACAATATTATTCAAGCCCATAAATATTAATTAATCCCACTACATAATTAATATTGCACTATCCATCTTAACCCATATTACTGTTAATATGGCTCCAGATTATTATTTCCCGTGTTTAAGATTATCTAGCCCATTAATTAATTCAAGCCACTGAAATAGCTTTCCATTAATTAATATCTTTTGTCCTTGGTCAAGGAACGGTTCAACATTATTATCCATACCGAAAATAAATTCCACTTGCAAGATTTGATATGATAAATCTTATGAACCTCCCAAGGGGCAAATCAAACGAGCGTACTCGCACACGATTCTTCGTATTAAATCTTAGCAATTGCATGTGACCAGTAATATTGCCCAAGATATAAAGTATTGAATCTCATTAATTCTCTACCCGTCATAAGTCAAAGCAATAATTACTGACCACACGCGATTTTATTTAAGGGACGAAGATTAAGAAATAACGAACCACTGAGGTCTAATTCTTCCTGGTTCAGTGCTGAAGAATTTATCCTCCTGTAGGTCATGTTCAGTGCATCAGTCATGCACTAGTGTAATCTTTTTGTCAAGACAAGCCAATCTGAGCCTTACACTTCAACCTTTCACGATGGATTGTTCATTTCCATCTAGGTCGTGAACCGCGTACTTTTAGTTACAAGGGACTGTTAATTTAATCTTCTGTGATCTGGTATCACTAAATTAACTACAATGTAACGCGTACTGATTATTGAACAATTATGCAATAAATATATGTAACATTCAATGATATTTAAAGCATCAGTGATAAATAATTTATTTCAGTAAATAAGACAGAAAATTCAGTTTGGTTATACAAAGTAAAAGCATACTTTCCAGTATAACCCCAACAATCTCCCACTTATACTCAAAGTCTGCTTTTAAGTATACTACAACACATCTCGTGTAGTTCCTAATACGTGACATCTAATGTCGCCTACACAAACCTAATAATATCTCCCACTTATACTCAAAGCAGATTAGCAACGGTCTTGACACCCATTCCTTCCACATGTCTCTCGAATGTATTCTGAGGCAGACCATTTGTGAATGGATCTGCTAGGTTATCTTCTGATGCGATTTTTGTCACCTCTATATCTCCTCTCTTAACGATTTCTCGTATAAGATGGTATTTTCTTTCAATGTGTTTGCTAGCCTTGTGGGCTCTTGGTTCCCTTGAATTTGCAACTGCTCCGGCATTATCACAGTAAATAGTGATTGTGTTGGGCAAATTCGGAACTACATCCAAGTCCACTAGGAAGTTCTTGAGCCAAACCGCTTCTTTCGCCGCCTCGCAAGCAGCTACGTATTCGGCTTCCATGGTAGAATCGGTGATGCATTTCTGCTTAACGCTTCTCCATGTCATGGCTCCTCCCTCCATGCAAAACACACTACCAGAGGTAGATTTTCTGGAGTCTAAGTCTGATTGGAAATCCGAGTCCGTGTAACCGATGGGGATTAGACTATCTGACTGATAAATTAACATTATATCCTGAGTTCTTTTCAGATACTTCATAATGTTTTTAACTGCCGTCCAATGCTCTTTTCCCGGGTTACTTAGATATCTTGCCACCATGCCAACGATAAAGCAGATATCCGGTCTCGTGCACAGCATTGCATACATAAGGCTTCCGACAGCCGAAGCATAAGGAATGCCTTTCATGTCATCTATCTCTTTTTGTGTCTTCGGGCACATACCCTTGGATAGATGGATTCCATGCCTGAAAGGTACGAAGCCTTTCTTGGAATCCTGCATTCTGAATCGCTTCAAGACAGTGTCTATATATGAAGCTTGCGATAAGCCTATCATCCTTTTATTGCGATCTCGAGTGATCTTGATCCCATCAAACTATTTTGAAAGCCATACCCTTACGCCTGACAATACCTTTACATCATCTCCGATGAGCAGAATATCGTCTACGTATAGTACTAAGAATACCAATGCAGTTCCGACACGCTTCTTGTACACACAATTTTTGTATTCATTTTGATCAAACCCATAAGACTTTATTACATGATCAAAACATTGGTTCCAAGCTCTGGATGCTTGTTTGAGTCCGTAAATGGACTTCTTGAGCTTACAAACTAGGTGTTCTTGGCCTTTTTCAATGAAGCCTTGGGGTTGTTGCATATAGATTTCTTCTTCAAGACTTCCGTTAAGGAAAGCCGTCTTGACATCTATTTGCTATATTTCAAGGTCGAGATGCGCAGCAATCGACAAGAGAATTTGGATGGACTTGAGCATGGCTACAGGTGAAAAGGTTTCCTCATAGTCGATCCCTTCTTTCTGAGTATAACCTTTCGCCACAAGCCTTGCCTTGAAGGTTTCCACCTTCCCGTCCAGTCCTCTTTTCCTCTTGTATACCCACTTGCAGCCAATGAGTTTGACCCCATTGAGTGGTTGGACTAGCTCCCACACTCTGTTATGATACATAGAACCCATTTCGTCTTCCATTGCTGTTTGCCAAGAAACCGCATCCTTGTCTTGGATTGCCTCGTCGTAAGTCCATTGGTCTGATTCATCTTGACCGGGGACTAAGTCCGAGGACTCTCCTATCCCCATGAATCTCTCGGGTTGCCTCACAACCCTCCCACTACGTCGAGGTTCCAGTTGTGTAAGTGTGTCGTTTGGTATGTCATCTTGTACAGTTGGCACTGAGGTTAGCCCTCTAAGCTCATTTAAGGTAATATCACTTCTGGGCTTTCTTTCGTTCATATAGTCTTCTTCCAAAAATCTAAAGTGGGTGCTTATTACCACCTTTTGATCTTCGGGACCATAGAACATACACCCTTTTGTTCCCTCGGGGTATCCTATAAACAACCTTAATTCTGATCGTGGATCCAATTTTCTGGCTTCCTTGTCCAACACGTAGGCCGGACACCCCTAAATTCTCATGTGTCTCAAACTGGGCTTGTGCGCGGTCCACAATTCATTGGGAGTTTTGGGAACCGACCAAGTTCAGAATATAAGTCGTTGTTTCCAAGGCGTGACCCCAGAATGACTTGGGTAGATCCGCATAACTCATCATTGATCTAACCATTTCTAAAATAGTTCTATTTCTTCGCTCTGCAACCCCGTTTCGTTGAGGGGTTCCGGGTGCAGTTAGCTGGGATACAATCCCTTCATCTGACAAGTAGTTCAAAAACTCATCGCTGAGGTACTCGCCTCCACGATCAGATCATAGAGACTTGATACGTTTTTCCCTATGATTCTCTGTTTGAGCCTTAAATTCTTTGAATTTGTCAAAGGTCTCAGATTTATGCTTCATAAGGAAAATATAGTCGTACCTTGAGTAATCATCAATGAAGGTGACGAAGTACTCATAACCTCCTCTTGCTTTGATTGGCATTGGACCACATACGTCTGTGTGAACGATTTCTAACACTTCTTTGGCTCTATTCCCCTTGGCTCCGAATGCCCTCTTGGTCATTCTACCCTCCAAGCAAGATTCACAAGTTGGGATTGGTTCAACCCGGAGAGACTCCAATGAACCATCTTCTACCAACCTTTGAATCATTTTTGGATTAATATGTCCAAATCTAAGATGCCATAGAAGTGTCTCGTTCACGTCTGATGAACGTTTTCTTTTATCGGAAACAGTTGATGTGTTATAGGATGCATTTCGTGAGTGGTGTGCACAGTTAATTGTATAGAGATTATTCAACAACGTTCCATGACAGATAAATTTATCATAAAGAGAAATGGTAACAACTTTATCAAAAGTAACCGAATATCCATCAAGGTAAAGTTTAGAAACTGGAATTAAATTCTTTCTAAAAGTAGGAACGTAAAGAACATCTCTTAAAATTAAAACTCTGTCTTCAAAAGACAGGTGCACTTCTCCCACTGCTTCAGCTGCCACTCTCGTAGCATCGCCCAGTGTGATGAGGATCTCACTCCCACTAAGTTGCCGGGTCCACTTGAACCCCTGTAAAGTGAAACAAACATGATCAGTGGATCCCGTATCCATCACCCATAAATGGGAGGCATACACCGCTAAACAAGTTTCAACAACTAGTGCGTGAGAATTACCTTTCTTTCCATTTCCATTAGGATTGGAACAGGTTGACCTCTATTGTCCCGAACTTCCGCTCTCCAAATGTTTCCTCTTGTTTGACCCTTCACTCTTGATGGACGTTGAGTCCACTTGGTTTTGCCTTTCTTTCTCACCCTTCTTACCACCAACTGGCCTAGAAGTAAAAGAAGTCCCTTTTGTGACCAAGTGCCTTTTCTTGCGCTCTTCTTCCTCAAAGAGAACCATAACCCTAAGAACGTGCTCCCTTGCGGTCGTTCCTTCTTCCATTATTATCTTGGCCATTTCAAGCCTTATGCTTTGGATATCCATATGGGCCGAATGTGAAAACATCTCTTCGAGATTCCGCATAATGTCTGCAGCTGATTCAAATCCTTGATGAAGGTGTTTCAACAAATCAGACATATTTGCCAACATTGTTTCCTTCACCAATTGATTAGTCAACTCCCATTCACTATGTTCCATCTCGTCCCATATGTTAGTACCCTTAGCAGGTTTTTCGGGTTTTGGTGTGTCAAACACCCATTCGGATTTTTGTGCAGATAGAACAATCATAATTTTCCGTTTCCAAACGAAGTAGTTTTCACCAGTTAATTGGTGTTCTTTGAGTGTATATAACAGTGGATTAAAAGGTTGCGACATGCTGAACTGAAATAAATAACAATTTGTATAAGCACAAACATATCACAAGGCTCGATCACATGCATCATATTAAAATCTCAAAAAAAATTAACATGCATCAGCCAACATCTCAAAATAGTTTAAATAAGCCACGTGGGGTGGGTCATTATTTAAACACATTCAAGCAGGTTACAAACAAGAAACAATTATAAACCTTTAATATCCAGATTAATAGTTGGCTCCCACTTGACCAATATAAAATTGACAGGGACTTCGGGGAAGTATATGCATATCAACTTTATACCTAAGTAATAACCATGATTAAATACAGAATTATTATTTCGCTTTGAACGAGCCTCGTGGGGAGGGTCATCGTCGCCACTAATAAAAACCCACAATCATCCATTCGGAATTTATTCATGTGAAATCTATCTTTTGGCCGTCCCGTGGGGGGAATTTCTCCAAAAGAATCCACAAATAAATAAATCATGGAGGTCAAAATTAATTCAATTTTATTATCCGGAATAAAATTGTCAATTAATTATTTAAACATACTTAGTAATTTTTTGAAGGTGAGATTTTTCATTGGGCAATTCTCATGCAAACGCATTTAAACAAATTAAATAAAGCACAAGAAAACACAACAATAAATCAAGCAAAGCAGAAGAATAAACATATTGGGCACAAATTATTCAATTGTCATCGTTTGATTTTTCTTGGCTTGATTTTGAAGAAACGCCGTCTTGAATTTCTCCCACTCGATCATCTCAAAAAATGTCGTGTCTGCAGACCGATCATTTCATGGGTCGGGTTGCCGCCTATACCCGACCGGCACGTGTCGATCGCGCCCGTGCGCGCCGCGCCTAAGCGCCAGCGCCACGCCGCCCGCCCCTCGGCGATTCTCGGCGGCGCGGATCTCTGCTGCGAATGCCCGTCTTGTGGCATCCCGCACTAGCGCCCGCGTCACCCTTCCGGCTCGCCCGCCGTGTGCCTGGCGGCTTCGCCCTGTGATCCGCGTAGCGCTTCGGCCAGCAGCCCTCGCCCGCACAGCCATGCCGTCCATGCGTCGCCACTTGGCGTCGTCACGCGGCGCCTGCCTCCCCTTGCACGTTTTGTCGCGGCAGCATCTTTGCGCCCTACGCTCGGTTTTGGATCCCGTCTTTTAATTCTTCCTCTCCGCCTCCGTTTCCGATCTGGTTTACAATTTATTTACAAAAAATAAATAAACCTAGATCTAGACAGGTCTATTAAATTAATCAAATCAAACAAATCCTAATCTACTCATGGATTTTCTCACAAGGCAAAACGAATCCGAACGAATCGAATTAAAAAAATCACAATTTATATGCATGCATAAATAAACACATTAAATTCCATGACAATTGGATACCTGCAAAAAAGATCTAGCAAATCTACTATCCAATTTCAAATTTAATGGAAACGAATTAAATTACAATTTAAAATTCAGAGTCCGAAACCTAGGCTCAGATACCAGTTGTTGGGGAATTAATTGTCCGGATCTATTCGGGTTGAATATTTAAATACAAATTTAATTCTAACAATTATTACTAGCATGAATTAATCCTATATTAATTCAAATAATAATTCAACAACTAATCATGCATACAAATAGTTCACGTAAATCCTACGCATGCGGAATTACTACGGGTTTACGTAAACTAAACTCTCGGAGTGACAACCGTTGAGAAGATGGATCTCGTTCACACGAACACACCAAAAGGTCTTCTCAAGTATTCCCTTGTCCTTGTTCAACAATCCGGTGGAAGGAACTCGCGAACAATTTAACAAAAGGAAAAATAAAAATATGTTGCACCACCTTTGTGGATTTCTAATTTTTCCAACACATGGAATTGCACTTGGGGATGAAAAATTCATCCCCTATTTATAATACTAGGGGTGGCCGATTTTTCTAGTAGGAATAAGATGGGAAAATCTTTTTCTTGATCTCCAAGAAATCTTGAATATATCCAATATATTCTTTTCTCCATAATTAAAATATTCCACAAAAATCCCACCTCCTTATATTAAGGGGTTTTCGAAAATATCTCAATAAATAGGGAAGAAATAAGATCTTTGACTTTTCTTGAATTTATGGGATAATCTTGTATTTCAAGAATACATATTCCATAAAATCTTTCCAAGAAAATCAAGAAAATCTTTTCTCTTTCTTCCTTTATTATTTTCGAAAATTTTGGAAAAATAAGCAACAATAATTTATTTTATTTTAAACACCTTTTTCAGTTATTGGACATTATGTTTGGGCTACTTGAGGGGCCTTTAGGAGAATTAAGATTGGACCTTCCAATGGACTTTGAATTTTCAATATTGAGCCACAATATTATTCAAGCCCATAAATATTAATTAATCCCACTACATAATTAATATTGCACTATCCATCTTAACCCATATTACTGTTAATATGGCTCCCGGTTATTATTTCCCGTGTTTAAGATTATCTAACTCATTAATTAATTCAAGCCACTGAAATAGCTTTCCATTAATTAATATCTTTTGTCCTTGGTCAAGGAACGGTTCAACATTATTATCCATACCGGAAACAAATTCCACTTGCAATATTTGGTATATATGATAAATCTTATGAACCTCCCAAGGGGGCAAATCAAACGAGCGTACTCGCACACGATTCTTCGTATTAAATCTTAGCAATCGTATGTGACTAGTGATATTGTCCAAGATATAAAGTATTGAATCTCATTGATTCTCTATCCGTCATAAGTCAAAGCAATAATTACTGACCACACGCGATCCTATTTAAGGGACGAAGATTAAGAAATAACGAACCACTGAGGTCTAATTCCTCCTGGTTCAGTGCTGAAGAATTTATCCTCCTGTAGGTCCTATTCAGTGCATCAGTCATGCACTAGTGTAATCTTTTGGTCAAGACAAGCCAATCTGAGCCTTACACTTCAACCTTTCACGATGGATTGTTCATTTCCATCTAGGTCGTGAACCGCGTACTTTTAGTTACAAGGGACTGTTAATTTAATCTTATGTGATCTGGTATCACTAAATTAACTACAATGTAACGCGTACTGATTATTGAACAATTATGCAATAAATATATGTAACATTCAATGATATTTAAAGCATCAGTGATAAATAATTTATTTCAGTAAATAAGACAGAAAATTCAGTTTGGTTATACAAAGTAAAATCATACTTTCCAGTATAACCCCAACACAAAACATTGGTTCCAAGCCCGAGATGGTTGCTTCAGTCCATAAATGGACTTCCTCAGCTTGCACACAAGGTGTTCTTGGCCTTTTTCGATGAAACCTTCGGGCTGTTGCATATAGATTTCCTCGTCAAGACTCCCGTTACGGAAAGCTAACTTGACATCCGTTTGCCAGATCTCAAAATCTAGATGCGCAACTATTGCCAAGAGAATACAGATGAACTTAAGCATGGCTACATGTGAAAAGGTTTCTTCATAATCGATACCCTCTTTCTGAGTGTATCCCTTTGCCACAAGCCTAGCTTTGAAGGTTTCCACCTTCACGTCCGGTCCTCTTTTCCTCTTGTAGATCCACTTGCATCCAATGGGTTTTACCCCACTGGGTGGTTCAACTAGCTCCCACACCTGATTATGATCCATTGAGCCCATCTCGGCTTCTATCGCAGTTTGCTAGGATTCTGAATCCTTATCTTGGACCGCCTCCTTGTAGGATCAGGGGTCTGATTCACTATCCCCGGGGATCAAATCCGAAGATTCTCCTATCCCCATGAATCTCTCAGGTTGTCGGACAACCCTCCCACTACGACGAGGTTTCGATTGTGTCGGTGTGACGCTTGGTATATCAACATGTACAGTTGGTATAGGAGTTTACCCTCTTATTTCATTTAAGGCAATCTCACTTTTGGGCTTTCGATTGTTCATAAAGTCTTCTTCCAAAAATCTAAAGTGCGTACTTATTACCACCTTTTGATCTTGGACCATATAACATGCACCCTTTCGTTCCCATGGGATATTCTATAAACAGCCTTAGTTCCGAACGTGCATCCAACTTACCGGCATATTTGTCTAGCACGTATGCTGGACACCCCCAAATCCTGAGATGTCTTAGACTGGGCTTGCGCTCCGTCCACAACTCTTTAGGGGTTTTGGGAACCGATTTGGATGGCACCAGATTCAGAACGTAAGTCGGCGTTTCCAAGGCATGACCCTAAAACGACTTGGGTAGATCTGAATAACTCATCATGGATCTGACCATTTCTAAGAGTGTTCTGTTTCTTTGTTCTGTAACCCCATTTTGTTGAGGGGTTCCGGGTGCAGTCAACTGGAAAACAATGCCCTCGTCTGACAGGTAGTTCAAAAACTCATCGCTGAGGTATTCGCCTCCACGATCAGATCGTAGAAACTTGATACTCTTTTCCCTATGATTCTCCACTTCGGCTTTGAACTCCTTGAATTTATCAAAGGTTTCCGATTTGTGTTTCATGAGGAAAATGTACCCGAACCTTGAGTAATCATCGATGAAAGTCACGAAATACTCATAGCCACCTCTAGCTTTCGTTGACATTGGACCACACACGTCAATGTGAACGATTTGCAACATTTATGTGGCTCTATTCCCCTTGGCTCCAAATGCCCTCTTGGTCATCTTACCCTCCAACAGGTTGGAAGTGGTTCTAACTGTAGGCCCGTTAGCGAACCATCTTTCACCAACCTTTGGATCCTATTTAGATTAATATGACCCAATCTTAGATGCCATAGAAGTGTCTCGTTCATGTTTTCTGAACGTTTTCTCTTATTGCATGAAATAATCGATGTGTTATAAGATGTATTTTGTGAGTGGTGTGCACAGTTAATAGTATAGAGATTGTTCCGTAAAGTTCCATGACATATAAACACATCATTACGGTAAACAGTAACTTGCTTAGAAAAACTAATAGAATATCCATCATTAATTAGTTTAGAAACTGAAATAAGGTTTTTGCGAAAAACTGGAACGTAAAGAACATCTCTCAAAACTAAAATCTTGTCTTCAAAAGACAGGTGCACGTCTCCCACTGCTTCAGCTGCTACTCTCGTAGCATCGCCCAGTGTGATGAGGACCTCACTCCCACTAAGTTGTCGGGTCAGTTTGAACCCCTGTAATGTGAAACAAACATGATCAGTGGATCCCGTATCCATTACCCACGAGTGGGTAGCATACGCCGCTAAACAAGTTTCAACAACTAGTGCGTGAGAATTACCTTTCTTTCCTCTCCTTTTAGGATTGGAACAGGCATCCCTCCAATGTCCTTTTCACCACAGTTGAAACACTTCCCCTTTGGATTCCTTCTGACACCCAACCATTTGACCGTCTTTTCTATACTTTTCTTGGTAGTGAGGTTTCCTTGATTTCGACCATTCATTTTTTCATCAATCTTGCCCTCCGTTGGCCTAGATTTTGAGAAAAAGCTTTTGGTCACCAAGGCTTCATCTTCTTGTCCCAGATGTTTCTCTATCGTCTCCAAAGCTTCTTGAAGAGTATCCATAGTGAACATGTGATCGCTCATCACAAAACTACAGTAAAACTCATCAAAACATTTTGGAAGAGTTAGGAACAAAGAATCCACTTGAACCTCACTACTATACTTAGCACCGAGATAAGCAAGCTTGTCAAAGTGACAATTGACCTTGAGAACATGGTCCCTTACGGGTGTTCCCTCCGTCATTTTCAGCATTGTCATGTCGTCACAATTAAACTGATCGATCATGCGGTTCTTTGTTAAAAATATATCTTCAAGACTTTGCATAATTTCCGCAGCAGATTCAACACCTTCATGAATGTATCTCAAATCCTCAGACAAAGATGTCAAGATTATATATTTCATAGGTTCGTTGGCCTGCTCCCAGTCATCATATAAATATCTCTCCGCATTAGTTGATTTTTCAGTTGGCTTGTTTGGCTTGGGCACCCCGAGAACCCAATTGTGTTTTTGTGCAGTTAGGACAAATTTCATATTACTTTTTCAAACGATATAGTTATGACCATTTAATTTATGTTCTTTGAGTGTATATTTCAGTGGATTAAAAGGTTGCGACATGTTGAACTGAAATAAATAACAATTTGTGTAAGCACAAAATTATTCACTCAATTTGATCACATTGTTCATATCAAAATCTCAAAACAATATGAACATGCATCAGCCGATATCTCAAAACAGTTTAAATAGGTCACATGGGGTGAATTGTCTATTTAAACACATTCAAGCAGGTTACAAACAAGAACAATTACAAACCTTTAATTCAAAATTAATAGTCGGCTCCCACTTGACCAATATAAAATTGACAGGGACTTCGGGGAAGTATATGCATATCAATTTTATACCTAAGTAATAACCATGATTAAATCTGAAATTATTACTTTTGCTTTTGTACGAGCCTCGTGGGGAGGTCATCGTGCCACTAATAATAATTCACAATCATCCTTTTGGGAATTTATTCATGTGAAAACCATCTTTTGGTCGTTACGTGGGGAATTTCTCCAAAAGAATTCACAAATAAATAAATCATGGAGGTCAATTTGACGTAATTTTATTATCCGGAATAAAATTTGTCAATAAAACATACTTAGTAATTTTCGAAAGTGAGATTTTCTTTTTGACAATTCTAAATCATGCAAACACATTTAACTGTCATGGTTTAATTCCAAGTCTTGATCTTGAGAAATCGTCTCCTCTTTTGCCTTCATCGTTCATCTCGAAAAGCTTCCAATTGAATCATGATAATTCTTCAAAAAAATGTCCTCCATTTTAAGGTTAGGGCAGCGTCCGGAAAATGAGTAGCTCACGACCGGAGCAGCTGATCGCATCGCCTAAGCGCTTACCCCGTCGGATCGGCCATCGCCTAAATGGCCCGACCTTACCTTGCTTAAAGCATTGCGGATCATCCACGTCAAGGGGTCCGTGCCCGCGCCCGGCTCGCGCCCGCCTTCTCTCGCCGCCCTTTGGCCCAATAAACTGTCGCCCAGCGCGTCCGCCTCGCCCCGTTCGCGACCGTCCGGGTGGTGCGCGTGGTCGCTAGGCCTTCGACCTAGCCCTCGTGCTCCCGCCTTGACTCGCGTACGTCCGGGCACTTGGACGTCCGTTTTTAATTCTTCGTCTCAGTCTTTGTTCACAATCCGGTTACAATTTATTTACGAAAAATAAATAAACCTAGATCTAGATTAGTCTATTACATTGAACAAATCAAACAAATCCTAATCTACTCGTGGATTTTCTCACGAGGCAAAACGAATCCGAACGAATCGAATTAAAAACCACAATTTATTTGCATGTAAATAAGCACATTAAAATACCATGACAATTGGATACTTGCAAAACAGATCTAACAGTTCTACTATCCAATTTCAATTTTAATGAACAACAATTTAAATTACAGTTTAAAAGATCAGAGCCTGAACCAGGGCTCTGATACAAGTTGTTGGGATAACATATGCCAGGATCTATCGGGATGACCTCATAAACACAGATTTAAATTAACAATTATTACTAGCATTAATTTACCTAAGTGAATTCAAATAATAATCAATCCAACAACAACATGCAAATAATATTTCACGTAAAAGATCCTAGCATGCGAAATTTCTAGGAGTTTACGTAAACGTACCCGTTGGAGAGACAATCTGAGACAGACAGGATCAAGTATCTGGATACCCACCAAAAGTCATTCTCAAGTATTCCCAAGTCCTCGTCCAATAACCCCGGTGGAAGGTTCTCCAATGAACGATTTATAAAACAAAGGAAAATAAAAAATATTGTTGCACCACCTTTGTGGATTTCTAATATTTCCAACGCATGGAACACTAGTTGGATGAAAAATTCATCCCCTATTTATAAGTGAGGGAGGGTTCGAAAATTCCAAGGCAATTTAGGGATAGGAAAGATCTTTTCTTGATCTCCAAAAAATCTTGAATATATCCAATATATTCTTCTTTCCATGTGTATTTTTCCATAAAAATCTCACACCCTTATTTAGCCTTAATTTTCAAAAATTACAAAAAGATTTGCAAGATTGGATCTTTCTTGAATTTATGAGATATTCTTGTATTCCAAGAATACATATATTTCTCCATAAAATCTTTCCAAGAAAATCAAGAAAAACTTTCTTCCCTTTCTTTTATGCTATTTTTGAAAATTCCTATTAAAGAAACCAAGTGGGAGATTTTTTGAATTTATGGGATAATCTTGTATTCCAAGAATACATTATCTCCTTTCCATAAAATCTTTTCAAGAAAATCATTCTCCCACTTTTCTTTAATATTTTTGAAAAAATTTGGAAATATAATGCAACAATAATTTATTTTATTTTAAGTACCTTTTATTTATTGGACTTTAATTGGGCTACTAGAGGGACCTTTAGGAGAATTAAGATGGACCTTTCAATGGGCGTCTGAATTCCAATATTGAGCCACAATATAATTCAGCCCATTAATATTAATTAATGACACTATATAATTAATATTGCACTATCCATCTTAACCCATATTACGGTAATATGGCTCCTGGTTATTATTTCCCGTGTTTAAGATTATTTAGTCCATTAATTAATTAAGCCACTGAAAAGCTTTATATTAATGAATATCTTTATCCTTGGAGTAAGGATAACCCAACTTTATTATCCATACCGGAAAATTAATTCCACTTACAAGATTTGGTATGATAAAGGTTCCGAACCCACCAAGGGGACCAATCAAGCAAGACATTGCAAGCACACAATTCTCTGTATTAATTTAGCAACTGTCATGCAATTAATATTATTGCCCAAGATATAGGGTATCGAAGTCGCAATGATTCTCTTCCCATTTATAAGTCAAAGCAATAACTACTAATCACACACAGTCCTTATTAAGTGACATAGATTAAGAAATCAACAACCACTGAGGTCTAACTCTTCATCCCTTAAGTCAGTGTGAATGAGTTTTTCCTCTCTGCAGGTCCGCTTCAGCGCATCGAATGCACTAGTGTAATCTCTTGGTCAAGACAAGACAATCTGAGTCTTACACATCAATTTCTACCAATAGATTGTTCGGATCTATCTAAGTTGTGAAACACGCACTCGTTTACAAGGCACTGTTAACGTGATCTTCTGTGATCTGGTATCACCACGTTAACTACAATGTAACGCGTGCTATGAATGGTTTGCGATAAATATATATAACATTCAATCATATTTAAAGCAACTGTGATAAATAATTTATTTCAGTAAATAAGTGTTTAATACATAGGTTATACAGAGTAAAAACATACTTTCACGTATAACCCCAACACCTAACCCCCAGCCCCCCTTGATCTTTAGAAACACACACTCTTTTCCACTCTATCCAAGCCACTTTCGATTCCCCCACCTCCCCCACCCCCCACCCCCAAAGAAAATCTCCTTGAAGTTTCATAATAACACACAAGGGTTTATTAGGGATAATGCAAAAAGAAAGGTAGTAGATAGGGATGGATGATAACACCGCATTAAGAAGAGTGATACGACCCCCCAGCGAGACCTTGTTATTTTCCCAAAGTTTAAGCCTTGACTTGATTTTCTGAACTACCGGAGCCCACTCCTCAACTCGTTTTTTATTCATCCCCACTTTCAGCCCCAAGTAAGTGAACAGAATGCTTCCAACAACACAACCCAGAGCCGTAGACATCTCATGAAGAAGATTATAGTCTACAATAACCCCCATGATACTGCATTTGTTAAAGTTGACCCTCAGACCTGAAACCAGCTAAAAAAGGATTAAGATACGTCTCATCACCAGGGCATTCTCCATCACTGGTTCTCCTAAGAGAATGGTGTCATCAGTAAACTGAAGATGAGAGACAATGATGTTATTTCTCCCAATTTGAACCGCCCTATAAGCACCTAACTCCGTAGCTTTCACCATCAATCTACTAAAGCCTTCAGCAACAATTAAGAACAAAAAATGAGAGAGGGGGTCGCCCTGTCTAAGCCCTCTCCCCAATTGGAATTCACCAGAAGGACTGCCATTAACCAGGACCGAAGCAGATGCCGAAGAAACACATTCCAAGATCCATCTCCGCCATAAGGGGTGAAAATTAAATCGTTCCATCATCAAATCCAAGAAGCTCCAATCCACTGAGTCATAGGCTTTGGCAAAGTCAATCTTGAAGAAGATCCTACTCAGCTTCCTCCTTTTAGCTTCATCAACTGCTTCGTTCAGGATCACAATGTTATCCTGAATTTGGCGTCCTTCAACAAAAGCCGATTGGTTGTCCAAAATGATACGGTCCAAGACACAACTCAATCTGATTGCGAGGGCTTTCAAGAGAATTTTGTAGATTCCTCCAATCAAAGAAATGGGACGATAACCGCTCATGGAACACGCTTCATCCTTCTTGGGGATAAGAGTAATGAAAGATGGATTGAGACCCTTGAAAAGCTTTCTGTTTAGGTAGAATTCAGACGTGAATTGCATTATATTAGCCTTGAGAGTCGGCCAAAACTCCTTAAAAAATCGAATATTGAACCCGTCCGGGCCAGGACTCTTCGAACCATCACAGCTCCACAATGCCTCACTAACCTCCTTTTCGGAGAACGGAGCAATAAGAAGGGAGTTTTCATCATCAGAAAGTTGAGTAGGGAAGAAATCAGTAGTCACTAAAAATCTGCCCTCACCAACTTTGCAAAAATGTTTCTCAAAGTGGTCATGGATCCCCTTCTTAACCTCCTCCACCTCTTCATGCCACGTACCCTCCAAAAACAGATTTGTAATTTCATTTTTTTTCCTCCTTTTGTTGATCACTCTGTGGAAGTAGCTGGAATTAATATCACCCTCAAGAAGTCACTTACTTCTAGCCATCTGGGAAGCCATCATATTCCTCAATTTTAAGTTGAGGAAGAGTTCGGCCGAATTTCATTTTCTATCCAAAACCTCCCACTCGTCAAGTCCCAAAGTATCATCAATCATATCAAGCCCCTTAATCTCTTCTTTATTGGATTCGATTTTGTTGTCCAAGTTCCCGAAGACTTCTTTATTCCATGACTTCACATCCTTCTTAAGTAGCTTCAATTTTTCCTTGACCACAAAGCCTCCCCACCCGTTGACATTATAGCTGTTCCATCTTGTCTTAACAAACTCTCTAAAGCCAGGGTGAGAGAACCAACATCCAGGCTCTTAAAAGGTTTGGGACCCCAATTAGGAGTGGAAATATCCAGGACAATCGGACAATGATCAGACACTATTCTGCTAAGGGTTTTCTGGTGAACATCTGGCCACCTTTGAATCCAATGGTGGTTGAGCAGTATCCTATCCAACCTGCTTTTGCAACTGCCATCCGGGCGGTAGCAAGTAAATTGCCTCCCATAAATTGGAAGGTCAATGAGATCCTAATCTTTGATAAAACTATCAAAAGCCGCAATATCACAGTTGTTAACCTCCGGATTACAGCCCCTCTTTCAGACTCCCTCCTCACGACATTAAAGTCACTAATGCTACATATGCATTAGAGAATTGATTAATAACAGAACGCAAATTATCCCAAAGAAAAATTTTATCAGGTGTTAAGCAGGAAGCATAGATGTTAATAATGACACAATGAGTTCTTTCCGCTCCCCAGTACCCAACAATGGCTAAGCCCCATGAAAATGTCAAGTACTTGCAATAGAAAACTGATCAGAATTCCATAAATATAACATACCTCATGATCTACCTTCTGAACTGCGCATTGACCAGCCAAAATTATCGTTGCCCCAAATCTCCTTGCATACCTCTGTACTTATATTCTCCAATTTCGACTCTTGGATACAACAAACATCAATCTTGAATTTGAAAATGAAATCTCTAATTTCAGTCTTCTTGACACGACTCCCCAGGCCTCTTATGTTGAAGGATAAAATCTTCATAATTCACCCAAATAATAGTCCCCTTGGCCTACTAAGGATGGAGCAACCTATGTAATAATTTTTCGATCCTGGAAATAGAAGTTGGTTCACTTTCAGAAGAGATGATTCCTAATTGCTTTCCCAATTGCCAAGTAGCAGTAGCTTCAGACAAACAGGGATTAATAAGGAGAATAGGGGATTCGCTGATGCCCGGATTCAAACCACGACCAGAAGCATACGGAGGTGGTGCTTCGCTCATCCCCCTGACGAAATCCGTGAAGGCCGCCGCCTCCAATTTCTTTATCCAATTGCGTTCATTGCCTTTCAATTTGCCATTTCTAATCGTGAGCCAGGGATTAGGATTTGAGAAACAACTCACGCCCTCACCGATGGGCACGAAGTTGGAGGAGATACCCGTTGGGTCAGATTGGTTTACCGCATTAACAACCAGCCCAGATGGTTGGGCTTGAGGATATATCGGCAGAGTGGGATTAATGATGGGTTCAAGAGGAATGGGTCTGCTACAAATTGCAAATTTTGGGCTGCGCCCATCCTTCAAATTGGGCACGAAGTCGGACTGCCCAATCAAATGATTTAATACTGGGTCTTGTTCCTCCGGCCCATCCCCAGGATTAGACGTGGGCTCCAGACCCGTTGAGGAAAAAGGGGGCACCAAATCGGTAGTGGTGTTGGAGTTATACTGGAAAGTATGATTTTACTTTGTATAACCAAACTGAATTTCTTATTTATTTTACTGAAATAAATTATTTATCACATGTTGCATTAAATATGAATGAATGTTATATATATTTATTGCATACCCGTTCGATAAAGTCAGTACGTGTTACGTTGTAGTTAATTTGGTGATACCAGATCACAGAAGATCAAATTAACAGTTCCTCGTGACTAAGTACAAATTCACAACCCAGATGGAAATGAACAACCCATCATGAAAGGTTGAGGTGTAAGGCTCGGATTGACTTGTCTTGACCAAGGGATTACACTAGTGCATCTTGATGCGCTGAAAAGGACCTACAGGAGGATAAATTCTTCGGTACTGAATATACAAGAATTAGACCTCAGTGGTTCGTTATTTCTTAATCTTCGTTCCTTAAACAGGATCGTGTGAAATTAATAACTATTGCTTTGACTTATGATGGGAAGAAAATCAATGTGATTTGATACCTTGTATCTTGGACAATATTATTAGTTACATGACGATTGCTAAGATTTAATACGGAGAATCGCGTGCAAGTACGACTTGCTTGATTTGTCCCCTTGGTGGGCTCTGAATCTTTATCATACCAAATCTTGCAAGTGGAAAGTTGTTTCCGGTATGGATAATAATGTTGAGTTGTCTTGACTCCAAGGACAAAGATATTAATTAATATAAGGTCTGTTCAGTGACTTAATTAATTAATGGACTAAGATAATCTTAAACGCGAAAAATAATGACCGGGAGTCATATTATTGTGAAGTCGTAATGTGGGTTAAGATGGATAGTTCAATATTAATTTTATAGTGGAGTAAATTAATATTAATAGGCTTGAATAATATTTTGGCTAAATATTAAAGCTCCATAGCCCATTGGAGGTCCAATCTTAATTCTCCTAAAGGCCCCTCAAATAGCCCAAACTAAAGTCCAATTAATAAAAAGGAGAAGAAAATATTTTGGCCTATTTTTCCTCTATTATTTTCGAAAAATTTGGGTAGGAAGGGAGAAAAGATTTTCTTGATTTTCTTGAAAAGATTTTATGGAATATGTATTCTAGGAATACAAGTTTATCCCATAAATTTAAGAAAAGTCAAAGATTTTATTTCTTTCCTAACTAATAGATATTTTCGAAAATATCTATAATATTAGGAGGTGAGATTTTTGTGGAATATTTTATTTAAGAAGAAAATAATATATTGGATATATTCAAGATTTCTTGGAAATCGAGAAAAAGATTTTTCCATCTTATTCCTAGGGCAAATTTCAACCACCTCATGTATTATAAATAGTGGATGAGTTTTTCATCCCAAGTGCAATTCCATGGGTTGGAAAAATTAGAAATACGTGTACGCATGATGTTTATTTGTTCTTTAATTATTATGTTGAATTGAATTAGGATTAATTCATGTTAGTAATTAATTGATTAATTTAAATATGTATTTAAATTCAAATCGAATAGATTTGAACACCCTAATTTCCCAACAAGTGGGTCCACTCAAAATCTGCATAGCCGCCGCGTCCTCGGGGAATTGGAGAAAAAGTAGAGTCGGCGCGCGTGGGCACCTCATGCGACGATGGGGGCCATTGGGAAGCAGGAACGTGGTTGGTTTGATGGCGCACGCCTGCATTGAAACCCGCTTCCACCGCCAAGCCGCCATAATGAGCACAATCTTCAGAGATATTCAAAACCCCAACTGACGTCATCTCTCCCGATTCATGAGGGCTTACATCATCACTGGAATCATCGTCTTTAATCGCTTCCGCCGGGCCGAGTGAAGCATTTTCCGGTGAAGCATTCGACCAATGGGAAGCGTTGTCCTCACCATCTGATCCCAAAAACTCCATGGCAATCTGAGGATTATATGTCTCCGAAATAAGAATGTCGAAAGCCTCACCGTCAATATTCGCTTGAATCACAAAGGGGAATTGAGTTTTATGTTGCACCAATAACAGAGTTTTTGCTTCCTGCAAGTTTTCCATCCTCTCTGTGGCCGGATAAAAAGAAATCAAGTTTCCCAGGCTCAATGAAACATTCTCAAAGAACCTGCGATTCCAAGCGTGAACTGGTACTCCCATCCAACTAGTCCAGACTTTCCGCCTTGTGCACACAAACGCCGGGGACCATTTCTCGAAACGAGAAAACCAATGAGATCCATTCATCCTAGTCCTGCTTAACAGTATCCAAGGGATTGTCCGTGCAATTATGGACCAGAGCGAGGGTATCTCCCAAAAATTTGAGAACCAAACTCCCTGCACACTCAGCTTTCAACTCCATATTGTGGTCGTCCCAGTTAAATTCCTCCTTCAAGACAGCTGCAAAGCATTTTTCCAACCACTTCTTTTTGTTAGTCGTCGTAGCAAAATGAATCATGGGGTCTTGAGACCGTTTGCTTAACGCGCTTCTGTCCAGTGGATTGGAAATCATATTCGCATAAGTGAATTCAGGGGAGTGAAAGCTGCTAGGGATGCACTACAAAAAAGACGGGGTTTAACGACAATTTTAGCGATGGAAAAAACCGTCGCTAACGTCGCGATGGAAAAAAATCCAACGTTGAATCGAGGGTCGCTAACCGTAGCGACGGTTTTTTGTGAACGTCGCTGATTAGCGAGGTTTTTTTTTTTAATAATTTTTTAAAAATAATTAAAAAATTTTTTATTAAATTCGTCGCTAAAGCGAGGTTTTTTTTTTTAATAATTTTTTTAAAATAATTATTATTTTTTTTTATTAAATCCGTCGTTAAAGCGTGAATTTACAAAAAAAAATGGCTCACGGTGGTTCGAACCCGAGCCCAGGGGGCGTCCGGGTGGGCACCGAACCACCCGAACCACGGACATGTCAAACCCAACCACCAAGCATATCATATATAAGCCACCAAGCCTCCAAATTAAATGAGACAAATTTTCGCTCCCAAGGGGGACCGAACACGAACCTGTGGGCGCCTGAGCGGGGATCAAACCGCTCGAACACTTGTTTTATTGCATTTACTTAATGAAATTAATTTTATATGTCCTAAATATCATTTTTTTCAAATTTTTTTAAAATTATTTATTTCAATTATCTAATTTAATGATTTAACCTCATTTTAATATAATAATTTTTATTTTTTATTGATTTATAAATTTAAATTAAATTTTATTATATTAAAATATATTAATTAATTTATTTTTAATTCGCTTTTTTTACACTTTTTTTTGTTTTTTTTATTTCATTTATTTAATTTAACTATCTAATAATCTTTAAAATACTAATTATATATATTTTTTATATTATAAATTATAAATAAATGATTATATTCTTTTAAAATTGTATATGTCCTAAAAATTCATTTTTTTAAACAAATACTACTATCTATTTAAAAGTACTACTTTCTATTTAAATAAGTAATACTTTCTATTTAAACAAGTATTACTTTTCATTTAAACAAGCAATACATTCTATTTAAATAAGTAATACTTTTAATTTAAACAAATAATGTTTTTCATTTAACCAAGTACTACTTTTCTATTTAAACGAGTACTAATTTTCTATTTAAACAAATAATATTTTTCTATTTAAACAAGTTCTACTTTTCATTTAAACAAGTACTACTTTTCTATTTAAACAACTACTACTTTTTATTTAAACAAGTGATACTTTCTATTTAAACAAGTACTACTTTTCATTTAAAAAAGTATTACTTTTCATTTTAACAAGTACTACTTCTCATTTAAACAAGTAATACCTTTCATTTAAATATATAATACATTTCATTTAAACAAGTATTACTTTTCATTTAAACAAGTACTACTTTTCTATTTAAACAAGTATTATTTTTCTATTTAAACAAGTAATACTTTAAATTTAACAAGTAATACTTTTCATTTAAACAAGTACTATTTTTCTATTTAAAAAAGTATTACTTTCTATTTAAACAAGTAATACTTTTCTATTTAAACAAGTACTACTTTTCTATTTAAACAAGTAATACTTTTAATTTAACAAGTAATACTTTTCATTTAAACAAGTACTACTTTTCTATTTAAACAAGTATTACTTTTCATTTAAATAAGTACTACTTCTCTATTTAAACAAGTACTACTTTTTTATTTAAACAAGTAATACTTTTATTTTAACAAGTAATACTTTTCATTTAAACAAGTACTACTTTTCTATTTAAAAAAGTATTACTTTCTATTTAAACAAGTACTACTTTTCATTTAAACAAGTAATACTTTTCTATTTAAACAAGTACTACTTTTCTATTTAAACAAGTAATATTTTTTCTATTTAAACAAGTACTACTTTTCTATTTAAACAACTAGTACTTTTCTATTTAAACAAGTAATACTTTTTATTTAACAAGTAATACTTTTCATTAAAACAAGTAATACCTTTCATTTAAACAAGTAATACTTTCTATTATTTAAACAATACTTTTAATTTAACCAAGTACGACTTTTCATTTAACCAAGTACTACTTTTCTATTTAAACAAGTAATACTTTTCTATTTAAACAAGTAATACTTTTCTATTTAAACAAGTAATAATTTTCCTTTAAACAAGTACTACTTTTCATTTAACAAGTAATATTTTTTATTTAAACAAGTAATACCTTTCATTTAAACAAGTAATACTTTCTATTATTTAAATAAGTAATACTTTTAATTTAAACAAGTAATACTTTTCTATTTAAACAAGTACTACTTTTCTATTTAAACAAGTAATACTTCGCATTTAAACAAGTATTACTTTTCATTTAAACAAGTACTACTTTTCATTTTAATAAGTACTACTTCTCATTTAAACAAGTAATACCTTTCATTTAAACAAATAATACTTTTCATTTAAACAAGTACTACTTTTCATTTAAACAGGTACTACTTTTCTATTTAAACAAGTAATACTTTTTCTATTTAAACAAGTAATACTTTTCATTTAAACAAGTACTACTTTTCATTTAAACAAGTACTACTTTTCTATTTAAACAACTACTACCTTTCTATTTAAACAAGTAATACTTTTCATTTAACAAGTAATACTTTTCATTTAAACAAGTAATACCTTTCATTTAAACAAGTAATACTTTCTATTATTTAAACAATACTTTTAATTTAAACAAGTACTACTTTTCTATTTAAACAAGTAATACTTTTCATTTAAACAAGTACTACTTTTCATTTAAGCAAGTACTACTTTTCTATTTAAACAACTACTACCTTTCTATTTAAACAAGTAATACTTTTCATTTAACAAGTAATACTTTTCATTTAAACAAGTAATACCTTTCATTTAAACAAGTAATACTTTCTATTATTTAAACAATACTTTTAATTTAAATAAGTAATACTTTTCATTTAACCAAGTACTACTTTTCTATTTAAACAAGTACTATTTTTCTATTTAAACAAGTAATGTTTTTCTATTTAAACAAGTACTACTACTTTTCATTTAAACAAGTACTACTTTTTTATTTAAACAAGTACTACTTTTCTATTTAAACTTTAGTAATATTTTATTTTTATTTTTTTTCATTTTTAGCCCACCTGGCCACTGGGCTTCTCAATTGAGTGGGAGACCCAGGTTCGATTCCCTTTGGGAACGAATTGGAGTATGGGAGTTATAAGGTGGTTTGGTGAATTTGTGGAGTATTTGGGTGCTTAGTGTACTAACTACTAACAACTAACAACTAACTTTGTCCGATAAAAAAAAAAAGTAATATTTTTTTCATTTAACAAGTAATACTTTCATTTAAATAAGCACTATTATTCTATTTAAACAAGTACTATTTTAAGTATATATATATTTAAATATACTATGAATTAAATTTTATACTGTAAACTCCTCGAAATAGATCTGACTACGGTCAGGTGGAACTCTTCTCCAAGTGACTATAAATTAAATATACGGTAAGGTGCATTAACAACATTTAAAAAATCTTGTATAATCCTGAAACATAAAAAAAAAAAATACATAATTAATATTTTTTTAAAATTTAATTAAAAAAAAAACCGTTGCTAATCCGTAGCTAAAACCGTCGCTAAAAAACCGTCGCAAAAATCGTCGGTAATACCGTCGCTAAAGGGATTAGTCCAAAACGTCGCTAAAACCGTAGCTAAAATCGTCACTGTTTGCGACAGTTCTCTAGACCGTCGCTAAAATTGTTGACTTTGACCATTTGACCGTAACCGTCCCTAATTTCCTTCGGTAAAACGCGCATTTTTTGTAGTGATGATTGGCTTCTCCTTCGGGACAGGTTGTGAGGGAGATGGATCGGTACGTTCAAACTTGGGGATGAAGGCTCTGATCTTGTATGAATCTATCCAAGTATTGTTCAAATCCAACAGCAGGCTTCTTTGGTCCAACAATTTCGGATAGCGTACAAAACCGAACGGTTTCCCACCCTTATCCCTCTTATTTGGGCAGTACAGATCCAACACCTCGCCATACTCCTCGAACTTCTGTCGTAACACCTCCAAGGAACAATCCTCCGGAAAGTTCGTAAAAAAAAAGGACCAAGAGTTAAACTCAGTCGAATTCCAAGGCTTAGAAGAAGGTCCGAGAACCGAACTCCCTTGTTATCACGATCATCCACTATCCTAAAGGAAGGGTTGAGGGTTGATTTCTGCCTCACCAGTTTACTCACTCTTTTTGTATATATTGTTTTTGTTGGCAAAATTAATTAGGGTGGTTCTATCAAAAAAAAAAAAAAAAAATTAATTAGGGTGGCACTATTCGACCAGATTGAATTTATATCAAAATCTGATTATGTATTATTCCGTCTAAAGTTGTACAAGGAATTCGAGTACCGTTGTACTCGTGTTACAAAAGAATAATAGATCTCCTGAAATATTATTATTACTATGAAGTCAATTTCATTAAATTAATTAAACGGATAAAATGGGTTGCATATAATAGCTGTTTTTAAAGTACTCAATGTTTAAATAAAAGCAACACAATGATTTTATAAAAGAAATAAATACTCTCTCAGTCCCATAGTTTATGTAACTTTTTTTCATTTTTTTTGTCCCATAATTTATGTAACATTTTTATAAAATGGAAATATTCACTTTAACTTACACCCTTTAAACATCCACTTATTTATCATATGTCACTCTCTCATACCTTCAACATTTTATCACTTTATTACATTTAATAAATATTATTCTATTATTCAATAAAGTTGGATTTCCTCTTTCTATCACCAAAATTTTATCACTTTATTACAAAATTCTCATGAACAGTAAGAGTTACATAAACTATATGGGATGGAGGGAGTATATATTATGAAGTAATCAAGTGAAATTTATGAATGAGGGTTCAATCCTGCAGCCTACCAATATAGTGATATACCAAGATTTATAGGCGGGCCAGCAAACCAATTCGGCTAGCCGAAATATTTGGAAAAACTACAAAATTTTAATACGTACTCCCCGTCCCAAACTCTCTTCTACAATATTCGTTTCGTTCTGTCAATTTTTTTTTACATTTTTTAAATAAAAATACTCATTTTAACTCACACCCTTCAAATACCCATTTATTTACAAAATGCAACTCGCTTATACCTTCAATATTTTATCATTTTATCATCTTTAATAAATATTATTCTACTCTTCAATAAAGTAAAATTGTTAATACTACCCTCAACACTATATCACTTTATCATCTCAAATATTAATAAACAACTCTACATTAAACTCCATGCACATAGTAAATGTCCAAAAGACTTTGAGACAGTGCGAGTATTATAAATTGGGTGACCTCCAAAGCAAGGCCCTGCGTGGTGGCATACCCTAAGGGCCACCTGACATAAAAAAATCAGTTTACAAGAAAGAGATAGAAGATACTGAAAGAATTCCGTTTTTTTCTAAAAGTCCAAACTTGTAAAGAATTCGTTTATTTAATTTTCCTCAACTTTCTCTCTTACTCGTGGGCCGAATCATTGTCTCTGACCTCTGGGAAGGAGGCCAAACGAGTGGACAATTTTAAATGGGTGGAGTCAGGGACGGATCCAAAAAAAATTCGTGACGGGAGCACAAAAAAAATTTGAAATATAAAATATATTAAAGAATGAGATAATAATAAGTGGGGTTTGGGAATTAACGTGTTATCCTCTATCGGCACTACTACACATTTAGGCTTGCACAACTGCACTTGGACAACCTTTTTTTCAAACAACTCTCCAAGTTATAGCTTGGAGAGCGGTTTTATAAAAAATAATAATAATAATTAGATAGCGGTTCTAAACCGCTCTCAAAGAATTTTACTTGGAGAGCGGTTAAGAACCGCTGTGCTAACCACTTGGAATGCGGTTCAGAACCGCTGTCCAAGGTAAAGATTGGACAGCGGTTCAAAACCGCTCCCCAAACCCCGAAACCCTTATATATCGTGTAATGCCCGTCGAGAAAATTTCCCATTTACGTGATTTAATTTTCTCCTCTGCTAAATCTATTTTTCTCTCCAACCTCTCGCGTCGTTGCCGTCGCCGTTGACCTCCTCCTCGTCATCCCCTACCTCTTGCTTCGTTGCCGTCGCCGTCGCCCTCCTACTCGTCATCCCCTACCTCTCGCGTCTTTGCCGTCGGCGTCGCCCTCCTCCTTCTTCTCGATCCCCTACCTCCGCCGCCCTCCTCCGGCCTCCTCCTCCACTACCGTCGTCGCCCTCCATTTATATATATGTAATTTTCTTTTTTATACATATATATATATATATATATATATGTGTGTGTGTGTGTGTGTGTATATCTATATGTTAGTATATATATCTATGTTAGTATATATATATGTTAGGATTGTTAATGGTGAATGCTCTTGCTTTAGATATGAATAGATTGTGAGTATATATATATGTTAGGATTGTTAAATATGGTTACTGGTATATATATATATATGTTAGGATAGTATATATATCTATATGTTAGTATATATATATATATGTTATGATTTGGTGAAATGGATAATGTGTTTGTTTTATATATGAATAGATTGTATAATTTAGTTTTTGGGATGTGAATGCTCTTGCAAATGTGTGGATTAAAATGTGAATTTATATATTTTTGGGTTGGTTGATGAATTTATATGATTTTTAGGTTGGTTGGTTGGTTGTTTAATTGATGCACTCAAGGTGTTTGATAATATGCTTGTGTGAGGATTTAAACATAAATTAAGATTAATACATTAGGATATATTTGAGTTATTGATTGATGATTTGGTGAATGGATAGTGTGTTGCTTTAGATGATTGATGGTACATTAGGATACATTGTCTTGAGAAGCAACAAAACCTTAGGTACATTAGAATTTGAAGTAGTAATCAAGCTATAAACTTTTGTTGACTTGGTTAATCTTGACTTGATCTACCCAATGTCATTTTGTGGATATAAGTTCAATTATTTTACCAATTCATAAAGGTTTAAACTTCAAAATTTGGTATGACATCAATGCATGTATTATCTCAAAATTAGAAAATTAAAATGAATGTAGATTAAGTATGGTTAGGTATGCATTAGGATTGGAATACTTTTAGGTTTAATACATTAGGATACATTATCTTGAGAAACACTTCATATTGTCTTTTCTATAGGCATCTCTAGTTCTATATGGATCGAAAGTGGGTTCGAGCAGATCGATTATCAGATGAGTATAGTAATGGGGTGAAAGAATTTTGTAATCATGCAATTAGACACTCCACCGACCCTCGGTACATTCCATGTCCGTTTTGGAAATGTATGAATGGAAAAATCGTTAGTGGTCGAGAAAGTCTATTTGACCACTTGATGATTCACCGTATTGATAAAACATATACCGTTTGGACATATCATGGTGAGAGAAGAGATGGATGTAGCTCAAAGCAACCCTAGAAACCCGACTTTAGGTTTGAACATACAATGGATCAGCGGATATTTTTGATGATGTCTGATTTGTTGATACATCGAGTGGGGATGACGATGATCTGCGAGATCACCCTTATATGTCGAGAGAAGTTAAGTGATTACGCTAGATTACCACTTTGTGGCGGGTGTAAGAAAGCAACAAAAGCGTAACCGTTTGTTGATATTGTTCAACCTAAAAGCAACTTCACCACCGGTTGTCCGATGAGTGCTTCACAAGTATCTTTGAAAAAGTTAGTTAGTGGTTTATTGCACGATGGAAATGTCTTGCCCTAAGAGAGCATATGATGCTAAACAAATGCTCAAGTCCATTGGGTCAACACATCAGAAAATTCATGCTTGTCCGGGTGATTGTATCTTATTTCGGAAGGAGTATGCAGACCTCGATGAATGTCCCAAGTGTGGGGAGAAGCGATATAAGAAAAATAAATCTCCCGCGAAGGTGTTGTGGAACTTTCCAATAATACCAAGATTCAGGAGAATGTATAGTAACGTTGTGGATGCTAGAAATTTAACTTGGCATCATGTTGATAGGATCAAAGATGGAATGCTAAGACACCCTGTTGATTCACCCCAGTGGAAGACATTCGATGTCAGGCATCCAGAATTCAGCAACGAGCCACGACACTTGCGTCTTGCACTCTCAACTGACGGAATGAATCCGTTCGGTATCCAAAGTACCAACCATAGTACATGGCCAGTGATTCTGTTAGTTTATAACCTTTCACCCGAGTTGTGCATGAAGCGCACTTACATGATGTTGTCTATGTTGATATCAGGACCCAAACAACCTGGTAACGACATAGATGTATATCTGGCTCCTTTGATAGAGGACTTGAAGCTCATGTGGGATGAGGGTGTCGATGTGTATGATGCTTGTAGAAAGGGGAATTTCAAGTTGAAGGCCATGCTGTTTGGAACTATCAATGACTTTCCCGCTTACGGGAATCTATCTGGATATAGTGTGAAAGGGGCCAATGGATGTCCTTGTTGTACCAAGAAGACACATCACATTCGCTTGAGTCATTGTAGGAAGACCGTTTATATGGGACATAGGAGGTGGTTGGACCCAACCCATAAGTACAGAACAATGGTTGATGCATTCGATGGCACAATTGAGACAGGTGAAGCACCACGTTTATTGTCAGGTTCGGATGTATTGAATGAGATGAAGAATATCGACACCGCAATGACGGAAAGATCTTCGAAAGAGTGTCCCCACTAGCGGCTGGAAGAAGAGATCATTTTTCTTTCAATTGCCCTATTGGAAAGAGTTGTATGTTAGACACTTCATTGATCTAATGCACGTTGAGAAGAACGTTTGTGCCAGCTTGCTCAACACTTTCCTAGCTGATAAGAAGTCCAAGGATGGTTACAATGCAAGAATGGATATGATTGATATGGGAATAAGAGCGAAATTAAAACACATGCCTAGAGAAAGGGGTCAACCGTTCTTACCTCCTCCTTTACACACCTTGTCCAAGAATGAGAGAAAAGAGTTACTTGTTTGCTAAAGTATGTGAAAGTACCGAGAGGTTATTCCTCCAACATACGAGAGACTTATGTCGGATGATGGCGTGAGATCGACGAATTTGAAATCGCATGACTATCATGTCATCATGGAGACTTTCTTGTCTATTGCAATACCTTCTATCTTGCCTGAAAATGTGCGCATAACCATAACAAAATTATGTTGGTTCTTCAAGGTAATGAATAGCAAGGTCATAGATCCTAGAAAATTGCTTGGTTTTCAGAGGCAGATTGTAGGGACTCTCTGTGAGCTTGAGATGTATTTCCCTCCATCATTTTTTGATATAATGGTTCACCTAACAGTTCATTTGGTACACGAGACAAGGATGTGTGGTCCTGCTCGTATGAGATGGATGTATGGTGTAGAGAGATATATGAAAGTGCTCAAAGGATGTGTGATGAATAAGTCCAGGCCGGAGGGATGCATTGCAGAACGCTATTTAGTAGAAGAAGCGGTCAGTCTTCGGGCGAATTTATTCCGAATGTCGATGCAATTGGACTTCCGGTTACCCTAAGACACCAATAGGATGGATGGTGAAGGCATTACCGTGGTCAACCCGTAAGTGTTACCATGGAGGAACTAACACGGATGCACTTGTGCGTACTTCACAACACGGTTGGCGTGCTTCCTTTTATTGACCAAGACATGCGATCACTTGTCGAGAAAAAATCCCACCGAGATAGATCATGGATTGAAGTTGAGCACAATTGCACGTTTGTTGATTGGTTCAATGGTTATGTAGCAAATATGTTGTCACGGGAAATAGAATCCGTGAATGAAAGAGTTAAGTGGTTATCCAGAATGCCTGATAGACATGTGTATTCATACAAGTGTTATCTTAACAACGGATACACATTTTATACGGAGATCATGATGCCACAAGTACTATCTTGAGAATAGTGGAGTGTCCATTCTTTTAAAATCGCAGTGGATCAATCAAATACTACTTACTTTGGTCAGATTGTCAACATTTGGGAACTCGACTATATTGTTCACCGTCAACCAATCTTCGAGTGTAGTTGGGTGAGGATCCCTAACGGGGTCCAAGTTGAAAGTTCTGGGTTAAATGCGCGTTGATTTGAAGAATGTGGGATCTGAGAGATGACCCCCTACATAATGGTCGATCAAGCTCAACAAATTTTCTATGTCCCCAGACCCGGTTAATAAGAAATGGTCCATTGTGGTTACATCAAATAAATTTAACAATAGTTTCCAGATTAGCGACCATGTCGATGAAGATGTTGACACAATTGATGATCCTTTTCAGAACTTCACTCATTCTGTACCATCTTTCGATGATCCTGCAAATCCACGCCCATACCAGAGAATAATTAGAGATGAGGATGAATATGGCAATCCGGATCTTGTTAACATTTATGGTCATGAACGAGAAAGGTCAACCAAAAAAAAAAAAAAAAAAAAAAGTGCTAAAAAGAAATGTCGACTTTATTGAATGTTGTTTCTTCCTGCTATATTAAATGTTGTTTCTTTTTTGCTTTATTAAATAAAGTGAACTGGATCAACGTGTTTAAGGCAACGAGATAATGAACATTGTGGACATTTTGTGTGTTGCTTTATTGAAGATATAATCCGCGCTTCTCTAACGAATATTCCTCTCAATGTAAGTCAATTTATCGATTTATTTAAATTATTATTGATTGAATAAAAATTCATACTATGTTGATTGATTCGTTGTTTGCAGTTTGTCTATGAACGTGAGCTCAATTCTTACTCTAAGAAAAGACTGGAGAAATGAGAAAACGATTGGACGGGGTACCTTTACAATCGATTCTTATATTCATACGATATTGAGTGATCGTTGTTTGAAATTTTGGTAGCATGTAATTAAATTATATATTTGTGATGATATATATTTCATGTTTTTGGTGTATTTGACGTATGTTTATGATTGTATGTTTATTTATTTCATGATGTGTATGTTTATTTATTTGATGTTTTGGTATATATATATGTGGTATAAGTTTTGGTTTATGGTTTTATTATAAGATTTTTGGTTTATGGTTTATGGTATTGGACATATATATAAGTTTTGGTTTATAGTTTTATTATAAGATTTTTAAAATATAAATTAATAATTAAAAAAAAAGATATTGGACAGCGGTTAATAACCGCTGTCTATCTAACATAATAAACGAAATTATAAAAAAAAATTAAGTTAGACAGCGGTTAATAACCGCTGTCCAAGCCCCACTCTTACAATTCGGTTCAAAACCGTTGTCCAAGCCCAACTTTTGGACAACGGTTTTTTAATAGTTGTCTAAGCTTGAACAGATGTTACTTGGACAGCTGTTATAACCGCTCTCTAAGGGCTTTTTTAACAGTTGTCCAAGCTCAAATGTGTATTAGTGCGGGGCCCGGGGGTTGGTTTTAATCTTATATTACATATAATAATTTTTTTTATTAATTAATATACATATAATTTCTTTAATTATACAAATAAAATGAACAAAAAATTAAAAGAATAAATAGATGTTTCATTATTTAGGTCCTATGTATTATTAAATTATATACAAAAGAATTAATTTATTACCTCTCTACAAGTTCGGACTTTTGGATGAGACAAAATTATTTCATGGTATCAGAGCCTTCAGGCGCCCTTATCCTGGGTTCAAACCCCGCTGACAGCAAAACGCTACCACATTAAATTATGCACCCACAAGTAAGGGACAATATTAGAAAAATTATATACATATAAATTAATTTTTCAACCACATAAAATCATGCACTCACAAGTAAAGGAAAGTATTAAAAAATTGTATACAAATAAATTAATTTTTCACCCACATTAAATTATGCACCCCCAAGTAAGGAAAAGTATTAGAAAAATTATATACAAATAAATTAATTTTTCACCCACATTAAATTATGCACCCACAAATAAGGGAAGGTATTAGAAAAATTATATACAAATAAATTAATTTTTCACCTCTCTACAAGTTTGAGCTTTTAGATGAGCTTTCAGATAAATTAATTCTTTCACTATGTTCCAAAAACACTCAATTTTAAAAAAAAAATCATAAAAAATTATTTTTTACTTGAAAAATCAAGAACTGGTTTTACATAAAAAAAATAAATGTAAAACACACTTATAGAGTTTTTATACGAAAATGATATAAGAATCTCGTCTCATCTAAAAGCTCAAGTTCCCTAATACTCTCCCTCACTTGTGGACTGAGTTATCCTCCAAGTTGTCAACTCCATCATTGGGAGGAAGAGGAAGCCCAACAAGTGTATAATAAAATGTGGGTAGAGTTTTTTCTGTCAGCGGGGTTTGAACACAGGACAAGGGCGTGAGTCTGGAGGATCTGATATTTTGTAAGAATCCGTCTCATCTAAAAGTTCAAACTTGTAAAGAGTGAGAAATTAATTTATTTGTATATAGTTCTCTAATAAATGATGAGTTCAATATTAATCCAATCTGAATAGAAACTGTCAGTACAATAAGTAGAAAATTTAGTGTATTTTTTGTTGATTAGGGTGTGATTTAGCAATTTCATTCCTCTCTTAATTTTTCGTGTTCCAAAATGTATTATATTTTATTTTCTAGATTTTTAACACGTGGATCTAAAATTATGGTAATTCGTTGAATATTTTTCTCCATTCCACATATTATTAGTCTAGTCTATGGAATAGATAATGACTAGCTACCTCTGTCCCGTAATAACGTGCACGTTTACTGATTTCTCGTGTTTTAGCGAGCGAGTTTTTTTATTAATATTTGAAATGCTAAAGTAAATTTTAAAGATGCATATAATAGATGAGAGGTAAATCTATAATATCCCTCCTTAAAAACCACTTTATCATTTGAAATATTAATAAATAACTCGTTCGCTAAAATTCAATAAAAAAGGTAGTGTGCACGTTATTATGAGACGGGGTAGTATATGATATCATTCGGTTATTTATTGTGTTCAATTATATTTTTCTACATATCCGCACATTGATACTTAAGAGGCCCAATTAATTTATTTCTTAAATATTGGATTTTTCAGTTTCCGCATTGGCTCATTATGGAATTTTTAGGCCCAGCAATATTTAAAACCCTATCAGCCCATCTTTAGCTAGTTTTTTTATTTAAATTTCAGGAATATTTAAACTAGCTTCGTACTTTTAATTATTACATATTAAATTCAATAGCATTTTTTGCATCTTCTTTCAAGATTATTTATATCATTTGTATTTGTCTCGGGACTATTGGATAGTGTAAATCAAATTCCATAACCAAACACATTATTTCTTTGATCGAAATTGTTGTTATGGAATTAAATTAAGTGCAATAATTTTAAATACTTACTTTACATATGTACTATGTATAAGTAAACAAAAAACAATTCCCTACCACATCGCAAAGTAAACGTCAATTAATCCCTAAAATTTATATATCTAAACATAACCTCAAAATTTTCACGTTGTATTCCTTTATATTCAGGCCAACAACCTTAGCGAAAAAAATTAAGAGATGATAATTCTAACAAAGCAGGCAAATTAGCTTCTGTAAGGTCAATGCTAGTTTCTTGTGGCCTCCAGACTCTTCACTTTATCCAGTAATGCTTGAATAGTATCAGAAGCATCCTACATTAAGCCAACAATTAATGTCAAAAACAATTTTACAAACTAAACTAACCGATCAAAAAAATAAAAAAGGATAATTGCAAACGTCCACCAACTTCTTTATTTCAATATATGACATTGGGAAAAAGTTATGATTAAATTGAAGAATTATAAAAAAAATTAGTAATTTTTTTTTTTGCAATTTATTTTACCCTTAATCTTTTTCTCAACTCCTCCTCCTCGCGTTCTCGCCGGCTTCTTTCTTCAGAGAAGGCACTAACAAACATATCTTGTTCTTGATCTTACGTCACCAACCTTTTCTTCAAATCTTCAATCTGAAATTGGAGATATAAAATATTATTTACGTATTCTAGTAATTAAATTTGCAAGTTCAAGTAAAAAAGGATCTTAATAAACTGGGGTTACTAATAAGTACATTTTAGGATTGTAACTTAATAATAGATATAAAATGATTGCATATATGTAGGTATATTTACAATTTCACGTGCAATTATAGTTATATATGCAACCCCGTTTATATCACTTAGTAATTTGCATAAAAAATTTGTAGATATTAGTAATTTTCCCAACAAACTGGACACACCTTATTTTCTAGCGACTTATTTTTGTCCCTCTCATATTGGGCTTCCTGCAATGCATTCTTCAACCTGGAAAAAGAAAATCAAAAGGGTAATAAGTAGACAAAGACGGAAAAAAATAAAATTAGACCCATAACTTTGGGGATTACAAATGAGAGGACACTGTCTAAGGACAATACTTGTAAATGTAGGTCAAATTGACCAAATTTGACCTAAATTAGGCTAATTCAAACAAATTTACATATGTCTTTAATTTGTACGCATGTAAAGATAATATCCTTATGCAACCCATAAAGTTACGGACCAAAAAAAATTCATAAATAGACCACATATCCAAATACATTAATTTTTGGATAATTAGTGGGCAAGATTGATTAAATTTATATCATATGTAAGTCGTGGTATATTAAAAATTGTTGATACCTTAGTCTCAAGCCATTGTTTTCTTGCTTCAATTTAACAAGTTTACATATTTTCGTGGTATATGAATGATACAACACAATCTGCTAGTTTACATATTTGTATCAGAAAGGAGTATGAAAACAAAGAAAAAAGGGACCAGAGGCTGATCCCGAATCGATGCAGAAAGCTAAGCAAGTTCAGATGCATTTGAGTAAGTGCACCGAGGCAAAGAAACAGAGAGATTGGAACACAATTTTGAGGGAGACTGATTTGGCTTTGAATGCCGGTGCTGATTCTGCACCATTGGTGAGTGGTTATTGATAATCATTAAAAAGTATTACATGTTTTATTGAAAACTATTAATTGTTTTTTTGAAAACTATTAGTTTTTTTCACTATAAAGTATCAGTAATAACTGGTGTTGTTACTGATGATTTTGATTTTTGATTGATGAAGATTTCGGTTTGAAAGCCGAGGCATTGTTGAAGCTGAATAGGCATGAAGAAGCTACATTGACTTAGTTGCAAGGAGGTTAGAACTTAGAACTTAGACAATGTGGTTTCCATTTTCATTAAGACAATATATGCATCTGGTATATATACTGAATAGCATACAAAATATCACTGTTTACAGCTTCACATATTTGCCAGCTGATAGTATCTTAAAGCAGTTCATGCAGGCAATTATGTATTATTACAGTTACCTTGATCTTGAAAGAGTTGATGCTAGAACAACAAGTAGTAGTTCATCTGGTTTTTATTGTGTTTTTCTTCCCTAAATATATTTTCTTATGTAATGATGTATTGATAACCCATTTTTGCTATACGGATCTTGAGTAAAATTTTATGTCAAAGTACTATAACTAATTATGCATTTACAAACTCTATTGCCTGCAAAGTGTCATGTTGATGCACATATATTCTGGTCTTGTGTTTCTCAAGACCAGAATTGCACAGAGAAGTTGTCACGTCCACCCTTATTTAACCCATATATAAATATAATTTAACCTATAAGCCTGCAATAATTTTTTTTCTTACCAACATTATGACATCAACATCATCTCATGCCCAAAATATAACATGTTCACATTCATATATATATATATATATATATATATATATATATATATATATATATATATATATACAAACCAACAATCCACAACCAAACTCTAACCCAACACACTAATAATTCATAATCAACCCTAAAACAAACGAATTAGTACGTACTAGACATTATACCACAACGCAATACACATTCATAAGCGACAAAATATATGAACGGAAGCAAGATAAGCCACGGTACGCCCAACAGGTCGTCATCTATGTACATGGTCACTCAAAACCCGCAGGAGCTCCGCAGCTTGTCCAATAAGCCCAACCGTCACATCACATCAGAATTACCTACAATGCATAAATTAAGTGAGACATATAAATCTTAGTAAGTAGAAATTATGCATGATGATGTGAATCTTTGAAAATCCTCCCCATGTACTCTCTTTTCAAATCACCAATTTATTTATGAAACACTCGCAGGGCCCCAGACTCACTGTTATACACCGGCATGAACTCATAACATATATAAAATGGTGGCCTACTATGGGCAGCCCACCAGGATTTGCCTGGTCACACCACTCCCGGGTCGCCCCTTCCGTGTGATCATAAAACAATGGCCTACTCTGGGCAGTCCGCTTAGGATTTGCCTGGTCACTACCACTCCAAGGTCGCCCCTTCCGCATAAACATAAGACGGTGGCCTACTCTGGGCAGCCCGCCAGGATTTGCCTAGTTACTACCATTCCCAGACCGTCTCTTCCCCATAAACATAAGACGTTGGCCCACTCTGGGTAGCCCGCCAGGATTTGCCTGGTCACTACCACTCCCAGGTCACCCTTTCCGTCCTCGGTGTATAAACAATGGCCAACACACACATCATTTTATCAAATCTCATTTCATGATAATTGTTGGGAAATTTAGAGTTTTGATGAAAGTTCTAAAAACACATGTAATAGGACCAGTCAGACCTGTTAGCTGACTGATGTTTTTATTACTAGTTATAAGATGACCAGTTGATAATTATTATATAGAACAACTGATGTATAAGATAAGTCACATATTGAGGGGGACCTCAATATGTATAGGTCAGATCTAAAGATCAGAAGAACAAAAGATCAGTTGAAGTCCGACAGGCCAGAAGGCAAGGGAAGGACAGAAGATTAGACGATCTTATAAAGTCAGATAATCAGGTGAAGTCTTGAGACACAAAATCAGAAGACCTGAAGATCAGATGACTACCAGAAGATCAGACCAGAAGACCTACATCAGCTGAGTCTGCTAGTTGAGTTAAGACAACCGCACCGAAGACTCTATCGGTAGACCGATCGGTTATGGCCATCGAGTCCCACACACCGTGGTAAATCGATGTTTCACCAAGTCATACGTTGTTGATCTGAACAAGAAGAATGCCAACTTTAGTTGGTAGAACAAACATTGAAAAGTGCTTTTGTTAACCAATAAGAACAAGACACGTATGAATGGAGCCGACAATATGGGATTTGGTGCTGCTTGGTCAAACGGCTATAAAAGACAACTATTCATGCTTTCGGTCATGCCGTCCCTGAAGCACGTCACATCAAATCCTACATATCTACCAAATATAGCCGGAAATTCAAATTGTTCTCCAACGGCTCTTTGATTTCGAGGTCTATAAATATGGGATTGCTCTTCAGAGTGAAGACACATAAATTATCAAGAAGCTCATACTATAGCAAAATTTCCGCACGAAGAGCACAACCTTGAAGATTATTTTTCTAAGTGTTTATCTCATAGTTCTTAGCACAGAAATCTTATCCTCTAGCTGTTAGGCTACTTAAATACTAGGAAAGATTTCAAAGTTGGAACAAACAACAAATCTTACCCAAAACCCAAAGTTAGGTTAAGTTTGTTTAGCAAGATTTCAGACTAAGGTTTCTAGTTCTGATTTCTGGGATCGGTTGAGTGAGAGCTCCATAAATATTTGTTGGTGTAATGTGTTGGACTAACACAATAATCTAAGTCCAGTTGGTTAAGTCGGTTAAGTTGGTGCCCCTTGTGATAGGGAAGAGTGGACGTAGGACTGGTTGTCCGAACCACTATAAATATTGTGTGCATTTACCTGTTTGATTAACTGCTTCACACTATTGCACACAACTTGATTAAATCTGCATACATATTCTGAGTTAGGATCAGCTAGCACCAAGTTACTGATCTGATCAGATTGACTCCATAGTCATCTGATTGAAAACAACTTCGGAATCTGATTTGGTATAAACTGGTTTTTCACACGGGTATAAATTAGCTTCCGCACAATCAGTTAAACTGATAGATACCGAACTGATCTGCCCTCAGGCGATCAGTAAGTTGGATATCAGTCCAAACTGATTCACTTGCACTCTGATCAGGCAAACTGCCATCACACCTGATCTGCACGAAAAAGTTTTCAGAAGTCTATTCACTCCTCCCCTTTAGACTTCTGCCCTGTAGACGTTATCGGTCTGATATTCTTCTTCGTCGTCTCCAATATCAACGACATCCGGAGGAGCTTGGTTGCCAATTCGGGCTTACTATGACGCGACATTCCACTAGTGGAAAGGTTTGTTTTTCTGGCACTGTTTGAATCTTTAAAGCTAGATGATGTATGTGCATCTTTAAAGCTAGGCGTGGCCGGCGATGCTCCTTCTTTCTCCGGCGATGCTGACGCCTCTCGGAATAGCCAATCAGGTGACAGTTGGAAAACCTGACGTGGATCAAATTAGTTAGTGGGCCAAGAATAACCAAGGTTCAAAATATCGATATCAATAGGAATATATGAAGGCCTTGAAAATATCGGCTTTTGGATGCATAAAATTAATAAAAGGATTTAAATAAATCTTCAATATAAATAAAATAATATATAGTATTATCTCATGCTATTTTACGAATTTTTTTGATAATTTATCGATTATATAATAAATTAACCGATGTTAGTTTTGCATACCGGTATTTATCGATATTTTTTCAAATACAATGAAAATATTATTCTCCTCGATATCAATATTAATGATAACGAATATTAAATAAAAAATATAATAATTAATTAATTTGAGACTTACCAGTAAGTCTTCTGAAGTTGTTTCAGTCTAGCCTCTAGTCTAGAGAGCGTAACTGTGCGCTCAAATCCTTGCTTATCGTGTGCTGGCTCCACAAAATTTGCTTCAAGAACACCTAAGTAAAAATATATTTGACTCAATTAATTACAGACAGATCCTCAAGTAATCTAATTTCAAATTGGGGGTCATTTTAAAAGTGATGAAAAAATGTCCACTTTTAGTCAAATAAAAAATGCAAAGCCCCATAAGACAAATTTTGAAGCAATTTTAGTCATGTAGTTATAAAGTGCACCAACAAATATACCTATTACTCTCGACCAT
>JBBCBC010000009.1:25884896-26174953 GCA_037126765.1 Stenogyne calaminthoides | reverse complement strand
CATTTCAGGTTTTCGCCGATGCTTATCCGGGTCCGTTTCGCCATGCATCCAACAAAGGAACAAATTACCCTCTTATATCCGGGGCCAAGAAGATTTGATCGACAACCCACCGGACGCAACCTTCCAATGTTAGATTTGAATGATCTGTGTGATTTCTCTGTTTTCCCGAAGGATCAAAGTTGATGATCCGATTGACGACGGAAGATGGCTCGATATGAATAACGTTGGTGTTCTTGGGAAAATCTCGGTGAGTCCTGGGCCGTCAGTCTGAGCCGAACAAAAGGGACCTCCCAGATCGAAAGCAGAATGTACCTTCCGGCGAGCATTTGGTACTTGACCATACCGGAAGGAGTTGTTCTTGAGGGGGCCGAAAGCACAATTTATTCGACATCTCTCCTCCTGCTTACCCCCCAATTATGAATTTGCTTGATGTTGTTATTTTTGTTTTGGTCGAACATACGTTGTGTAATTTTTTCTTCTTTCACTTTCTCGCTCAACAATGTCTTTTAATACTTGTAGTTTTTTTGGACTTCTTTGTCTTTTGTTCGAACATATTTACAAATCGAATGGATGGATTACATACCGAACCTGCTTCTCTAACCCGATTGTTTGATAATTGTTGAGGATGAAAATTGATACTTGTGTTGCTTGATGTTTGCTTTTCGCTTCATGTTCACTTTGTTGCTTTCCCGTCTTTGCCCTTTTTCTTCTTAATGAATTGAACATTGGGTTTGGCTATGCCCGCCCCGACTTTTTTTTTTCGGTTTTGATTATCTTATTGACGTTCTGCATCGGTTGATCGTCTTATTTTCGGTGCGACAGGATGGGTTACTTTATGAACCCCCCTTTCTTGGTCTTGATCGCCTTATTTAGGTCGCGATCACTTCATTAAGGCCGTCTTATTTAGGCTGCGACCCCGCTTTCATCACTCGCCATCTTCGTATCCGTAAGCTGAGTCGCCTTTTCTTGACTACATACCCATTACTCGCTTTTCTTCTGCGGGATCGAGTCTGAACTCGTTCGTCGGTGAACATAGACTTGGGCTCGTTTGTCTTTGTTAAGTCGTCCGACTTAGGTGCGACCTCAAATAAAGTTTGAGCTAGAAAAATCTTAGGGAACAAAAAGTACATATATTTTTTTCTTTTTTTTTTTGCAACACTTTGTATTATATTACAACCTTCATATTTGAAGAAGACTAATCTATTACACAAACCATAGATATCGGACTGGGTTTTGAATTTAAACCTTATCTTGAGTAGGTATACCTAATCGCCTCACCTTGTCCATGGAATTGATGTTGACAAGGATGTGGGCACATCATCCTGTCTACCCTTCTTTTCTTAGTAACATGCTTCGGAAGAAAGAACATAAGCTTTCCCTCCCCGACAAGCCGTGATTATCTGGAGGTCATGCGCATGAGCATGTACGCCAGCGATTCTGCTCGCTAAAGCAGTGTGAGCAAAATTTTCCAACAGCACCATTCCGTCTCCCTTCAAGATGCTTAGCATCGGGCCCCGCATATTGCTTTTTAAGCGGACACTTTGACATCCCTCCTTCTGGAGGACATTTTGGGGATGCATAGGACTAGTGATTTACTAACGATAAGCAATAGTAACGGAGTGGCAACTATAACTCGCCGAGCATCTTGAGTCCGCAACGAAGCTTCAACCTATGCTAATAATGTCATATGGGGTATAAATCTCAGACTTTAGATGGTGCTCGATTCAATTTGATTGGATTGTCGAATCGCCTGGATTCTTCTACGCCCTGGGGCATACTAAATAAATTTTCTTCCGAGAATCGTAGTATTTTTCCTTTTTTTTTTCTTCTTCTTTTATTTTCTCTATGTTTTTCTCGCCATCAATATGCCCCCATTTATAGAACTATCCCAAGCTAGTGTCTTTGCATAGTTAGCTAGTACTAGCTTCTCTTACTTTTGCTCCCCCTTTGACATCCGCTCAATTTTTGACAGCCTCTTGCTCAAGATCGACTCATCCCTCGCTTGGTTGCCACCACTTGTTAACTAACTCGTTACGACCGCGTCTCTTACGTCCATCGATAATGCCGCCTGCATTTCTTTCCCTCAAGATATGTGTCGAACATAATGTACTCTTTCTTTCGTAATTGTCCTACTCGCTTGAACCCAATGGTCGATTATGTTCGCCCTTTGTTCGTTTTTTTTTTTTACTACATCACTATTATGTTCGGCCAACTATGATCACTTCAAATTGCTTAGACGATTTTGTTCGGTCAACACTATGCTCGCCCAAAGCAAAAGTGGGATGATTTTGTTCGGCCGACTATGCTCGCTTATTATTGATAGTATTTTTTTCAGATTTGACGATTCCACGAGTAGGATAATGGGACTCCATTCAGTCTTCCAAATCATAGACCATATTTAGCAAACGCTCAGAACTCTCGAATCGACCTTCCCATGCCTCGTAGGAACACACCACTTGATACCCCCGTTGTTTCTTTTTAAAAACCAAATACCCACATTGAACCCGTGTGTTCGGACTTTGGAGTTGTAGAACTTCTCCGATCTCTTTTTGTACATGGCATTCTTGAAATCACCTCCGTCCTTCTTTCTTCCAATAGAGTTCAGACTGTATGGAGCTACCGTCATTAATGTGTTCTCCAAAGTCATTGTTCGATGACTTGGAATCTTGATTTCTGCTGGTATAATTGACTTCCGCACCAAATGCTAAGGTAAACGGGTCTCCGCAGTTGATGTTCCAAGTTGTTCGATAAGCCCATAATATTTCAAAATCCTCTTCAAATTTCATCCACCACCCCTGAAATTATCAAGTCCGCTCGAGGGTATGCTTGATGATTTTATTAACGGCCTCAACTTGTCCGCTTTGATCGATAGTACTAGTTGAGTAGTGCTTTTTTATCCCCTAGTGAGCACAATCTGTCTCAATTCACTTCCATCGAACCTGCTTTTTATTATCATTACAATGATTGGGAAGCCCAAATCAACAATGATATTTTTCCAAACAAAGTTCCACATTCTTGTTCGTGATCTTGATAATGGCCTCTTGCCGCATTTAGTATAGTAATCAACCAAGAACCACAACAAATTTTACTCCCGACGTACAAGTGCGGTAGGAAATGGGCCGATCAAATCGATCCCCATTTAGCAAATGGCCACGTTTATAGGACCGACACTAATTCTTCGTGGGTGTGAATAAGTGGGGCATGTACTGCACTTGTGGCAAGCGAGCATACGAATCCAATCCTTTTTGAGGGTTGGCAAATAATAACCTTGTTCGATTATTTTGTGCGCCAGACGAGCCCACCAGTATGATTTCCGCATACTCCATCATGGATTTGTTCCGTATACCGCCACCTTTCTTCAGGAGTAATACACTTTCAAAAAGTGGAAGTGAGAAGCTTTTTTGTATAAATGCTCGCCATATGATAGTATAACGATTGCAATCCCAGAATCGGAGTAGCTTGTGGCCTTATTTTCGGAGAAGTCCTTTTTAGGTAACTCGATTGGAGTCATCCAGTTTTCTTGCTCTCATATTTTGGTGAAGCGATCATAATTTCGAACCGGATGTACAAGTTGTGACGACCACAATGTCTATTGTGGGTTCGTTACCCTTCCGGCGTTGCCACAGCGTAAAATATCGTGACGAACGCAATTACCCAATCGTGGTAATTGTTCAATGAAAAACTTGTTCAAATGCTTCCGCAATTCTTTTGTTGTTGTTGATCTTTATCCGTGCATTTGCGCCTCGACCCCGCCACTTGATTGATAAATGATTATATGAGAATCGCTATAAATCATCATCCTCTCAATTCCCCATTGTCATTGCCATCCCGTCCAAATGATCAAAGCTCATATTCGGCTTCATTATTTGTACCGGAAAATCAAAACCGGATGGTCATTGTGAATGTTTGCTGGTTGGGGTGATGAGAACCACGCCCGCCTCCCATCTTGAACTTGTTGATGAGCCATCAACATACATATACGTCATGGTTGGTCGATAGCTTTTTCGAGCATTTGAGGATATGTCAACTCGACCATGAAATCGCCATAGCCCGCCCATTCATTGCTTCGCAGAGCCAAAGTAATGTCAATTGTCTTAACTCCACCGCCCACTTTAGTAATCACGGCAGATGCTCAAGTCGGTGGAGGACTTGTGCAATGGGAAAATCAAGATTACCTCATTAGGGATCAAAAAATATGGTCGTAATTTTGAACACTCATAACGGCGGGCATATGCTAATTTTTCCAAAAGGGGTGGGAGCTCTGGAGCTCTATTTCCTAAGCCAACGGCTTACATAGTAAATGGGCAAGTGTATGGTCCCTTCGTCAGCATTCTGAGCACAACACCGATTGTATGTTGGGATGCGGCGAGATCTGGATAGAGTTGTTCGGCAGGGGCAAAGCTTAGATCCGCAAGGTTTGCTTCAATGATTCAATGCATTTTGGCAATGCTCGGTCCATCGAATTTCCTTTTCTTTAATGTATCAAAGAAAGGTTTGCATTTTTGTCTCTCCGTTAATTGATATAAACCGCTTCACCGGCTAAACGTCCGTTAACCTTTGACCTATTTCACATTTCGGGGCCTCGTGATATCGAGCATGGGTTGAATCTTTGATGGGTTCGCCCGATCCCTCGCCGAACGACCATATGTCCGAGGAATTTTCCCCGAGTGAACCCCAAAGTCGTTTTTCATTTGATTTAAATTTCATGTTATACTCCCCGAGTATATCAAACGTTTGTCGAGAAAGGGTGATGTGGTCTTCCTTATGTTCGATTTTTACCACAATATCATCAATATATACCTCAATTGTTCTACCGATGTGTTAATTCTAACATTTTGTTCACCAAACGTTGATATGTTGCAATCGATATTCTTTAATCCGAATGGCATGCGTTGCAATAACAAGACATATTCTTCTCCTTCGCGAAATCTTTGTATTCTTTTTGATCGTCCAGATCATGGGTATCCGGTGATAACCAGACAAATGCATCCATAGTCATGAGTTTGTGGCTCTCCACATTATCGACGGATAATCGATATCTTCATCGGTAAGTTATCTTTCGGACAAGCCTTGTTTAAATCAGGTAGAAATCAATACATAGCCTCCAAGATCCATTAGACTTTATGACGAGCACAAGGTTATTTTTGGCATTTCACCTCTTGAATCGGTTGTTGTCGAGCAACTTTTTGATTTCACTATTCATTGCATCTTCATACTTTCCTAATTAAATTTTTCCGGCTCGATAACTGGAGTTTGTATTGATCAAGGTTGAGGGAGTGGCATGCATGTTTTGATCAATGCCAACCATGTCCTCGTGTGACCATGCGACACATCCAAGTTTGCCCCAAGATAAGCAATAATTTCGCTCAATTGGTTCGTGTAATTCAACCAATGAACACTTCTAACTCGGGTCTGTTTCGGGTCGATGTTGATGGACTCCAGTTGTTCGGCTGTGTGTTGCTCGCTTTTTTGTTTCCACCGAGGATCCCGAATGGACCCCTGTTTGCCTTCAACCTCCATGGGTTCAAACCTATGAGGTTCTAGTCCGCTTGTTTGTTCTACCGATCAATATTCATTTGATCATGGAGATCCGGGGCATGAAATCGCTTACCCTAGATTTTATGTTCACAAGATTCTCGTGTTCGCCAAGAGCCGTGCTTTCGCAAACTTATGTTCGCTTGAGGATATTGAGGCGAGGTATTTGCTCACGGCTGACTCACTCCAATCTCCCATGTTTGCTCCATCATGTAGACAATATTTTGTTTTTCTTCGTGCACATGATAGCAAACAATCTCGAGCTTTCTTCCGATCTCCTTTTTACGCTACCTGCTCCATCTTGTGTTGGAAATTTAACACAAAGAGTAATACGTGGGAACATGCCACTTTAAATTCCCGAATGAATCAGGCACCTAGAAACCCGTTATAAGTTGATTGAGCATCCATTTATTACAAAATCTAAATTCTAGTTCGTGGATGTCCGGATTCTCGAGTTGATTCTAACTCGACTCTAACCTAATCATACCATAGGGGGTTTACGATTCCCCAAACCCATTATGGTATGATCACATGGTTCAATATAATTGCTCAAGTCCCCAACTTGCTTTTCCATCTCATGAAGGTGTTGTCGAACAAAATGTTCGCATAATAAGCTCCGGTATCAACCAGAGAGATTTGTGCCTTCAACCCGAGGAGATTTGCACTAATGGTTAAGGAGTCGTTGTGGGAGTTATGATTCCGTCGAGATCGCCTTCGAAACATAATTTGGTGAGAGGGTGGCGTCTTTAGGCGATGTGCTCGCCACTTCATTGATGGATGCTTTGCATGGCACGATCTCCATATTTTTTTTGTTCGTTCGATAATGTTGGTGCCCCGTAACATCCACCCAATGACCATATTCGGATTTATCATGTGAATCTCTTGACTTTCTCGACCTCTTCCCACGATGAGAGGCCCTATTTTTGGGTATTTTCGGTCCTTTTCGTGATTCTTCGTGATCACCGCCGATGTTTGTTAAAACTTTTTACGTTTTACCCTTCGATCTTACTTTTTTTTTCATTTTGAGTCTCTGCCACCCGCTTTTTTTAAGAATTGGGTAAGACGATTATCTTCAGATATAATTTTCCAAAGTTGGCGGAGTAAATCGCGACAATCTTCGATATTGTGCCCGATGTACTTATGTGGTAGTTACAATATTTGGAAGCATTGAGCGATGTTTATCCATTATGATTCTTCTTGCCTTTCCAACATGTCCCGATCTCTAATTTGGTTAAAGATTGTCTCACGAACGCCCAAAAGACTTGGGGTACGTTTGCTTCCTTCTTTTCTTCGAATGGTTTGAAAGAGTCCGGGGTTTCATACCCTTCATTCATCACTTTCTTCCCTAAAACTTTTTCTAGTTGTAGGTTCCCGACCAATCGTGATTGGGCAGCAAATCTTGCATGGCTATGATTTTGGCGCGCTTCTGGAACTCCGGGGACATGTGTTCGGCGGTCTTGATGCATGGCCTTCCACATGTCAAGATTTAGAGTCAAGCCCCGACCACCGCGTAGGATCTTGGCATCCTCTTCAACTGGGGCCCCATCATACAAACATTTATCAAATCTTTCGATGTATGCCCGATCGACCACCTTTTAGTTGGGAAAAATGCGTCAATCTTTGTTTTCATCCGACGACGCCACACATGGATGAAAAGTGGGACATAAATCGTTGTCCCAATTGAGCGAAAAGATGTGATAGACGCCGGGCGGCAAGGTAGAAAACCATCTATGTGCCCGATCACCCAAAGTCACGGGGAATGATTGCACATTTACAGCCCGTGGCCCCCATCGCCATCATAAAAGTCCGAGTATTTGCCGAGATGGACATGAGGTCGACCCAAAGATCGAACATACGGGACCGTGGTCGAGTTTCGCCATTTCTTTGTATTTTACCGCCATGATCGCCGGTGATAATGGCGAAGCAGGTATTGTCTTTCGCCCGGAGGGTGGTTTTGTCGCGCCAGTCGGCCCTGAATCCTCGATGGCTTTTTATATTTCGCAAATTTTGTGGAACCGACAGACTTGATCGGGGTTGTTTCCCATCATGAGAACCCAGCTGGTCATGCTCGTGATGGGAAGTCCCCTTTACAAGCTTTTTTTTGACTACCCAATCGATGATGGATAGACAATTTTATTCCCGCCGATTTTGTTCGCATGCGACGCATCATGAAGACCGAAAAGGGCATGTTTATTGGTTGTTCCTTCCCGATCCCCGCTGCCTATTATTGCCGATTCGGTTTTTATGGAGAGCCTCAAAAGCGCCCAAACGCCGGGCGTCTAGACCGAGGTTGTTCACACATCGACGATTACCCGGCTTTTGATTCGTTCATTTTTTTTGAGCTTGCTCGCTATCGTGTACGCGAAGTCGCTCTTCATGTTCTTGAGTTTCTAATTTGGCTTCTTTTTTTTTTTTCTTCGCAGCCGAAGAAGAAAAGTGATGGCTTTTGTCGGCCACGGATCATTGGCAATATCCTCAAGATTGATGGTCTCTACTTTGATCTCTCGTGAGGCTACAACAGCCTCTTTCCGATCATGAGGTCGGCTTTGTCCCGACCTCTCCGCTTGTGTGTTCCTAGATTGAGGCATTTTATTTATTTTTCCGGCCTCTACTCCGGCGGTTTGTGTACGGGTTGGTTTCTTGGTGAAATACCTCCTTCTAAATTCAATCGTCATGAAATCATTTTTATCGAGTATTATGTGGCTAATTTGGTAACAACTCGCAAAAAAAACATGCACGCGATGTGCGATAAGTCGAAAAAAGATGATTTGTTGACCCGGTTAAATACGAGAAATGACTACTCGGGGGGCATGCCAAGCCAGGATGTGGTATTGCGAGCTTTACACGTACAATATTTGATAAACCTTATGAAAATGAATCATTGCAGATGAAGATAATTTGGAGAGTTAGGCTCTGAGTGCTAGGGTTTCTAGTATGATCACTCGAATTTTTCTATTCCTTCCCTCTCAAGTTTGGGTATGACTCTTTCTGGGAAATTTTTCTGAACCTGTCTCTTGTTCTTTTTTCTTCTATTTATAGTACTTTGACAAGCATGAGCTGGTTTGGCAAGCATGAGCTGGAGACTTCTGGTCTTGCAAGAACTCACGTAATGTTGCCACGTTTTCAACTTCGTCTTCCTGGTTGATCTTTGTGCTTACTTGTTTATAAGACACTATTTTGATCGTCCAAATCAATCTTTTGCTCGACTGAATGCTTTGTTCGCCCCATTAAACCATATCAATTTCATGCTGGAATATTGTCCTCCTCGAGCACGTTGAGCCCTCAGGATGTTCGGGTCTTCGGGATATCTGAGTGTCGAGCACTCTGTCCCTTCGGGATGCCTGATTCTTCAGAATGTTGTGATGCGAGCATACTGACCCTTATGATATCTGAGGTCTTCGAACATCATCGACCCTCGATATATCCGAGGTGCGAACATACCGACCTCGGATATCCGAGGTCTTGAGACACACCGAATCCACGGGATATCTCGAGGTCTTCGTGATATCCGGAGTATTTTGGCCGCTTTGAGTCCTCGATTTGTTTGTGGCCTTCCCGACTTAGCTTCATCCGATTCTTTCTTTCCCCGACCGAGTGGTGAATACTTGTCCATTGGGTATGATTATTTTAATAAATATTACATATAAAATGTTTACGCTTAATTAATCTGAATTATTATATCGAACACAACAGAGAAATATAACTGCTTGGAATCCAAATGACGCGACCAAACGATGAGAGGAAGACAACCAAATTTAGAAAAAGTTCAAGAAATCCCCAAAAGAATAAGTATGGATTTGAATGAGATTCTCTCCAACGGTAACATTCAAATTCACACTATAAATACAAGTTCTTCCATCAAATTAAGTGGTGGATGCGCAGAGAATATAGCACATGATGCTACAGAGCTAAGAGGAGTTATACTCAAAACATTCCCACCCTAGAACACAAGTCTGTAGATATACAAATATATTCAAAGAGTGTTCTAGAACCCAACCTAAGCAACCCATGATGTATCATAAGCTTAGAGAGATTTTCCTAACCTTAGCATTGAGGCTAAACCATTGTAAGGGAAAATCTCACCATAGTTGGAGACAACACCAAACCCAAACCCCATTTTCGTAAGAGATAACTAGTGGTGAAGTGAGATAGTTGTTAGGCAATCCCGAGAGAGGGTGATAAGTCCCGATTGGAGTGTGAACTCGTTAAACATCTAAGAGGCGAGCCCGAGAGGGTGATAAGTCCGTTTGAGTTAGTAAACCATGCAGGTAGTCGAAAAGCTCAAAGTAGAAAGGTTAGTAAACTATGAGGTAAATCGAAAGCCTTAGGAAGTGTTTGAAGGAATTTCCCTAGAACAGGGGAGAGTGGATGTAGGAGCTTGAGTCTAATAACCACTATACATTGTTGTGTTACTGCTTTACGTTCTTATATTGTTGTATGCATTCGATCATAAGCAAAACACAACACATGAGCTTAAAAAGAGAAAAAAAATCTGAATCACCATTCCTTCACCCCCTCGCTTTATATGCATCGCCGACATGTTTTTGCTTCAAGACGCCAAGAAATGGGTTTTCCCCACGACCAACAATATCTTTTCAAGAAATCAAGAAAATCTTTTCTTTCCCTTTTTTATTTCAAAATTTTCGAAAATTTCCATATGAATAACTAAGGGGAGATTTCTTGAATTTAATGAGATAATCTTGTATTCCAAGAATACATATCTTTATTCCATAACAAAATTCAAAGAAAATCTTTTCTCCCTTTTTATTCATATTTTTTTCAAATTTTAGAAAAATAGCAACAAGAATTTATTTTATTTTTAAACACCTTTTTTCAGCTTATTGACTTTATGTTGGGCTACTTGAGGGGCCTTTAGAAGAATTAAGATTGACCTTCCAACGGATCTTGAATTATCAATATTGAGCCACAATATTATTCAGCCCATAAATATTAATTAATCCCACTACATAATTAATATCGCACTATCCATCTTAACCCATATTACGCTTAATATGGCTCCCCGCTATTATTTCCCGTGTTTAAGATTATCTAACCCATTAATTAATTCAAGCCACCGTAATAGCTTTCCATTAATTAATATCTTTTATCCTTGGTAAAGGAACTAGTTCAACATTATTATCCATAATTTAAACCCGGTTCCACTTGCAAGATTTGGTATGATAAAACTTAAGAACCTCCCAAGGGGCGAACAAAGCGTGCTTGCACACGATTCTCAAGTATTAAATCTTAGCAATCGATTAGACCAATAATATTGCCCAAGATATAAAGTATTGAATCTCGTTGATTCTCTACGCGTAATAAGTCAAAGCGATAGTTACTAACCACACGCGATCCTATTTAAGGGACGAAGATTAAGAAATAACGAACCACTGAGGTCTAATTCTTCCTAGTCCATTCACGAAGAATTTGTCGCCGTAAGGTCCTCTTGATCAGACATGCACTAGTGTAATCTCTTGGTCAAGATGTTGGGGAATAAGTTGCACAGATCTATTCGGGATGAATATTTAAATACAAATTTAATTCTTTAATTATTACTAGCATGAATTAATCCTATATTAATTCAAATAATAATCCAACAACATATCATGCATATAATAATTCACGAAAACCACGAGAAATTCTACGAGTTTACGGAACGTATTCTCTTGGGATGACAACGGTATGGGCTTAGACTAACGCGAGGACTTCCCAAAGTATTCCCTTACCCCTCTTATCCGATTGGAAGGATTCTTGTGAGCGGTTTAACAAAAAAGGAAAAATAAATATGTTGCACCATGTGGATTTACTAATTTTTTTGGCACAATTGTACTTGGGAATGAAAGAATCATCCCACATTTATAGGTGAGAGGTGGTGAAATTTTGATGAAAAAATCGATGTGGGAAAAAGACTTTTCTTGATCACGATCTTGAATATATCTCCCATATTCATTTTCCCATAATTAAAATATTCTAAATCCACCTTCTCAAATTATGGAATTTTTTTTTAAAAATATAGTCTTGCAAGATTCAGATTTGGATCTTTGTTTATATATTCTTGTATTTCAAAATACATATCTTAGTAATATCTTTTCAAGAAAATCAAGAAAATCTTTCTTGCCTATATTTTCTAATTTTCGAAAATATCATCATGAGTAACCAAGTAGTAGATTTCTTGAATTTAATGAGATAATTTAAATTCAATAATATTTAAAGATCGATGAAACAATTTATTTCAAAGAATACATAATCATTCGTATACAAAATTCAAAAAGCATCTTTTCCAAAGATAATTTTGAAATATTTATTGGAAAATCCCAATAATATATTTTAAGTCATACATTAAGTATATATAATGTTCATTGGGCTTTAGGAGTCCGTGACATCTAATGTCACCTTGAATAACCTAATATTTCTCCCACTTATAAGCCCAAAATATTAATTAATCCCGTCTCGAATATTGCCCATTCCACCCATATTCACAGTCGAATATTCGCTCCGGGCGCATTTTTGTGAATGGATTCATTATCTGGCCCATTAATTCATTCAAGCATTTTGAGTATGCTTTTTTACTTTTTATAATCGTCAATCAATTTTCAGCATTATTTATCAAATAAATTTGTTTATCATCGATGCTTTTAAATATTATTGAATGTTATATATATTTATCGCAAATCGCTCAATAAGTCGTGACGTGTTACATTGTAGTTAATTTAGTGATACAATATATCACAAAAGATTAAATTAATAAAAGTATTGAATTTGTAACTAAAAAAAAATACGTTATTCACGAATTGATGGAAATGAACAACCCATCGTGAAAGGTTGAAGCTGTAAGGCTCAATCGGGTTTGTCTTGACCAAGAGATTACACTAAGTGCATGACCGATGCAATCGAATAGACCTACAGATGATAAATTCTTCTCAACCGAACAAGGAAGAATTAGACCTTTCCGTTCGTTATTTCTCTAATCTTCGCCCCTAAATAGATCACGGGATTGGTAACTATTGCTTTGACTTATCATGGGTAAATTAATCAATGAGATTCAATACTTTTTATCTTGGGCAATATTATTAAATACATGTGATTGCTAAGATTTAATACGGCGAAGAATCGTGTAAGTACGCTTTTGTTTGATTTGTTTATCTCAAAGTAAAAAGCATAAGCTTTATCATACCAAATCTTGCAAAGGGAATTAGTTTTCGTATGGATAATAATGTTGAACCGCTCTGACTAAGGATAAAATATATTAATTAATGGAAAGCTATTTCAAAGCGGTCTTGAATTAATTAATGGGCTAGATAATCTTAAACACTTTTAAATAATGACCTGAGCCATATTGATCGTAATATGGGTTAAGATGGATAATCGGCAATATTAATTTCTTGTAGTGGGATTAATTAATATTTATGGGCTTGAATTATATTGTGGCTCAATATTAGATATTCAAGGTCCATTAGAAGGTCCAATCTTAATTCTCCTAAAGGCCCCCTCGAGTAGCCCAACAAATAGTCCAATAACCCAAAAAAGGTGATTAAAATAAAATAAATATTGTTGCTTATTTTTCCTATAAAATTTTGAAAATTATGGATAAGTTGGGAGAAAGATTTTCTTGAATTTTGTTATGGAATGAAGATATGTATTCTTGAATACAAGATTATCTCATTAAATTCAAGAAATCTCCCACTTGGTTATTCATAAGTGATTTTGAAAATTTGAAATATAATGGGCAAGAAAGATTTTCTTGATTTTCTTGAAAAGATATTATGGAAGATATGTATTTCTTGAAATACAAGAATATCTTATAAGTTCAAGAAGATCCAAATCTTGGAATCTTGCACATCATTATTTTCAAAAATTCCATAATTTGAGGAGGTGGGATTTTTGGAATATTTTAATTATGGAAAAAGAATATAGGAGATTTATTCAAGATTTCTTGGTGATCAAGAAAAGTCTTTTCCCCACATTGTTTTTCCAATGAAAAATCGACCACCTCACCTATAAATAGGGGATGATTCTTTCATTCCCAAGACACAATTCCATGTCTTTGGAAAAATTAGCAAATCCACATAAGTGGTGCAACAAAGTTTATTTTTTTTCTTTTTGTTAATTGTTAGACAAGTGTCCTTCCACCGGATAGTTGAGCAAGGGCTAAGGAATACTTGAGAAGTCCTTTTTGGTTAGTCCGTCCCAACCGAATTCACCGCCATCCCGAGAGGGTACGCTCACGTAAAACTCCGTAGATTCCGCATGAGGTTTTACGTGGCTTATTATATGCATGATATGTTGTTGCAATATTATTTGAATTAATATATGATTAATTCATGCTAGTAATAATTAAAGAATTAAATTTGTATTTAAATATTCACCCCCTAGATCTTTGGCAACTTATTCCCCAACATCCAGTCGTCCTCGACGCCATTTTGCCACATCTATATCTCTCTTAACGATTTCTCGATAAGATGTCTTTCCTTTAGTGTGCTTTGTTTGACTCAGGACTCTTGGTTCTTCAATTTGGTAACCGCCTCAAAGCAGATATTGCTAGACAAATTCGCAACACCATCCAAGTCCACTAAGAAGATCTAGAGCCCAATCGGTTCTTTCACCGCTTCACAAGCAGCCTACTTTCACCCCACTTCCATGGTTGAGTCGTGATGCATTTCGCTTCACACTCGTCCATTTGATGGCTACACTTCCCAAATAGAAACACACTAATCGAGGCAGATAATTTATGGAATCTAAGTCCGATTGGAAATCCGAGTCCGGTGAAATTACTGGGGATTGAGTATCTCGATCGATAAATCAACATTCTATCCCGAGTTCTTTTCGCATTAATTTCGTAATGTTTTTTAATCGTCGCCCAATGCTCTTTTCCCTGGGTTACTTTGATATCTTGCCACCATGCCTACTAGCAGCGTATATCCGGTCTCGCATAATAACAATACATACATAAGGTTTCTTCTACCGGCTAATACAAGGAATACCTTTCATGTCATCTATCTCCTTTTTCGCCTTAGGAACATTTTCTTGATAGATGGATTCCAAGTCCGAAAGGTACTGAATCCTTTCTTGGAATCTCAGATGTTTAATCGCTTCAAAATCAAAATCGCCTATGTATGAAACTTGCAAATAACCCGATCATCCTTTTCCGGTGATCTCGAGTTATCTTGATCCCAAGGATATGTTCGGCTTTCCCTAAGTCTTTCATATCAAACTATTTTGAAAACCATGCCTCTTACTTCTGATCACACCTTCACATCGTTCTCGATGATCACAATGTCATCTACGATAAGACTAAGAATACCAATGCAGCTCGACACGCCTTTTTATACACAAAATTTCAAACTCGCTTTTGATCAAACCCATAAGACTTTATAACATGATCAAAACATTGGTTCCAAGCTCGATGCCTATTTGAGTTCGTAAATGGACCTCTTGAGCTTACAAACTAGGTATTCTTGCCCGTTTCAATGAAACTCGGGGTTGTTGCATATAGATCTCTTCATCAAGACTTCCGTTAAGAAAAGTTGTCTTGACATCCATTTTCATGATTTCAAAGTCGAAATGCACAAAGAATCGATAAGAGAATACGGATGGACTTTAAGCATGGCTACGGGCGAAAAAGTTTCCTCATAATCGATCCCTTCTTTCTGAGTATAACCTTTCTCCACTAGTCTTGCTTTAAAGGTTTCAACCTTCCCGTCCAATCCTCTTTTCATCTTATATACCCACTTACATCCAACGGGTTTGTTTCCCATTAAGTGGTTCTGACTAGCTCCCACACTCTATTATGAAACATAGACCCCATTTCAAATTTTCATTCATTGCTTTGCCAAGAATCTGATCCTTATCTTGGAGTGCCTCATCATATGTCCATGGGTCTCGATTCGAAGTTGTTCGGGAATCAAGTCCGAGGACTCTCCTATTTCCATGAATCTCTCGTCGTTTAACAACCCTCCCACTACCACGAGGTCTCGCCAGAAAGCGATCATTTGGTATATCATCTAAAGACAAATTGGCACCGAGGTTTGCCCTCTAAGCTCATTTAAGGTAATCTCACTTCGGGTTTTTTTTGTTCATATAGTCTTCTTACAAAAACTAAAAGTGGGTGCCGACACACCTTTTGATCTTCTAACTATAGAACATACACCCTTTTTGTTCCTCGGGTATCCTACAAACAACCTTAATTCTGATCGAGGATCCAATTTACCGGCTTCCTTGTCCAACATGTAGGCCGGACACCCCCAAATTCTCATGTGAATCATACTAGGCTTGCGCCCGGTCCACAATTCTTTGGGAGTTTTGGGAACCGATTTGATAGCACCAAGTTCGTAATGTAAGTCATTTGTTTCCAAGGCATAACCCCGAAACGACTCCTAAGATCCGCATAACTCATCATTGATCTAACCATTTCCAAAATAATTATGTTTTTTCGCTCTGCAACCCCGCTTTTGTTGAGGGGTTCCGGTGCAAAGGAGTCGATACAATCCTTCATCGATAAGTAGTTTAAAAACTCATCACTGAGGTATTCGCCTCCATGATGAGATCGTAGAGACTTGATACGTTTTTCCCTATGATTCTCTGTTTGAGCCTTAAATTCTTAGAATTTCTCAAAGGTCTTAGATTTATGCTTCACAAGGAAAATGTAACCGTACCTTGAGTAATCATCAATAAAAAATACTCATAACCTCCTCTTGCTTTGGTTGACATTGGACTATACATCTGTGTGAACGATCTCTAACACTTGTTTGGCCCTATTCCCCTTGGCTCCAAATGCCCTCTTGGTCATTTTACCCTCCAAACATGATTCGCAGTTGAATCGGTTCAACTTGGAGACGCCTCCAAAGAACCATCTTTCACCAACCTTTGGATCCTCTTTGGATTTATATGACCTAATCTTAGATGCCAAAGAAGTGTTTCGTTCACGCTTTCTTTTGTCGAAAATAGTTGATGTGTTATAGGATGCATTTCGTGAGTGGTGTGCATAGTTAATTGTATAGAGATTTTCCATCAATGTCCCGTAACAGATACACTCATCATTTCAAAAATGATGTCATTCTTATTAGAAGAAACTTAGTGTCCTTTAATCGAATTTTAGAAACCGAAAGTGAATTCTTTTTTTTGAAACCGGAACATAAAGATAATCTAAAAAAAACTTTATCTTCAAAAGATAGGTGCACTTCTCCCAATCGCATAAACTACTACTCATGTAGTATTGCAATGTCTCGCTACTTCATGTAGTATTGCAATAATCATTACTATAATAAGATTGCAATATCCGCCACTTACGTAGCATTGCAATGACTTCTACTTTCAAATAGCGATAGCCAAAGGTGATGAGGATCTCACTCCCACTAAGTTGCCGGATCATTTTGAACCCGGCCAACATGATTAGTGGATCTCGTATCAACCACCCACGAATGAGAAGTATACGCCCGCTAAACAAGTTTCAACAACTAGTGCGTAAGAATTACCTTTCTTTCCGTCCCTTTTGGGGTTGGAACAGTAAAACCTCCATTGTCCTCTCTCACCGCAGCCTTAAGCACTTCTCTTTGGATTTTCCTTGACACAACAAGCATTCCTCATCTTACCATCGCCCTCGCAACATTGAGTTTTATTGCTTATGGCCTTTGGTCCTCTTCTTTATCTTGCCTACCCTTGCCTAGAAGATGAAGATTTCGACCACTTGCCGTCAAAGCTTGAGTTTGGTGCCTTATCATCATTTCGCCGAGACTAAAAAGCTTGCAACAAATTTAGCAATGAGGGCCAAAATGCTCAAAAAAACTTTTGGGCGGGAGAGTGAAGTACCAAATTCATATGAGTCTCCGGATCATAATCTGCACTCGAAATCTCAAGTTTGTTTAGATGGGCCATCTATTTTGAGGACGTAATCCCTTACGAGTTTGCCCTCCACCATTTTCAAATGATTTACATTTCTTTCAAGGTGATCCGACGAGTCCCGCATGTTTTGACTTCGTCATTGGCTCATCCGATTTTGGTGTGTCAAGAATCCACTTGTGCTTTTTGCGCTTAGACAATTATAATTTTTATTTTCCAATCAATATAGTTTCCATTGTATTGACTTTAAGTATAATAACAAAATGATTAAAAGGTAAATCTATCTTTCAATCGAATAAACAACTATATGCAATAAAGACAAGTATATCACAAGATTCGATCACATGCTTCATATTTAAAATCTCAAAAAATATGAACATGCATCACCCAACATCTCAAAAACAAAGTTTAAATAATCCACGTTGGGTGGGTCATTATTTAAACACATTCAAGCAAAGTTACAAAAGAAACGATTCTAAACCTTTAATATCCAGATTAATAGTTGGCCCACTTGACCAAATATAAAATTAACAGGACTTCGGGGAAGTATATGCATATCAATTTTATACCTAAGTAATAACCATGATTAAATACAGATTATTATTTTGCTTTGAACGAGCCTCGTTGGAGAGGGTCATCGCCGCCACTAGTAATAAAAAACCACAATCATACGTTTGGAATTCATTCATGTGAAAGTTATCTTTTTGACTGTCCCCGTGGGGGAATTTCCAAAAAAGAATTCACAAATAAATAAATCATGGAGGTCAAAAAAATTAATTCAATTTTATTATCCGGAATAAAATTGTCAATTAATTATTTAAACATACTTAGTAATTTTGAAGGTGAGATTTTTTCCATTTTAGCAACTCTCATGCAAACACATTTAAGCAAATTAAATAAAGCATAAGATAACACAAATAAATAAAGCAAAAATGTAAAAATAAACATATTGGGCACAAATTATCCAATTGTTATGGTTTGATTTTTTTCTTGGCTTGATCTTGAAGAAACACGCCTCGATTTCTCCCACTGATCGTCTCCTAAAAAATACTTCAGATTGAAACGCCATGCCAAGCAGCTCAGAACCGGGATGCATGCCGCATCCAAATCCGCCCGCTTGGGTTCGACCAAATTTCGGCGGCCTTTTGGCAATCGGCCTCCCAAGGCCTCGGCCCCCTCGGACCTCGGCACATCCTCTCGGGGTCCTCGGCTAGGCTCCTAGCCCCTAGATCGACGCGTCGGCCATAAGCCATGGGCCGCTTTCGCGGCGTCGCCGCTAATTTCGGCAATCCATCGCCCCCAAATACATACCACAAGGCCAAGATGGCGAAAGTCCGCTTCGCCTTCGCCGCTGGGACATGAAATGACCATATTCTCGCGGCGTTTCTGATTTATTCTCGGCAAGCCGCTCTACCTTTATCGCCGCCTTACGTTAAATGCCGGTACCACAGCCGCCGCTACGCTGTTTTTCGATTTTGTCCTTTAATTTTTTCGTCTCTTCCTCCGTTTTCCTAAGCATAATTTATTTACAAAAAATAAATAAACCTAGATCTAGACTAGTCTATTGCATTGATCAAATCAAACAAATTCTAATCTACTCGTGGATTTTCTCACGCGGCAAAACGAATCCGAACAAATCGAATTAAAAAACCACAGTTTATATGTATGCATAAACACATTAAATTCCATGACAATTGGATACCTGCAAAACAGATCTAGCAATTCTACTATCCAATTTCAAATTTAATGCCAACGAATTAAATTACAATTTAAAAAATTCAGAGCCCGAAACCGTGGCTCTGATACCAATTGTTGGGGAATAAGTTGCACAGATCTATTCGGGATGAATATTTAAATACAAATTTAATTCTTTAATTATTACTAGCATGAATTAATCCTATATTAATTCAAATAATAATCCAACAACATATCATGCATATAATAATTCACGTAAAACCAACGCATGCGGAATTCTACGAGTTTACGTGAACGTACCTCTTGGGATGACAACGGTATGGCTGATTAGACTAACCGCAAGGACTTCCCAAGTATTCCCTTAGTCCTCGTTCTACTATCCGGTGGAAGGATTCTTGTGAACGATTTAACAAAAGGAAAAAATAAATATGTTGCACCACCTTTGTGGATTTACTAATTTTTTCAGCACATGGAATTGTACTTGGGAATGAAAGAATCATCCCCTATTTATTGGTGAGAGGTGGTCGAAATTTTTGATGAAAAATCAATGTGGGAAAAGACTTTTCTTGATCACCAAGAAATCTTAAATATATCTCCTATATTCCTTTTCCCATAATTAAAATATTCCACAAAAATCTCACCTCCTCAAATTATGGAATTTTCGAAAAATATAGTCTTGCAAGATTCCAAGATTTGGATCTTCTTGAATTTATGAGATATTCTTGTATTTCAAGAAATACATATCTTCCATAATATCTTTTCAAGAAAATCAAGAAAATCTTTCTTGCCCTATATTTTCTAATTTTCGAAAATATCATCATGAGTAACCAAGTGGGAGATTTCTTGAATTTAATGAGATAATCTTGTATTCCAAGAATACATATCTTCATTCCATAACAAAATTCAAAGAAAATCTTTCTCCCTACCTTACCCATAATTTTCGAAATATTTAGTTGGAAAATTAAGCAACAATATTTATTTTATTTTAATCACCTCTTCAGTTAATGGACTATATGTTGGGCTACTCAGGGGGCCTTTAGGAGAATTAAGATTGGACCTTCTAATGGACCTTGAATATCTAATATTGAGCCACAATATAATTCAAGCCCATAAATATTAATTAATCCCACTACATAATTTATATCAGACTATCCATCTTAACCCATATTATAGTCAATATGGCTCCGGTCATTATTTTTCGTGTTTAAGATTATCTAGCCCATTAATTAATTCAAGCCACTGAAATAGTTTTCCATTAATTAATATCTTTTATCCTTGGTCAAGGAACGGTTCAACATTATTATCCATACCGAAAACTAATTCCACTTGCAAGATTTGGTATGATAAAGCTTATGAACCTCCCAAGTGGGCAAATCAAACAAGCGTGCTTGCACCCATTCTTCAGATAAATCTTAGCAATCACATGTGACTAATAATATTGCCCAAGATAAAAAGTATTGAATCTCGCCGATTCGCTACCCATGATAAGTCAAAGCAATAGTTACCAATCCCACGTGATCCTATTTAAGGGACTAAGATTAAGAAACAACGAACCACCGAGGTCTAATTCTTCCTTGTTCATTACAAAAATTTATCCTCCTCAGAGGTCCTATTCAAATTGCATCACCATGCACTAGTGTAATCTCTTGGTCAAGACAAGCCAATCTGAAGTCTTACACTTCAACCTTTCACAATGGTTTGTTCATTTCCATCTAGGTCGTGAATAACGTATTTTTTTAGTTACAAGGACCTAATTTAATCTTCTGTGATCTGGTATCACTAAATTAACTACAATGTAACATGTATGACTTATTGAACAGTTATGCAGTAAATATATGTAACATTCAATAATATTTAAAGCATCAGCGATAAACAATTTATTTCAGTAAATAAGTCTGAAAATTCAGTTTCGATTATACAAAGTAAAAAGCATGCTTTCCAGTATAATCCCAACACAAGACAAACCAATCTGAGCCTTACTTTTCAACCTTTCACGATGGATTGTTCATTTCCATCTAGGTTGTGAATGGTGTACTTTTGGTTACAAGGAACTGTTAATTTAATCTTCTGTGATCTGGTATCACTAAATTAACTACAATGTAACACGTACTATTTATTGAACATTTATGCAGTAAATATATGTAACATTCGATGATATTTAAAGCATCAGTGATAAACAATTTATTTCAGTAAGATGGTATAAGATGGTATTTCCTTTCAATGTGTTTTATACTCAAAGTGCCTTTTAAGGGCTCGTTCCTCAATTTGCCTAATAACCCAATAATGTCTCCCATTGTCACAATAAATAGTGATTGTTCCTTCCACATGTCAAATTCTTAACTACATCCAAGTCCACTAGGAAGTTCTTGAGCCATCTTAAACCGCTTTTTTTCGCTATAAGATGGTACCTTTCAATGTGTTTCTTTGCCTTGTGGGCTCTACATATTCGCCTATGGTAGAATCTACATCCAAGATGCATTTATTGCTTAACGCTTCTTCATGTCATGGCTCCTCCCCCCATGCAAAACACACTACCGAAGGTAGATTTTATGGAATCTAAGTCTGATTGGAAATCCGAGTCCGTGTAGCCGATGGGAATTAGACTATCTGACTGATAAACCAACATTCTATCTCGAGTTCTTTTCGACATACTTTAATGTTTTTTAATCGGCAATTCAATATTCTTTCCCGGGTTACTTTTGATATCTTGCCACCATTCCAACGGCAAAGGAGATATCCGGTCTCGCATACGAGATTGCATACATAAGGCTTCCGACAGCCGAAGCATAAGGAATGCCTTTCATGTCATCTATCTCCTTTTGTGTCTTAGGGAACATTTCTTTGGATAGATGGATTCCATGCCTAAAAGGTACGAAGTCTTTCTTGGAATCCTCGCATGTTTAATCGTTTCAAGACAAAGGTCTATGTATGAAGCTTGCGATAAGTCTATCATCATTTTCTTGCGATCTCGAAAGTGATCTTGATCCCAAGGATGTGCGCGGCTTCCCCTAAGTCCTTCATATCAAACCTGCTTTTGAAAGCCATGCCCTTACGCCCGATAACACCTTTACATCGCTCACGATGAGCGTAATGTCATCTACGATAGTACTAAGAATACCAATGCGCTTTTCGACACGCTTTTTGTACACAAAACTTTTTCGAACTCGCTTTTGATCAAACCCATAAGACTTTATAACATGATCAAAACATTGGTTCCAAGCTCTGGATGCCTATTTAAGTCCGTAAAATGACTTCATGAGCTTACAAACTAGGTGTTCTTGCCCCTTTTCAATGAAGCTTGGGGTTGTTGCATATAGATTTCTTCATCAAGACTTCCGCAAGGAAAAGTCGCCTTGACATCCATTTACCGATTTCAAAATCGAGATCGCTTGAAGAATCGACAAGAGAATCCGGATGGACTTGGGCATTGCTAGGTGAAAAGGTTTCCCATAGTCGATCCCTTCTTTTTGAGTATAACCTTTCGCCACAAGCCTTGCCTTCAAGGTTTCCACCTTCCCGTCCGATCCCATTTTTCTCTTGTATACCCACTTGCAACCAATGAGTTTGACCCCATTAAGTGGTTCGACTAGCTCCCACACTCGTTATGATCCATAGAACCCATTTCGCTTTCATTGCCTTTTTGCCAAGAAATCATCCTTGTCTTGATTGCCTCATCATATGTCCAATGGTCCGATTCGCCTTGTTCGGGAATCAAGTCCGAGGACTCTCCTATCCCCATGAATCTCTCAAAGTTATCTTACAACCCTCCCACTACGACGAGGTTCCTGCCAGAAAGTTTGTCGCTTGGTATGTCATCTTGTACATACTTGGCAATGAGGTTAGTCCCCCAGGTCATTTAAGGTAATCTCACTTCAGGTCTTTTTTAGTTCATATAGTTTCTTCCAAAAATCTAAAGTTGGTGCTTATTACCACCTTTTGATCTTCGAACCATAAAACATACACCCTTTTGTTCCCTCGGGTATCCTATAAATTTTTTAATTCGATCGAGGATCCAATTTCCCGCTTCCTTGTCCAACACGAGGGGCGGACACCCTCAAATTCTCATGTGTCTCAAAACCGGCTTCATACCGTCCACAATTCTTTGGAGTTTTGGGAACCGATTTGGATGGCACCAAGTTCGAATGTAAGCCGTTGTTTCCAAGGCATGACCCCGTAATGACTTGGGAAGATCCGCATAACTCATCATTGATCTAACCATTTCCAAAAGAGTTCTGTTTTCGCTCAGAACCCCGCTTTTGTTGAGGGGTTCCGTGTAGTTAATGATACAATCTCTTCATCCAAGTAGTTCAAAAACTCATCGCCGAGGTACTCGCCCACGATCGGATCGTAGAGACTTGATACGTTTTTTCCTATGATTTACGCTTGAGCCTTAAATTCTTTGAATTTCTCAAAGGTCTCAGATTTATGTTTCATAAGGAAAATATAACCGCATTCTTGAGTAGTCATCAATAAAAGTGACGAAATACTCATAACCTCCTCTTTTTTTGGTTGACATTGACCACATACGTTCATGTGAATTATTTATAACACTTCTTTGGCTCTATTCCCTTGCTTCAATGCCCTCTTGGTCATTTTTTTTACCCTCCAAACATGATTCGCAGTTGGAATTGGTTCAACTTGGAGAGACTTCAAAGAACCGCCTTCTACCAACCTTCGGATCCTCTTTTTGATTAATATGTCCCAATCTTAGATGCTATAGAAGTGTTTCGCTTCACGCCCGATGAACATTTTCTTTTATCTAAACAATTGATGTGTTATAGGATACATTTCGTGAGTGGTGTGCACATTTAATTGTATAGAGATTACTTGACAACGCTCCATGACAGATAAATTTATCATAAAGAGAAATGGTAACAACTTTATCAAAAGTAAACCGAATATCCATCAAGGTAAAGTTTAGAAACCGAAATTATATTCTTTTCTAAAAGTAGGAACGTAAAGAACATCTCTTAAAAATTAAAACTCGTCTTCAAAAGACAGTGCACTTCTCCCATCGCTTACCGCCACTCTCGAAGATCGCCAAAGGTGATGAGGATCTCACTTCCACTAAATTGTTCGGTCACCGGGACCCCTCAGAACGTGAAACATACATGGTCACAGATCCCGTATCAACTACCCACGAATGAGAAGTATACGCCGCTAAACAAGTTTCAAATAACTAAAGGCGTGAAAATTACCTTTTTTTTTTCGTCCCTTTTGGGGTTGGAACAGTAAACCTCCATTGTCCTCTCTCACCGCAGCCTTAAACACTTCCTCTTTGGATTTTCCTTGACACCACCGGCATTCCTCATCTTACCATTGCCTTTGGCAACAGTTCAGTTTGATTGCTTATGGCTTTTGATCCTCTTCTTTTTCTTGCCTTCCTTTGGCTTAGAAAATGAAGACGGACCACTTGCTTTCAAAGCTTGAGTTTGGTGCCCCATCAACATCTCTGCCGAGACCAAAGCTTGCAACAAATCAGCTAGCGAGGCCAAAATGCTCAGAAACTTTTGGGCCGAGAGTGAAGTACCAAATTCATCTGAGTCTCCAGATTATAATCTGCACTCAGAACCTCAAGTTTGTTCAGATGGGCCATCAATTTTGAGGACGTAATCCCTTACGGGTTTGCCCTCCACCATTTTTAGCGACGACATCTCCCGCATTTTTGACTCGTCAGTTGGCTCATCTGATTTTGGTGTGTCAAGAATCCACTTGTGCTTTTGTGCAGTTAGGACAATTATAATTTTACGACTCCAATCAACGAAGTTTTCACCAGTAAGCAAATTGTCTTTAAGTATATTGAACAGTGGATTAAATATATTGAACAGTGGATTAAAAGGTTGCAACATGATGAACTGAAATAAATAATGCATAAGCACAAATATATCACAAAATTCGATCACATGTTTCATATTAAAATCTCAAAAAATATGAACACGATCAACCAACATCTCAAAAACAGTTTTAAATAAGCCACGTGGGGTGGGTCATTATTTAAACACATTCAAGCAAGTTACAAACAAGAACAATTACAAACCTTTAATATCCAGACAATAGTTGGCTCCCACTTGACCAATATAAAATTGACCGGGGACTTCTGGGAAGTATATGCATATCAATTTTATACCTAAGTAATAACCATGATTAAATACATAATTATTATTTTGCTTTGAACGAGCCTCGTCACGGGGTCATCGCCGCCACTAGTAATAATCCACAATCATCCATTTGGAATTTATTCATGTGAAAGCTATCTTTTGACCGTCCCGTGGGGGGAATTTCTCCAAAAGAATCCACAAATAAATAAATCATGGAGGTTAAAATTAATTCAATTTTATTATCCGGAATAAAATTGTCAATTAATTGTTTAAGCATACTTAGTAATTTTTTCGAAAGTGAGATTTTTCAAAATATTTTCTCATGCATCGCAAATTCAAACACAATTTAAATAAGCATAAAATAATGCATAAACATCAAGACAAAAAATTAAACATATTGGGCACATATATCCAATTGTCATGGTTAATTTTTGTCATGTCTTGAACTTGAGAAATCGCTCTTCATAGCCTTCATCGTTAGTCTCGAAAAGCTCCCACTTGACCGCCTTAAAAAAAACGCCTTTGTTAAGCGGCGTCATCGACCAGCCATGGGTCGGTGCCCGCTAGCACTCCCCGGCCGTGTCGAGCGTCGTCGCAAACAAGCTTCGCCGGTTAGACGACGCCACCCGTCACCGGCACATCCCGATCCCCTCGGTAGCTCTCGGGGCGAGGTCGCGCAGATGCCGGCAGATGCGTAAGCCTCGTACTTCCGCCCATGCCGATCATGCTCGCCCATCCACCGCCGCCCGTCTTCCTGCGTCGCCGATCCCGATCCGCTCGGCCCTCCTGCCCCCCCTCGCCTCACCCCCTGTCTTGGCGCCAGGCGCAATCGTCACAGCGTGTAACTCCCTTGGCACGCGATGCCGCCGCCCCCTGGGTTCGATCCGAATCACGTCTTTTAATTTTTCGTCTCGCGATCCGTTTCCGATCAAGTTACAATTTATTTACAAAAATAAATAAACCTAGATCTAGACTAGTCTATTACATTGATCAAATCAAATAAATTATAATCTACTCGTAGATTTTCTCACGAGCAAAACGAATTCGAATCGAATCGAATTAAAAACTACAATTTATATGCGTGCGATAAATAAACACATTAAATTCCATGACAATTGGATACCGCAAAAAAGATCTAGCAATTTTACTATCCAATTTCAAATTTAATGAAAAATCTAATTAAATTACAATTTAAAAATCGAGTCGAAACCGAGGCTCGATACTTTAGTTGTTGGGGAATTAATTGCCCTTGATCTATTCGGGATGAATATTTAAATACAAATTTAATTCTCGACAATTATTACTAGCATGAATTAATCATATATTAATTCAAATAATAATTCAACAACAAATCATTCATATAAACAAATTCACATAAATCCTATGCATGCGAATTGCTACAGTTTACGTGAACTAACCTCTTGGAGTGGCAATGATCTCGCGATGATTAAAACACACCAAAAAGTCTTTCCAAGTATTCCCTAGTCCTTGCTCGTCAATCCGGTGGAAGGAAACTCGCGAACAATTAACAAAAGGGAAAATAAAATTTGTTGCACCACCTTTGTGGATTTACTAATTTTTCCAGCACATGGAATTGTACATGGGAATGAAATATTCATCCCCTATTTATAGAGGGTGTTGGCCGATTTTTCCATATGGAATAGGGAGGAATAAATCTTTTCTTGATCTCCAAGAAATCTTGAATATATCTCATATATTATTTTCTCCATAATTAAAATATTCCATAAAAATTCCATTCTCTCTTGTTATGGTATATTTCGAAAAAAATAGGAAAAAGAAACCAAGATTTGGATCTTCTTGAATTTATGAGATATACTTGTATTTCAAGAAATACATATCTTCCATAATATCTTTTCAAGAAAATCAAGAAAATCTTTCTTTCTATTTTATTTCAAAATTTTCAAAAATTTCCATATGAATAACCAAGTGGGAGATTTCTTGAATTTAATGAGATAATCTTGTATTCCAAGAATACATATCTTCATTCCATAACAAAATTCAAAGAAAATCTTTCTCCCCTGGTCAGAGCATCGGTCACCAGACTGTCAAGAACATCGTCACCAGATCCGGTCAAGAAGATCAGTCACCAGATCCGTCAAGAAGATCGTCACCAGACTCGTCAAGAAGATCGTCACCAGACTCGTCAAGAACATCAGTCACCAGATCTTGTCACCAGATTCGAATCCAGATCACCGCCGATCAAGATCAAGATCGAGATTTCTTCTTCAAAAATCAGCATGTTTCTTCTTGTTCAAATCATCGGTTTACCTTGAACTCATCCTACTCATCCGATCTCGATCGGTCTTCGCTCATGTTCTCGTATGATCTTGATTATCTTCATCTGATTTCGTGAGTTCCCCCTCAATTTGTTCTCTCGTTCCCCCTCAACTTGTTATCTGTAGATTATCTTAAATAACACAAGTTGATAATGTTTTGGCATAATTAATCAAAACTAAAATATCCCAACAATCTCTTATGAAGTGATGTCTGACGTCCACATGCTTGCATCTTGTGTGTAGAACTGGATTCTGAGTGATTGCAATTGCACTATTACTGTCACAGAATATGAGCACGTTCTTAGCTACAATGTTATAATCCCTCAGCTGCTGACTAAGCCAGAGCAGTTGAGAAGAACAACTTCCTGCGGCCATGTATTCTGGTTCAGTAGTAGATGTGGCAACAAATGTCTGCTTCTTTGAAAACCAAGAGATTATTTTACTTCCTAAGAACTGACATGTACCTGAGGTTGACTTTCTTCAGATATTCTCAGATCCTCCATAATCGTAATCGTAATACCCACTAAGCTCTAGATTATCATCCGATGGGTAGAATAAACCAAGGTTTCATCATCCCTTCAGATACTTAAGAATCCGCTTAGTCGCTTCAAGGTGGCTTTTGATCGGATTTGCTTTGAAATCCGCACATACACCTTTTTCGCGAAATGTTATATCCGTCTCCAACGGTCGGGTATAGTAAAGATCCAATGAGAGCCCTATATTCTTTCTGATTTGTTTTCTGACCATTTTCATCTAGATCCATCTTGAATCCAGTCATCATGGGAATTTTGGCTACCTTACTGTTCTGAATTTCAAACTTAGCCAACAGATTCCTAGTGTACTTTGCCTGACAGATGAATATCCCTTTTGTACTTTGTTTAACTTGAAGACCTTGAAAGTAATTCATCTGACCCATCATGGACATCTCGAATTTCCCTTGGATCAATTTGCTGAATTTATCACACAAGTTCTTGTTGGGAGATCCGAAGATAATGTCGTCCACATAAATCTGAATCATCAGAATATCTTCACCATCTTCTATTCTGAACAAGGTTCTGTCTATGACTCCTTTTGTGAATCCATCGCCTACCAAGAACCGAGATTAAGAGATCATACCAAGCTCGGGGAGCTTGTTTCAGTCCATAAAGAGCTTTTCTTAGACGGTATACCTGGTTGCCTTTTTCAAAGCCAGAAGGTTGTTCAACATAGACTTCCTCCATTAGTACCCCATTTAAGAATGCACTCTTTACATCCATCTAATACACAATAAACCCCTTGTGGTCAAAGATATGCCGAAAAATCCGGTGGCTTCGAGCGAACGATCGTGCAAAGGTCTCATCATAATCAATTCTTTTCGATTGGAATACCCCTTCGCAACAAGTCTTGCCTTATTTCTGGTGATGACATTATTCTCATCCCTCTTGTTCTTGAATACCCACTTGGTGCCTATCACATCTTCATGAGTTGGTCTATCTACCAGTTCCCAAACCTGATTTCTCTCGAACTGCTCTAATTCTTCTTGCATAGCTAGAATCCAGCTGGAATCTTGTAGAGCTTCTTCTATGGTGGTAGGTTCCTTCAAAGACATATAGCAATAATACATGACACTTTCACCAACCTGATGTCTAGTTTGGACTTGGGCATTAGCATTGCCGATTATCTGATCAGTCGGATGGTCTTTCAACCAAGTCCTTCTTTTCTGATGTATATCAGTTTGGATATTGTCATCCTCTTCTGATATTGAGTCACTAGAGGTTGGGAGTGGTATAGTAATAGGATCCACTTGGCATGGACAAGTCTCAGCTGATGTTGGAATCATCATAGGCCGATGTCTGTCCGCCGGAACATCAAGTGTTCCCCCTGAACCAGATGGTTCAGTTGTTACTATCTCAGTTGTACCAACTTCTTCATTGACAGTTGTACTTACCTTAGGTCTGATTGACCTGGTGAATCATTAAGATCAAGCTTAGGAACATACACTGTTACGTGATATGATCCCTTTTCTTTGATACTTAACTGATCCATTTTTTGAGCATCAGGTACTGGTTGATTTGGTACTGCTTGTTCTGAGGCAGATTTCTCTTGTTCAGAAGATGTCTCATCAAAGACCACATGAGGTGTCTCTTCCACAACTAGGGTTCGCCTGTTGAACACTCTGAAAGATTTGCTGGTTGAGGAATATCCTAAAAATATACCCTCCTCTGACTTAGCTTCAAAGATTTTCAACTGACTCTTCCCATTATTGTGAATAAAACACTTGCACCCAAAAACATGGAAGTAAGAAACACGAGGTTTTCTGCCCTTCCACAGTTGATAAGGTGTTTTGAAGTGAATCTTAGTCAGAGAACATCTGTTCTGAGTGTGACATGTTGTGTTGATAGCTTCTGCCTAGAAACGGTTTGGAGTTACATGTTCAACCAACATTGTGCGAGTAGCTTCTTTGAGTGTCCTGTTTCTCCGTTTTGCTACACCATTCTGTTGTGGTGTTCTGGCGGATGATGTTTCATGTTGTATACCAAACTCAGTGCAAAAATCAGTAATAAAAAGTTCATAAATTATGTACCTCTATCTAATCTGATTTTTACGATACTGGCACCCTTCTCATTCTGTAATCTCTTGAGCAGCTCAGGTATGTTTGTTGTAGTTTCATTCTTCTTATGCAGGAATACAACCCAGGTAAACTTGGAATAATCATCCACGATTACCAGAGTGTATTTGCGTCCGTTGAAACTAAGTGGTGTAACTGGTCCAAACAAATCCATGTGGAGCAGTTGCAGTACTCTGCTGGATGCTAGTCCTGGGATCCCCTTAAATAAGGCTTTAACCTATTTTCCCTTCTAACATGAAACACATGTCTGATCCTTAGAGAATGCCTCATTAGGGAGACCCTCAACCAGGAACATCCTTGCTATCTTGTTAAGAGTCTTAAAGTTCAGATGTCTCATTCTCTTGTGCCATAGCCAACTGCTGCTTTTGGAACTCTTAACAATCAGGCATGCATTTCTTAGACAATTGTTCCAATCTGTAGTGTAGATCGTTCCTTTCCTTGAACCAGTTAGCAAAATCTATTGAGTAGCTCGATTCTTGATAGTGTATTGATCGATCGAGAACTCAACATTGAATCCGTTGTCCCAGAATTGTGAAACCGATAATAGTTGTGCTTCAAACCATCGACATATGAGACTCCAGTAACCTGTACATCATCATTCTCTAAGGTTCCGAATCCTCTGGTAAAACAAAAGTTATCATCACCAAAGAGTACACTTGGGCCTTCTTGTTCTATGTATGAACTGAGGAGATCTTTGTTTCCTGTCATGTGCCTTGAGCAATCACTGTCGATGTACCAGACAGTTGCTTGCACACCTCCCTTATTGGCCAAACCCACGCGATCCTGCAATCAAATTAGGCTTTAGGTACCCCTGTAGGATTGGGTCCTGAGGGGTTAGTGTTACCTTTCAGAATCCAAACAAACAGGGCACTTCTATGGTAATCATCAAGATCAGAAGGCCTAATTTGTCTCCCATAAGCATCTACATAATCATACATCTCTTCATGTGCTTTCTGGTCAATATGATTATGAGTGTGAACCTTAGATGAATCAGAAGACTTGGGATTTTTCTGATTAGTATGTCTTCTTTTAATCTAGTGTGGTTCAGGTGCAGATGTCCTGGATTTCTGGTTGAAATGATAGGTACAACTGCTACCATCAAAAGATTCATATCTCTTTAGCACAAATGGTTTCTGCAGCTTACCCTTAGCATGCTGATTAGGCAGCTTGACCTGATTAGGTTTCAGATCAGACTTTCCCTTGCGAGATTGTCCTTTTTGATTCCTGATCTGCTGATCAGATTGAGGTCTCTTCAGAAGAACGGGGTTCTTCTGTTGATTCCTCGGCTGGTGCTTGATCAGATGAGGTTCATTTATGTTCCCTTTCTGATCAGGCACCTGCCTTTTCTATTCAGCAGGACTTTTTCCCTTCTTCGATACAGATTTGGCATATTGTGTATCTTGTCCAGAAATCTTCCTAGATTCACTTTTGGATTGTGAACCAGGTTGGACATATGAGGATCCAGAAGGGCTATCAAACTCAATACCCTTCTTATCAGTTGGCTTCCGAAAGTAGCTCGTTATTTCATCAACATTTTTAGAAGCTTTTCCAAAGATCTCTACTTTCTTTCGCAAACTGACCTCACTTTGTTTTAGACTCTCATGCAGTCGGAAGAGTTCATCAAACTTAGCTTGGAGGATTTTGAGATCATTAGCTTGCTGCTTGTTAATAGCTTGCTGTTCTTTAACCAGTTTACCCTGATCAGAAGAGCTGACTTTCAGAAACTCCAGTTCTGTAGTTATCTTCTGAACAATCTCAGCTGATTTTAGTTCAGTAGCTTTACTTTCAGCATTATCTGTGATAAGCTGAATGTTCTCTGCCCTCAGCTTATGGTTCTCAGCTTCCACTATTGTATAAATGTTTACTGCATTAGAGAGATCGTCAAGCAATTGCTCATTCTAGAGCTGCAGGTCAATCTCTCTAGCAGGTGTGCTCAGCACAACAGGTGTGGAAACAGAAAACACAGAAGGTTTAGAAGTTACCTCAGTTTGATCAGCATCCTTGGCCATGAGACAGATGTCGTCATCGGATGAGAACATCAGATTGTCGAAGTTATAGACATCATCAGTATTGGTCATCAGGTAGAAGTCTTCTACAGATGAGTAACCAGAATCATCTGAAGGTAGATAAGAGTCATCTATCCCAGATGTATCAACAACCATGGCTTTTCTGTCTCTATATCTTTGCTCTCTTCTGTTCCGCTTATCTTATCTTTCTTTTGGAGTCAGGTCAGAGCAATCTGCACTGTAGTGACCTGGTTTCTGACAGTTGAAACATGCTCCTGGTTCCACGGAATTTCTTCTGCCAGGTGAATCATTTCTTCTGTAGGATCTGTCAGGTGACTTCCCAGTTTGCTTGTGATCAGAATTCCTTCTTTCTGATCTGTTGTCTCTTCTATCATCAGAACGATCACCTCTCTTCTTATCTTCTCTGCGTTCATCTCTATGATCATCTCTTTTGTCATCAGAATGATTCCTTTCTTGTGATCTGTCAGTAGATCTCCTATATCTTCCTCTGTTGTTCTGATAGTCTCTGTAAAATTTCCGATATTTTCCCAGTTGAATGTTGGATCTTTCAAGCTTTCTGGTCAGCAAAGTAACCTATTCAGCTTGACTCATGATATTTCCAATTGGTTCAGTATACTTTGAACTGCTGCTAGCCGCTTTGAATGCAACTGCTTTTGATGTGGCAGGTGTAGCTTCAGCAGGTGACTCGTCTTCTTCTTCTTGACCTCTTTCAATCAGGTCAAATTTATGAGCCTTTAGACTGAGAAACAGGTTGCTTGGCTTCATCTTAGCAATATCTTGGCAATCCTTTATTACTGTTACTTTCATGTCTCATTTCTTGGTTAGGGACCTCGAGATCTTGTAGTTGATGTCTTTGTCAGACATTTCTCGTCCCAGTTCATGAAGCTTGTTGACTGACATGGTGATTCTTCCATCGAGCTGATTTATGGTTTCATTTGGCTGCATCTTGAGTTTTTCAAATTTCACCAGTTCAGCTTGCAATCTGCTATCTTTAATCTGATCATTTCCTTTGCATATTTATGCAAGAGTATCTCACATCTTCTTGGTAGTCTTGAGATACTTGATCTTCTCACGTGTTATCTTGTCCATAGTCTTCATGATGATGTGTCTGGCCACAGTATCCAAATTGGACAGTTTCCTTTCCCCAGTATCCATCAGTGAAGGACTCTTTCTAATTCTGTCTCCAGCTGGATATTCTAGATCACCTCCTTCAGCGGGTTGTTGTAATAGATGATGATGGGTCCTTGTTCAAGAACTTCAATCATTCAGCTGCTTATTGCGCCCAAATGGTTGCTCATGAGTATGGTCCAGTCATCATACTCATCAATAGATAACTTTGGTAGATCATGATACATACCCGAAGTATTATCCATGCTGAATGTGACTTTTGAAAACAGATGAGTTTTTAAAAAAAAAATGTTTTTCAAGATTTGTTCAAGTGACCACAATGGTTCTTCCTCAAGAACCGATGATACTCAAAGACAGTGGTCCGTAGAACCATTGCTCTGATACCACTTGTAGGTCCCGAACGGGTTTTCGTGAGGGCAGAAGTCTAGAGGGGATGAATGAATAGACTTCTGAAAACTTTTGCGTGGGATCATGTGTGAAAAACAAGTTCCCTGATCAGAGTACGTGTGAATCAGTTTGGACTGATATCCAACTTACTGATCGCCTAAGGGTAGATCAGTTCGGTGTCTATCAGTTTAACTGATGTGCGGAAGCTAAATTTTACCCGTGTGAAAAATCAGTTTTGTTAAATCAGAATTCTAAGTTATCTGTTTTGAATCAGATGACAAAGTGTCAAACGATCGACGATTACTTTGATGCAAATCGATCCGCACTCGAATATGCATGTAATATTTTAACAAGTAGTGTGCAAAGTGTAAAGCAGGTAAATCAGATAAGGCACACAATATTTTTATAGTGGTTCGGACAACCTGTCCTACATCCACTCTTCCCTATCAGCAAGGGCACCAACTTAACCAACTGGACTTAGTTTATTGTGTTAGTCCAACACAATACAACAGATGTTTTAAGAGTTCTCACTCAACCAATCCCAGAAATCAGAAACTAGAAACCCTAGTCTGAAATCTTGCTAAACAAACTTAACCTAACTTTGTGGTTTGGGTATAAGATTTGTTGTGTTCCAACTGGAAATCTATCCTAGTGTTTGGGTAGCCTAAATGGGTTGTTGATATGAAAGTTTTTTTAATATTTGAAGATCCAGTTATGAAGATCTAGGTTGTTGATATGAAAGTTTTTTAAAGATTTGAATATCCAGTTATGAAGATCTGGGTTTGTTAATTTCTTAGGGGGATGATTTGAAATTGGAGATGAAAATGTTCATGTGATTTGATGAACATGTTCATGTCGTAATGAAGACGAGGATATGTAATTTTTGAGATTGTAATTGTAGGTTTTACATATGTAAATTTCTGTAAATTTTCAAATGTTGATATGGAATTTTTCAAGTTGTAATGTTTTTTAATGAAGATAAATAAAATTATTTTTTTACGTGAAGATGAAAATTATTTTATAAATGTGAAGAAGCAAAATTGAAAATAAGCAAAATTGGCATGTTAGATGGAATTATCATTTTTGAAGAAGCAAAATTGAAATGTGAGATGGAATTATCATTTTGAATACTTTCTGAAAATAAGGACAATGGTGTATTTTAGTAAAGCTTTATGAATCTAGAAGTAATGATAAAAGGTAGATGGATCAACTAGTAACTTTGAATTGGGTTTTGGACTTTAGAGTGAGTCACTCTAATTACTTCTTGGCCCAGGTTATTAGCACCCTCAATCTATAATCTATAATTATATAAAAGTAGAAGTAGTAGTCAAATGGGCTGGAACACCTACTGCTGGAGTGTACAGTACTCGCCCCCAGGTGCAATGATGATTTGCACGCGCACTTAAAGAATGTGAACAATAACACCAATAATTTTTTATTTCAACATTTGAATTCAGACACACACATTATATAATAATAATTTAATTTTCAAGGACACAACGCACAGTACACTGCTAACATTTAATGTTGTTACTTTTCAGAGAAATAATTATATTAAATTTCAAATTAAACACTAGATCAATGATTTCAAAATCGGATTGGACCGTTCGGTTCAACCGGTTTAATCGGGAATCGGTCCGGACATCTCTTAAGAACCGGTTTATAGGTTAAACCGGTCAAAACCGGTCAGAACCTGTTGAACAGTTCGACCGGTTTTTTTTTTTAATTTTTAAACTTTTTTTTAAAATTTTAAACTAATAATTATTTAGGTAAAAAAAAATATTATTTTTAATAACAATTAATTTTTAACTAATCTTTCTTATGGGTAAGGATCTAGACCCCCACCCCTTTTATATTACTCTATTTCACATATTTTTAGTACTTATTCAATGTGGGATAAGAGATTTAGGTTGAATTTAAATCCAACTCCACTCCCTTTTATATTACTCCATCTCATATATTTTTTAATATTTATTCAATGTGGGATGAGAGATCCACCTTTTATATTACTCAATCTCACATCTTTTTTAATACTTATTCGATGTGGGATAGGAGATTCATAAAATCTACCTCCTATCCTTTTTATATAACTTCATTTTACATTTCTTCTAATACTTATTCGATGTTGGACAAATCTTTTCACGTTTATATTATTTTTATGATTCAAGTTTGATTAATTAAATTTAAATATTAATATTATAAGTCCATTGATGAATTAGTCATTTAAAAAAATAGTAAAATATAAAAAAAGTTACAAAAAATACACATAAATCATTTAAACGGTTGAACCGCTCCGACCGGATTGAATCGCTAATCGGTGATCTGTCTGGTTCGATCATCGATTCGGTTATGAAAACACTGCATTAGATTTTGAGTTGGCTGGCGTGTGTTTCCAAGATTTCACTGTTACCCAAATAAGTGTTAGATCATTTAAAATATCTCTCAAAAAAAATTAGTCAAATAAAGAGCAGATTCTTCGTGTTCTGTACCCAAAATATGCATATCGACTCTATCCCTATAGTGAAAAATAAAAACATAATTACGTGGGCGACCATATGTGAAACCCCTTGTTACATTATTCTATTTTTTAAAAGGCAAAGAATTCATCAATCCAATTGTCTCCCTCTTAAGTACTATTATAAATAGTGATCTACTTCTTTCACAACTCACCATTGCATTCCTCAGTGCAAGCATTCTGAGTGATGCTAAATGCACATACCATGGACTTGATGGAGGGTCAACCACGGACGTGTCTGTCGTGCAACGTGCGCGACAACAACATTTCTATCGTGCAACGCGCGCGACGTGCAGAAGTCTGTCGCGCGACGCGCGCAACCGACTTTGTTATTTTTTTTCAAAATTTTAATGATTTTTAGTATATTAAATATTGATTAATAATTTATTTTTTATCTTAAATCAATTTTATGTATACTTAAGTGTAAATTATTTTTTATATTAAGTAGAGATTTGATCTATTTCAAAAGTAGTGCTATCTTAAGTGCTATTAATATTTTTATGTATACTAATTAATGATTTAAGATAGTTAATTATTAATTAATTAAGTATAAATATGTAGTTATTTTATATTGAATTAATGTAAAATAAACAAAATTTTTTAATTATAATTTTCATAATTGATACATTTAAGTAAAAAAATATTTATGATAAATTAAGAGTAAATAGTTTAACAACTTATAATAGTAGACTGTTTACTTAATTAATAAAAATACATGAAATTTAAATGTCTTTTCCCCAATCCAAGCGCTCCCTCTTTTGTATAAATGACCCTCCAGGACCGTCAAAATATAATCGGGGGTTTCTCCATTCTTGACGCATGAATGTTGCACAAACCTTGAAGAATGTGATTCTGAAATCAGCTGGATCTCCATTAATCCTGAATTTACCATGTAATTAAAAAAATAATAAAGATTTTTATTAAGTTATATAGTTTTATCATAATATTAAAACTTGTAAAATGCAAACATGATTAAACTTACTTTGAATATAGTCCACATGTGTTTCCGACACTCGGAAGGTACCATGGGTCAGTTTGTCCATTTTGGATCAAGGTACTTGCAGCATATGCCCCGCACCACGTTATTCACACATAATCCAAACCGTGCGATGAAATTGTCGTGTCCAAATAGTTTGTCCATATTAAGAATGATATTATATATATATTTTTTAAAACAAACGTGATATTATTAATAAAAATTAGATTACCTTCCATCTTTGTCCAACCACAGCAATGATGGGGGTTTTTCCTGGTTATCGACTTTGTTGCGATTTTCTGATGTTCTTTTTTTTTACACTCATCTTTTAATAAAATATACAAATATATTAGTTTTTATATATTTAGGTAAGTAAGTTCTATATTATGTTTGATTTTTATAAAAAGAAGTTAAAATATTTAACAAGAGATAAATAATTGCAATACTAATTCCTTATCCGGAGCAATTAAGTACAAATAAATAATCATAAAAAATTACAAAAGAAAATCAAAATAAATGGACTATTCATTGTTATGATCGTCGTAAGGGTTGTTGGGTTGGTTTTGGTAATATTGTTGATAATATGGGGCTTCGTCCCACCAACCAAGAGGTATTTATTGGGTGAATTGTTCAGGGGCTTATCCTTGTTGCGGTCCCCAATGCCCAGGATTGGGGACCGTTGCGATACCAGCATGATGGGCAATCACGTTAAGTCCAGACATGATATAATTTGGACACTGTGGATCCTCATGAGCCTGATCGATCAACGTCTGCGTGTCTTGCATCACTTGTCCCAACCTTTGTTGCGCTGAACCAGACATGACATTGACGGTAACATTATTTTCACCGTGTGCAGGGTTGTGCACTCTTAGATGTGTGATATTTGCATACCATGTTGGATAATCCGGCGCCGTACTATCCGGCACTACAGCTTCGGGACCAAGGTGATGGAGTGGGTAATTGTGATTTGCCATTTCGTTCCAATATGCGACCGTAGGCTCATACACTTTCTTGTAACCCCTTGCTTTGGCACCCAAATTTGAACGATCATGATCGAAGTCGATCGGTGCTGGGGGTACGAGCTGAACTCTCCCAAATTGTCTTGCAACCCTCTTTGGCATATACCCTTCGGCGTAGTCCATAAATGTAAGGCAACCGTGAAATAACGATGCGCCAGGGATTAACGATGGACGGCCGAATGGAGTCCAATTGACCTATAATGTAAGAAAAATATTTTTTATAAGCCATTTTGTTAAGTTATTTAAATTATAAATGACGTATTTCTATTAAGATGTATTGAGAATGAGAAACATACATGATTCGATGGGTAATTATCCAATAACTTGCGATAATGTACAAGATCCCGTGTAATGGCAGTGAATGTTTGAGAGTTGTTCCATCACAATGCTCTTGGAGTCCTACGGTCATAATAAGTAGCTTCGCTGTGTTTGCGCAACTCAGTGTAGTACTCGTATATCCATGTTGTAACAGGAAATAATCCGACCTGAAGAAGGTCTGGAGTTGGCCACCTTACTGCTAACATATCATCCGACTTTACCCAGTCAAAGCAGGACTTGAGGCGACTTCAAACGATCGGTAAGTCGCTGGTGACTTGAGAAGCTACACAGGTCGCGGGAGCGGCTTGGGAAAGCAGGGAAGTCGCGAAGCGGCTTTGGAGGACGCGGAGGTCGGGACCGACCCGGTCTCGAGGTCGGGCGAAGATAAACATGGAAGAGATTCGGGTAGTTAGTGAGACGGATTTCACGGATCATAATCAGGGTAAGTGTATCTAGAAGTGCAACTTGCGGGACAAGAAAAGAAACCCTAACCTGGCGGTTGAAACCCTAAGTTGGCCCGCGAGATGAAGCTCATGAAAATTGTATCCCTAGTTCTGTGTCTATAAATATAACTTGTATTGTACATTGTAAAGGATCGGACTTTTTAGAATCCTAGGTAGAAAATATACAGTAAAATACTCCTGGCTTGGTTGCCCCCAGACGTAGTCTAATTCATAGATGAACTGGGTAATCAAACATCGTGTTCTTTATCGTTTTGTTTATAGCTTTGATCGGTAATTTTATCACTATTACTTGCTTGTTCGCCGGTGAACAAACCAGGTACAACAACTGGCGCCGTCTGTGGGAAAAATTCCTGAGAAATACATCTGTTCAAAGGGAAAAACCCATCTCTTCTCTGATCAAACTGCAATGACGAACAACCAAGGTAATCCTACCGGAAGTGAGTTGGACGCCCGCGACGGGGATGAGGTCTCTCGGAGCTGTAACGCGACTTTCGCTCTACGCGGCCCACCGATCACCCCTTGACTGGAGTGGAACTGTTCTCACCGAGGACGCGAAGGCCGTGATGGTCATCCTCAATAAGAAATGCCTCACCTTCGATGGCGAAGATGAGCACCCTCAAGCCAAGAAGGTCGCCCAGGAGGCCAGACCCTCAAAAAAAAGGTCAGATTGGCTTAAGGGACATTCATTCGCTAACCGGCTTTATGACTCCAACTAAGCTCACCTTAGTTCGCAACAGCCGACTCCTTGAGAGGCCGGCGGGATCGAACAATATGTTCGATCGACTTGGCTACCTAGGGGTTCAGAAAGCCCCAAGGATCGCAGAAGATGTGGTGCAATCTAAGCCTCGGCGAGCTGATCAGGTGGAGCACGACCTTGCACTTGCGTTGAACCTCCACCACAATGATTTCTTAGGGGTTGACCCGCGCATCGCGGTGACCCTCGAAATGAAGGCAATCAAGGACCATCGTGACGCCGAGTCACAACACCGACCTTTAGACATCCCAAAGGTGATGAAGCGCATGGAGAATCAAAATGGGCCTATGGGGACAAATCCTTTCCTCTCCATCCCGGATTCTCCGCTCGGAGCTCTGGTCACTCTGGCACCTACCCAGAGGAAGATTAACATAACAACCTTGGATCGCTATAGTGGGAACACAGACCCAAGGATCCATATGGCTAAGTACAACTCGATACGGCATCTACGGGGCGAATCGATGCGACGAAATGCCGGGCTTTTTTTTCTTCCTCCCACCAAGCTCATCAATGGTTTACCTCCCTGCCACCCTTGTCAGTGGACACTTTTGAGCAGCTTCGCCGCTTATTCTGATGCACTTTTTATCGCTCGCGCGCTTCGACCCGACTGTGCGTCGTTTAATGAACACCCAAATAGGTGATACGGAGTCTGATCGGTCTTATATTGAGAGGTTCGACAAACTGATCTTGGAAGGAGATCCTATTGAGGATGAGGCAAAACTTCTAGGGGCTATCTCCGGCCTTAGGAAGGGGACCAAACTCTGGCGGCGCATGACTGCCGACTGTCCAACTAGCTACGCCGACTTCCGGAGGCGAGCTAGCGACCTGATTCATACGGCGGAACTACTGGAATCTCGACTCTCGGATGCTAAGGAGGTCACTGAGCCCAAGAAAAGTTCCAAGAAGGCCGTCTCACAGTACAAGCCTCCCAGAAGTTTCAAGCCTTTTGAGGAGAGCATTCCGGTGAAGCTAATGGATGAACTAGGCATGACGCCCGGACATATCTTTACCCAGATCCGAGAGCGGGAATTACTCCTCCCGCCTCGTCCTGTAAAGAATAAGGGCAAGATGAACCCCAACAAGTATTGCCACTTTCACGAGCAGGTCGGTCACTATATCAGTGAGTGTAAAGATCTATTGCCCCAACTCTGGAGATTGTATGAAGATGGCCTACTTGACGAATTCGGCACAAGAAACCTCGAAAAAAATGCGATCAGTTCAGAGAGGTCGCCAAAGAGCGAGAGCCCCATAGGAATGACAACCAGGGGGTGGGGGGGGAGCGACCTATCCCGCCCATGCCTAAAAATGCAGGAGAACGCCTCATACACACCCTCTCTCCCCTAGGGGCAGTCGGGGGACTAGCCTCGAACTCCTCCTCCAAGCGGAAGATGAAGGCCGAGATAAGAGAGATAGAGAATGCCAAGAAGATGGTGTTGCCTGTCCTCGCCCTGGGGGAAGAGTCCAGCTTGATCGAGTTCGGAGAAAATGACAAAGCTGGGGTGGTCTATCCTAATGTCGACCCCCTGGTGATCCGAACAAATATCATGGGGACTACGATGTGCCGACTTCTGGTAGATGGGGATGCCTTCTGCAACATCCTCTTCAAGAAAACCCTGGATCAGCTCGGGGACTATAATGCCTACATCACCCCGTGCGACCATGTCATGAAAGGGTTTGGTGATGCGACTGTGAAGCCGACGGGGATGATCCTACCGGGTCCGAAATGGGTCTCCACAATCGAATAACAAAGTTAGGGGCGACTAGTCATAGATTTTCTAGTAGTCGATTTTCCCAAATCTTATAATGGTTTCTGGGAAGGCCTTTTGAGCATGAATTCGAGGTCAAGGCCCTCTACTTTCTACTTATGTAAAATTCCCCACCAAGAGTGGGTGGGTTTGTCTCAATTAAGGGCGACCAAGTCGATGCAAGAGGTTGTTTGATTTACTCTTCGTCTTTTTTCAATTCCGCACCAACACCTATCAAACAAATATTTGTAATAGATAACAATGAACAAGATGAGGAATTAAATAAGAAAAGAGCAAGTAGAAAAAGAACCCACATCGACCTCGATCCAAGAATAGGGCACGAGCCTGAAGAATTCCTAATCGAGGCCGAAATCGACGACCCCCGGCAAGATGGCCCAAGAGCCATCCCGGGGGAAGAACTCGAGAAAGTCAAGATAGATCCAACTCGCCCGGATCTAGAAGTCATTATCGACTCCAAGATACCGAACGACCTGAGGGGGGAAGTCATCGACTTTCTCAAAAAGAACTTGGATGTCTTCTCCTATTCGCATAAAGACATGATAGGGATCGATCCAGAAGTCGCGTGTCACCGACTTCACATTGACCCGATTTAGAGGTCGGTTGCCCAGAAAAGGCGGAAATTTGGCCCCGAAAAATATCTTTGCTTTTAAAGAGGTGAAAAGAAGAAGTGATAACGACCGATCATGCAGTAGACCGAATTCGATGGGTAGCCAACTCAATGTTGGTAAAAAAGTCCAACGGGACCTGGCGGCTTTGTATCGACTTTACCGACCTCAACGAGGCCTGCCCGAAAGATTTCTTCCCCATGCCACACATCAATCACCTGATAGATAAAGGGTAAAATAGGCAGTTCATGATTTATAGGGGTGTATCCACTAATGTTGGGGGTGCTAATAACCGGACCCTAACATTATTCATAGCCTTGTAAGGTCGCGATCTGGGCTCAGGTGGATCTAGAGTTGGGCTTTTACTTATCTGAGCCCATTAGAATGATCTCAACGGAATAAGTTGGGCTGTACTATATTAGGCCCATCAAGTTCTATTCGAGGTAAATTCTGAGACCCCCTATAAACGAGCTTGAGCCCAAAATTATATTTTTAATACAAAATTTGTCAACAATTTATTTATTTTTAATATATTTTTTTAAATCACTAAACTTGACCCTTATTATATCCTGGTAGAATCACATCAAATGCCATGAATTAAAAATAAAATTTATAGCAGGAATCAGTCTATACAATTTTTTTCAAAAATAAAAAAAATCCTCACAAGTATTGTGATTAAGTGGAATTTGCCATGGTATGTCGTTATTAAGAAAAACCATCAACCGCTGGCAATTTTTTGTATTTCCACTTTCTCTTTTCTTCGCACCAATTCCTACTCATGGCTTCCTTCTCACGTTCAAACGCAGCATTCAATTCAAACCCCTGCGCAATCAATTCCAATTCGAATCGCTTCATTATTTGCTAAATTCTTCGATTTTTCACCACCGAAATGGTGAAATCTGGAAACGACAAGGAACCTCGCGTAAATCGACGGCTTTGGATTTTAATTGGCGCCTTCATTGTTCTTCTCCTCGCCGTTTTACTCGTTTCGAAGAATTATCACGTCGCCTCTCTCGTTCATCGCATCAAAATCTGTTATTGCTCTCAGGTTAATTAGCTGTAATTTTGAATTTCTACACTGGTTGCTAATTTTAGGTTCTTATTTGTTCCACTATGCAATCCTAGATACTTTGTTTCTGTTTTTTTGCCATTTTATGAGGAAATTTGGGTAGAGTAGAGGAATTTGTGTATGATAAAAAGATTGATTGTTATGGTGTTAGAATTTATTTACAAATTACGTATAGGTAAGTTTTATGTCAATTACAAGTATATGTAAGTTTTATGTCGATATAACTATGTTTAACTCGAAAAATCGACATCAATATTTCACTACATGTTGTTTCAACTTAGGTTTACATTGTTCCAAATTAGTCGCGTTGAATTCTACTGCTTAGTTTTGGCTGAAGTCAGCTTTATTAGGCTACTGTTTACATGTACTTTACTTGGATTGATTTATACATTGGAATTTTCCCAATTATATATGAATAGATGTTGAAATCAAGCAGTACTGGATTTCACATTGAATAATTTATGCTTGACTTCGTAGTGCTCTCTTTGTAGGAGGGGCTTTTGTACCATGGACTTGTGGAGGACTGTTGTTGTGATTATGAGACTGTGGATAGTATCAATGTGGTGGCGCTGAATCCGTTGCTCCAAGAAATTGTGAAATATCCGTTCTTCAGATACTTCAAGGTGTGAAAATTTCAAGAACTCTATTTTAAGCCAATTGCATTCTATAAATCATTTAAGTTTTGTTATCTATTTGTTGAGAATGACAATAGTTAGTTCTTGTATAGTAGATTGCTAAAATTCTATTTTGATTTCATATTGGCATCGAGTTTTCATTTGCACTAATAATTCCATTTCAAGTCTGATTGAAGTTCTACGAACTCATTTTGCAATCTGCATTATTTTATAGATGCTAACATGCAGAAATGATAGGTATGCTACACCATTAGTGGTTAACCATGGTTACTGAAGTATCACAATTTGGCTGTTCAAATGTATAGCTAGACTTGTTTTCACATGGTTCCTTGCATTCTTCTCGATTTCTTATTGTTCCAACTGTCAAGTATAGTTGTAATACATGTTCTAATCTTTTATCACCTGCATATTACTGCCTTATTTTCATGCTGGTGCCAGATTAGTAAGGCAAAATCTTATGTAAACCAGTTTTACCCTGCAACTGGTTTGCATTTTGTGTGTAGTTTTAAACAATATTAGTTATTTCATGAAAATGTATTGGTTTGATAGCGCGATAGTCGTAAACCAGTTGACCGGTAAAACTTTTTTACATAAGACTCACTCAATTAGTGTTTATTACAATAGGTCAAGTTGTGGTGTGATTGTCCTTTCTGGCCTGATGATGGTATGTGCCGTTTGAGGGACTGCAGTGTCTGTGAATGCCCGGAGACTGAGTTCCCTGAAAAATTTAGGAAGCCTTCTGTCAATGTTCTCTCCTCAGCTAATCCAGTTTGTCAAGAGGGAAAGCCAGAGGCTGTTGTTGATCGAACCATAGATGCTAAAGCTTTCAAAGGCTGGATGGAAGTAGATAATCCTTGGACAAGTGATGACGAGAAGGATAATGGTGCTTTTCTTTCAATACTTATGCATAGTGCATTTATTATCTTTTCCATCGTCAGTTTAATAGAGTTTTTGCTCCTACTTTTGTCATCTATTTTGCTTAACTGCTGCATTTGGTCTTTGTTGAGATGATTCTACATTCCTTTAGGCGATGATTGTTTTGGTTTTAAAAAATCGGTTTTGAAATCTAGAGATATTGAAATCCTGATAAATACTAAGGTGTGTGTTTGCTTTGGGATTTAAGTAGGGTGAGATTTAAACTTTACGTCAAGTCAATGTTTAAGAGTGAATAATGTTGTAATTTTATATTGTTGTTGGGTGTGATTGAAATGAAGTGTTGATGTGAGTTATTATAAGTGTAAGGAGAGAAAATTGATTGTATTGGAAAGTGTAATAGTAGATATATAGGTGTTGTAGTGGTGGTTTTTAAAATCGGATTTCAAAATCCCGAAGTAGAACTGGATTTAGATTTGTAAATCCAAAACTTGGTTTTAAAACCCAAAACAAACATCACCGTGGAATTTCAATTGTCAAATTCTAAGTGTACACCATTTACAAATGTGTTCTTTGCAGCTGAAATGACATATGTAAATCTACAATTGAATCCTGAACGCTACACTGGCTACACCGGTCCGTCTGCTAGAAGAATATGGGATGCTATTTACTTGGAGAATTGCCAAAAGTGTGAGTCTGTATATTGTCAGTATAAAAATTATTAGAATTTGGAGTTGCTTTTCAAGATATGAAAGGAGTAAAAGGCTGCCTTTCTCGATTACTAAAATTGTTTCTCGTTTTTTTTCCCCTTCAAAAATGAGTTTATCTTTTTGACCTTTGATCATTAACATGCTTTGTAGATCCATCTGGGGAGTGCCAAGAGAAAAGAATATTGTACAAGTTGATATCTGGTCTACATTCCTCCATCTCAATTCACATAGCTGCTGATTACCTGATTGATGAAAAAACAAACACAGTACAGTTTCGATTTCATACCTGTTTATGCTAGAATGTTGTGTTATATGATGCTTGTGGAAATATTTTCTGTGGTGTAAAAATCATAGTTATTAAAGGCGCGCCCGAGGCGCGCCTAAGGCGCACGGCTCTCGGGGCGCTAGCCACCTCGCCTGCCATAGGTCCAGGAGGTTGGGATTTTCTGGGCGCTCGCCTGGGGGCGCCTTTCGCCGCCTTGACTCGGGCAAAGGCGCGCCTAAGGCGTGCCTTGCGTACATCTAGGGTTTGAAATAAAAATAAACATTTTTTTATTTGTCAAATAACATCAGAATAATAAAAAATACTATCTCTTAAGTCTTAATATTTAAGTGAAACGCATCTAGGGTTTCAAGATTCACTTTTTATCAAGTATAATCGTGCGTTGAAGCATCGGTAATCGGTATGACTCACGTAATCACATTGATCCTATCTCTTTGAGGGATATAGATGAAAGCAATGAGTGGATGGTTGGTCTAATGGAAGATGAAGATGAGTTGGTTCACCAAGGTGAAAATTTGACTTGGGGTATTGCTACAGAAGCAATGGTTAGGTTTACTAAGAAATTATCAAGGTCTTATGTTGTTTTTTCCAGGGATGCAAGGCGAGCGCCTAAGGCGCTAGGCGCTGCTTCGCGCCTTGTGGCGCCTTGCGCCATTAATAACTATGGTAAAAATGCATGTGCAATACATAATAATATAGTGGTTAAGGTGATTTCACCATTTATCTGTGTAATTTGACTTTTAGCTGTTCAATTAGAATTCGTATTGCATATCATATAGATGAAATTACTTGGAGTTTGGTATATTATTATATGCATATATCATGTGATATAGTCTAATCCTGAATACTTTTTAACAATCTCTGATTTATATCTGCTTGTTTGTTGCTATGCTTGATGAAAGGACACAATTGACCCTCATAATGTGCATGTATTAGTTATCTCAATACTCCATGATTGGATTCCATCAAAAAATAAAACAAAAAAATACTCCATGATTGGATTGCTTTACGAAAGAGCACAATCCATGTGTGTGCATCCATTGTATTAAAGAATATATTTCTATGCACCAGTTGCACCGTGCAACTCAAATGCATTTTTAAATGGTATTAGTTGTTTTAGTAAAAGGTATTAATTGACCAGTATTAGCTGTTTTCACTGAATAGTATTAGTTGTTTCGTTGGACAGTATTAGTTGCAGAGTGCAATTGGTGCATCCAAGTGTTACTCTTGTGTTAATATTCCATAGAATCCACACATGAATTTTTTTCTTTTGTTCTTGATACAGTGGGGCCAAAATCTATCGCTGATGTATGAACGGGTTTTGCAACACCCAGATCGTGTACGAAACTTGTACTTCACTTTTCTTTTTGTCCTTCGATCAGTGACCAAAGTGAGTAGATTTTAACTTCACACTTTATCTTCGTTTGTTTTGATTAGCTTTCACTTTGACATATTTCTTTGATGGTTGTTTTTTAGGCGAAAGATTACTTGGAGCAAGCTGACTATGATACTGGTAATCCTGTAGAGGACCTACAAACACAACTTATGATAAACAAGTTGGTTTACGATCACCAACTACAAGCTGCTTGTCCTAAACCATTTGACGAAGCTAAATTGTGGAAAGGGCAAAGTGGTCCAGAACTGATGAAGCAAACACAGAGACAGTTCAGAAATATAAGGTTTTTTTCTTTATATTCTGTCCTCAAATGGCTCATTCTGCTAGTATTGTCTCATCGTTGCTGTTTCCACTTACTTGTTGTTAGTTATTCTCACATTTATATTACCAAACAAGAAATATATTTTTTAGGAATAATGCATCAAAAGGTCCCTAAACTATCAATTATTTTGTTTTGATATGCCCTGAACTATTTTTTATTCAAGACACCCTTTAAGTATCACAATTTTATTAAACGAGCTCGGTCAAGACTAAATTTGACAAAAAAAATTTATTCAACTTAATGGTCCTGTTAAATAATGCACATGCTAGCTTTTTTTAATTTAATTTTATATACATAAGTATCTTTTGCAAGTCAATTAGGATACCTCTCCAGAAGTATTAGGGTTTAAACGCGACTTGCACAAAACACATCTGGATATTAATTATTTAGCATTCATATTATTTACTGGGATCATAAAGATAATTTGAAAATTTTCCGCGGTAATTTGTCTTGAGGGAGCTCATGAAATAAAATATCAATACTTGAAGGGATTTTTAAAACAAAAAATAGTTTAAGGACCTATTGAAACGAAAAAAATGATAGTTTTAAGGGCCCGTTGATGCATTAGTGCCTTTTTTTAATGTCTCATTTTTCTCTGGTCTACTAAAGAATTGTGGATAAGAAAGAAGGGTTCCTTACATCCTACACTTGGTTGCATTCCACCAGGTGTAGTATCCCACTTACATACACACATATGTGTGTGTTATGTGGACGATAGTGGTGGGATTGACTTAATTAGCTATATAAAATAGTGACTAGTCCTTTAATTTCTTATTGAAATTGCAGTGCGTTGATGGACTGCGTAGGATGTGAAAAATGTCGTCTATGGGGAAAGCTTCAGGTTTTGGGTCTTGGGACGGCATTAAAAATCTTATTCTCCGAGGAATCTTCTCAGCATGTTAGTTTTTGATGCTAATACTCTTTCATTGTTCATACCATTGTGCATTACTATTCTTTATGATCAACTAATGAAATTGTCTTTCAGATGGAGCTGCAAAGAAATGAAGTAATTGCTCTGGTAAACTTGCTCAATCGCCTTTCTGAATCGATTAAATTGGTCCACGAGATGGGGCCTTCTGTCGAAAGAACTTTTGGGAAAATCATTGGTGGATTGGATGATCAAATTAGCCATCAGATTTCATAGGGGAATTTTGAAGCTTTTTTGTTAATGTAAATTGCTCTAATCACAGGGGTAGTAGGAGTTCTTACATGATCGTGATACTTGACCCGTAATTTGTTCTCGCTCCCTGTTTATTTTTTCTCCCACCTAATATCCTCTTGTTTAAACTGTTTGTGGGGTTTAGAAATTTGTATGCATTGAACTTATGTATTTAAGGTTGAGAATATACGAGGGAGATTTCACATGTGAGTTGTTTCATATCGAAATATTGAAAGACATAAAACTAGTATATAAATTCCGTGGACTATTTTTATCATCAATTGTTTCTAGGATGAAACTTTATGGGGGTGTGCTTCTTCAAGACGTGGGACTGTACCGTGCATTCCCAAATTCTACATTTACTTTTTTTTTATAAAAATATTAGATACATACAGACACTCAATTCGGTCATGATGCCGCATAAATGAAGAATTTTAGGTATAATAAATGAGATAATTGCATAAATGAGGATAAGATTTATGCACTCATCGTGTTTTAGTTATATAAGTTTGTATGTCAATTATTAAAATATTATAAAAATGGGTTAACTTATATTCCCACCGTCCTAATTTTGATTGATTAAATATTATAGACACGAAAATTAAGAAAAAAATGAGAAATAATAATATTAAATGGTGTAAAGTGGGTAAAATGAGTTTGATGGAGGAAAATAATAATATTAAATGGTGTAAAGTGGGTTTGGTGGAGAAAATAATAATATTAAATAATATTGAAAGTTGTTTTATTTCCTTTTTAGGAAATGACCAAACAAAATAAAGACGACTATTTACGGAAAGTTGTTAATCAAAATTATGACGGAGGGAGCATCGATTAAGCTACTACCCTTTATTGTTTGTACACGTTTTTGTGAGCGAGTTTTGTATTTGATACACCTCCTTAAAAATCACTTTATCATTTTAAATACTAATACAAAATTTATTAAAAAAACGCGTATAAAAAATAAAAGTGACTTCCAATTCAGAACGGAGGTAGTATAATTTTTAATAAACTCTCATATGCTAATATCCATGCGCTAACCACATTTTAGTTTACATTAATTTGCATGTTTAATTTTTGCGTTCAATTATATGGTGCAAATACATAAGACAACCTCTTTAATAAATTAATTGATATCGATTACACTGCAATTTTATAATATTATATTAACATATTGTAATATTTTACACATTTTGATTTGAATGAAATGACGAATTTCGTTCGAAAAAAAAACTCGTATGAGACAGTCTCATGCATGAGATGAAGTATAATTTAGTACAAATCAACACTCATTTTTTCCAAAGTATTAAAACATTAAATATTCAAATTACGTTCCGTCCCACCGTGAAACTATCTCACGCAACCGTGCCTAATTGTTCGTAATCGTTGGTAAACATTGTAAGATCGCGACTGACTTTGAAAGCCCTCGGCCAAATGAGTATTTCCACAAGAGCTGACTAAATTAAAATCATACATTAATTTGCATCAACCAAAATGATGTATTTACCTGATTTTATATGACTTTAAAAACTTTGAACTCATGTCATGGTGAGGTAGCGGTATTGGGTTTGGTTGACCAAATCCACCATCAAATTATAATTTATATATTTATAATATATGTTATATTTTTAAATAGTGTATTACTTTGCCATCCTAATTATATAGGACGATTTAGGAACAACAATTTAAAATTCAAAATATAAATTAAATAAGTAAAATTGTATTATAATTCTACTTAATGATTATTATAATTTTCAACATAATTAATGCATTAGGATTATATTAAAAATAAATAACTTATATAATTGAAACATCTATAAAAAGAAAACAAATTTCTATAATTAGAATGGAAGGAGCAGTTGTTTTTGCTTAACAATGTAAGTTGTTTTTACTGAACATTATTAGTCGGTTAGTTGGTACTATACAATAAAAATAACTAATATTATTTTAAAATATATTTAAATTGCACAATACACACTACAGTTGTATGTATATACACAAAACCTTGTCTTATATTACCTCGTCCAATTTCATTTTTCTCACTTCTTTTTAGGTATTTGCTTCTCTTTTTGGAAATATTCATATATCACACTATTTTATTTTCATTATAATTTATCTACTTTATACCCTATTTTATTTATTTTACATAAATTACTAGTATTTCTTAAAACATGTGTCCTTGAAAATGAAAATAATGAAATTAGATGGAGAGGGAATTTATTATTTTGATTTTTTAGCATTTCTACTCACAAAATTAGTAACACTCTTATAAATCAAATTTAGATATAAACTCTACTATTATATACAAAAAATATCATTTTAAATAATAATAACTTTTATACATAACAATTTTTTTTTTTACATAATAGTAATAATAGTGAAAGAATAGAGTTCACAATAAATTTTAGATCCCACAAAATTACATAATATTTGTATCCCAATTATATAAATCTACTTTCGTTTTACGAATCTCTTAATTATACAGACTTGTTTCATATAGAATAATTATTTATATTTCATTTTACAAATATAACATCTATTAATTACACTGAAAACAGGAAAACAAGTTTTAATACTTTTTTAATTAATCGCAATGCTAATGTCATCTCTCTCTATGCCAACAGTTGACGGGAAAATAAATAACGCGCTGTATCTCATTCTGCACTTAATGGAACACTAGATAATAAATCAGACATTCTCAATATATGAGATATGTTGCGAGAATTGTGCAATTACCTGTAACTATAATGTGGGCTATTGCGATATCTTCCTTTCATTCACGAATAATCGATTAGCCTTTAACATGATGAAGTGTCTATTCAAATAACTTAATCATATTATCTCTAATCATTAATTGATCACTTATGTCACACTCGGCCACAAAGTCCAAGTTGACGTGCATTGGCCAATTACTTTGATCAAATTATGATGAGAAGATGAGTATTCTCTCTAAATCCACTTTGAGGAATGAATCTTATTCTTGGCTCAACTACCACGCACATGCACTTCGTGATGAACCCAATCCAAGCCATATCTATTCATGGAAGGGTGCAAGCGTCGGTCATGTCAAAGTTTATCACTCCACACATGTCGTGCGTATTGACCTCAAGTCAAAGGAGTATCACATCTCTCCCACTAATCGAGACACCCGTAGACACATATAGTGGAACTACATCAAACGGTTTCTCGGATGGATATACCAATACCCTCTAAGGTATCTGTGCATCCATCATGAGATACCTAGTATCTCGTAGTAAGTGAGATTTTACTACACTCTCTAAGAGTATTGGTAAGTAGTAAATTATGCATATTTTTAATAGATAAAAGTGCAATTTATTGGACTCATTTGTATTAAGATGACATGATTAATTACTTATGTGTGTTTTAATGATATTATTCTGCACTTGATCGATTCTCGTGTTTTTTAGTGTATTTAGGTACTTTTTGGTGGATTATTATTTTGGAATAAGAAGCCCACACTGAGTAACCCAATGCAGACCCAGATTATAAAAAAAGATGAAAAAGGAAATAAGATTTGCACGTGAATATTGATTGGAGGAGATGTGGATATATCTGTTGGAATTTAATTCCATGCGTATCATTAGAGGATTATTTTAGGAGATTTAATTAAAGATTAATATGGAAAGATATGACAAGATTCATGCAAATCTTTGGCATACATATCTTAGGGGATTGGACGGTGATTTCTTGGAGGATAATGAAAAGGTCCACACATGCATATATATAGAGGAGGCATAATTCTTCGGATAATTATTAATTGACGCAAGCATATAGAAGGGAGAAGAATCACGACGCAGGCAGAGGAGACAGGAGGACGTGCAGTTTTGAGAGTCTTATTTAGTTAGTTATTTCATTCCAATTCCAGGGATTTATGAACTCGTATTTTAATGTCTGTTAATTGATTTGATACGTTTACAATATTTATTTTGGGATTATTTATTTCATCTATTTTAACTTTCAACATACTTTGATCACCTAGGTTAGATTATTCTTATATGTCTGTTAGTTCATAAATTTGTAATCCATAATTATTACAGATTTATGACAACTGGTAGCAACTAGTATTTTGCTAGGGTGATTTAAATCGGGTTCTTTCGAATCGAGCTTGCGTATTCGGGAATTTGTTTGTCCTTTATCCTAGTGCCTAATGCTTTTGCTGGATTAAATTTAGACCGTATCTAGACTGTTCAGTTAAAAAGAATCATTGGAGAGCTTATTTCAATTGAGTATAATTAAGGAATAATAACCGGTAGCCAGAGTTTGTTGACTACTGAGGGACATTAATCCTAGAGATAAATAGAGTAAACGTCGCTGTCAGTTAACAACATTAAAGTCGAGAGATGAATGAATTGTGAATTGTAATGCCTTTTTATTGTTGAATTTTCTTATTTTATTAATTGTTAGTTTCGTAGTAATTTATTGCTTTAAGTTTTAGTTATAGAATTCCAATCCAAACCCCCCATTTGTGTTACGTATTTGTCTTCATAAATTCATACAATTAGCATAATAATTATTCTACCTTCCCTGTGGATCGATCCATTGCTTGCCACTACTACAAGTTAGTAGAGTAGACTAGGGTTTTATTTTTGTCGCACCTCGACAGTGCGGTCAAGTATGATGCAGATCACACACCAATCTCAATTGCATCATCAATATCCCATTCTTGATGATCCTTGATCGGGGCCATTTGAGAATCATGCTTACGTCATTTGAGTTCTCACAACCTCAATGACATCAATAACTCATAGGAACACAAATAAGAACAAATGCAAACAATCAAACATAATATTCTAATAAGTGTAATGTCATATATTTAATATTAAATAAATAATAATATTAAACTAATACTGAATATCATCTTAGCATTATGCCCTTACAAGGGATTGTCTCTAGGACACTAACACTAACAATCTCCCACTTGAAATAGAGCCAACCACCTACATGTCTAACCCCTTGACCATTGAAATATCTAGTGTGTACATGAATACTTAAAGCCTTGGTGAAAGGATCAGCCAAATTATCTTATGTGGGAACACGTTCTAACTCTATCTCTCCTCTAGCAATTATCTCTCGTATCAAGTGATAACGCCTTGGTACATGCTTATTTCTGTTATTTGATCTCGGTTCCTTAGCTTGCGCAACCGCACTAGTGTTGTCACAATACAGGTTTATTGGACTGCTGGCACTCGGAACTACCCCTAGTTCACTTAAGAACTGTTTTATCCAGACAACTTCTTTGGCAGCTTCTGCCGCAGCAATGTACTCAGCTTCGGTTGTTGAGTCAGCGGTAGTCTCTTGTTTGGAACTATTCCAACTAACCTCCCCACCATTGAGAACGAAAACATAACCTGACTGTGATGTGTACTTATCACAGTCGAATTGGAAACTAGCGTCAGCATAACCAGTTGCAACTAGCTCTGACTGTCCTCCGTAGACAAGAAATCAATCTTTTGTACGTCTGAGGTACTTCAGAATGTTCTTGACAACAATCCAGTGAGGTTCACCAAGATTCTGTTGGTATCTACCAGTGGTGCTGACAGTGAAGACCACATCTGGCCTAGTGCAAGTCATTGCATACATGATGGAGCCAATTGCAGATGCATATGATACATCCTTCATGTGCTAGATATCAGCGTCTGTGGAAGGACAATCCTTCTTAGACAGCTTTATCCCATGACATGTCGGTAGAGAACCTCTCTTAGAGTTCTCCATCGCAAATCGCTTCAACACCTTATCTACGTAGGTGGATTGTGAAAGCCCCAACATCTTCCTGGATCTATCTCTGTGGATCTTGATCTCTAAGATGTAGCAGACTTCACCAAGATCCTTCATCATGAAGGTCTTTGATAACCAATCTTTTACCGACTGCATAAGCGGGATATTGTTTCCTATAATCAATATGTCATCAACATATACAACTATGAAGATAATATTCTTCCCGCTCTGTTTACGATAAATGCATGGATCTTCCAAATTTAAGAAGTCAAAAGATTTGACAGCTTCATCAAAACGGATATTCCAACTCCTAGAAGTTTGCTTCAATCCATAAATGGATCGTTTAAGCTTGCACACTAGATTAGATTTTGGCTTTGACACAAAACCTTCCGGTTGAGTCATAAACACTTGCTTATCAATGTTGCCATTGAGGAAAGTTGTTTTGACGTTCATCTGTCAAATCTCATAATCATGGTGTGCTGCTACCGCAAGTAAAATTCTAATGGACTTGATCTTAGCAACTGGTGAGAAAGACTCGTCATAGTCAATGCCTTCGCGTTGACTATAACCTTTCGCCACCAACCTAGCCTTGTAGGTTTGTACTTTGCCATTTGAATCGGTCTTCCGTTTGTAGACCCATTTGCAACCTATGGGTTTGACCTCTCTTCTCTGAGTTAACATCTAATGTCGCTTCAGTGTAAGTTATAAGGTCGTCTTTATCCGGGATCTCCACGTCATCATGTTCCTCTACGAGGAAACCATAATATCTAGTGGGTGGATTACGAATCCTAGTGGACTTGCAGAGTTGTGGTTGTGTAGGATGTACATTTTGATCGTGAAAATTTTGTGGTACATCGATTTCACCAATGCCCGGAGAGGCCTCAAGAGTTACACTTTCAGATGACTCTTGGGCGGGAGTTTGAACTATGTTGTTCTCATTCAGCCCACTTGAAGTTTGTTGCGAAGGCAATGCAACTCCAATTACGTTCCCACTAGCTGAAAGAGGATCATTTAGTGATAAACTTCCACCATGTGAGCTGTTGAATGCTCCACTGATTCTTTGTCGTGTTGCTTTGACAAGACATCAATCTCCTTGTTAATTTGTGGTTCTTGAATTTCTTCAAGTTCTATCAACTTACGACCTTGTTCCTTGAAGACATAGTCTTCTTCGAGGAACCTGGTCTGCCTAGAAACAATTACTGTTTGTTTCTCAGGTAGATAGAAGTAATATCCTTTTGTTTCCTTAGGATATCCCACAAGGTAACCCTTTTCATCTTTGGATTCCAACTTATCAGTAAGCATCTTTTTCACAAACACAGGGCAACCCCATGTTTTAATATGTGAAAAAGCTGGCTTCTTGCCACACCACAACTCGTATGGTGTATGCTCAACCGATTTAGATGGGATCCTATCTAGAATGTAGATTGAGGTTTGTAACGCGTATCCCCATAAGAATGTCGAAAGTGTTGAAAATCTCATCATGGACCTTACCATGTCTAACAAGATTCGGTTTCTCCTCTCGGATACACCATTCATCTGCGGCATCCCCGGAGGAGTCCATTGTGATTGGATTCTGTAAGGAATTGAGATTGATTGGAATTCCTCAATCGAGGAGTCTGCTGTGTGTCATTCAATTTATGTAGAGATACAAGGTACCATTGGAATATGTACAACCAAGGAATTAATATTTACACTATTTACAAAGATATATATATTCTCAAGGTGTATCTTTGACCGAGGCAAGTCTAATACCCCCCCCCAAACGATGTGGGTGGGGCCCAATGCAGAGCTTGGAACAAAAGAACTCAAAAAGGGGACGTGGTAAGCCCTTGGTGGAAATATCAGCTAGTTGAAGCTGTGATGGCACAAACTGTGTGGAAAGACGACCATCTAAAACTAGCTCCCGAACGAGGTGGTAGTCAATGTCAATAGGCTTAGCACGTTTGTGAGCTACTGGATTTTGACTCATAAAGAGTGCACTCTTGTTATCACACATCAGGATAGGCGACGAAGGAAGTGTCGCATGAAGCTCTCGGAGAAGAAGAGTGACCCAAATAACCTCTGAGGCAGCATTTGCAAGGGCTCGATATTCAGATTCGCAACTGGAGTGAGAGATAGTAGGTTGTTTCTTTGCACTCCAAGAGACAAGATTTGGACCCAAAAATATGGAGTATCCATAAGTGGATCGTCTGGTGTCCAAACAGCGAGCCTAGTCGGGGTCCGAGTAGGACAAAAGAGAAGGACGCCCACGAGTAAAACGGATCCCGTAATCATGTTGGAATTTAGAGGCACGTAAACACATAATACATGCGCAAGCGGAAATAAACAGTTCACCAACAACGAACACGTAATTCCATAATTGAATACGTATAAACATAAAGAGAAATCTTATAGTAAATCGTACACATATTTCTCTACTATGGACTTGCACGGATTTGCCAGCGTTGAATCCCGAGATAAATTTGCTAGAAAAATTCTAACTCTAGATTTTATGGAGAGAATTTGAACTAACGTTGTTCGTGAATTCCCAAGATCTCATATATATAGGAGAAGTCCAGCTTAAATCTTAAGCTAACCTGATTAGGAAATAAAATCCCTAATCTCATAAAATAAATCTTTTAGATTTATTTCCCATATATAAAATCTCTACGGATTTAATTCTCATGTATATCAAATCTCTACGGATTTGATTCCATATATATTAAATCCTATAATAATATTCCATATATTATTATTGGGAATCCTATTTAATTAAATCCAATTTAATTAAACATTAATAATAATTAATTCTAAATTAATATATTATTAATTAATTCTCCATAAATTAAATATTAAATCCAATTTAACATTTAATCAACCAACTATAATCCGTAAAAAGGAACTACTTGTTGTGTGACCCATAGGCCCTCATATATCGAGTGATTAGTCAAACTAACGATCTTAATTGAACCCTAGACAATAAATCAGACATTCTCAATATATGAGGTATGTTGCGAGAAACGTGCAACTACCTGTAACTGAAACATAGGCTATTACGATTTCCTCCTTTCATTCGAGAATACTCGATTAAGTCTTGAAATGATGAAGTGTCTATTCAAATAACTTAATCATATTATCTCTAATCACTAATTGATCATGTATGTCACACTTAGCCACAAAGTCTAAGTTGACGTGCATCGGCGATGACTTTGATCCAATTATGATGAGAAGATGAGTATTCTCTCTAAATCCACATTGAGGAATGAATCATATTCTTGGCTCAACTACCACGCACATGCACTTCGTGATGAACCCAATCCAAGCCATATCTACCCATAGACGGGTGCAAGCGTCGATCATGGTTAAAGTTCATCACTCCACACATGTCGTGCGTATTGACCTCAAGTCAAAGGAGTATCGCGTCGCTCCCACTAACCGAGACACCCGTAGACACATATAGCGGAAATACATCAAACGGTTTCTCGGATGGGTATACCAATACCCTCTAAAGTATTTGTGCATCCATCATGAGATACCTAGTATCTCGTAGTAAGTGAGATCTTACTACACTCTCTAAGAGTATGATGCAAATCGCACACCAATCTCAGTTGCATCATCAATATCCCATTCTTGATTATCCTTGATCGGGGCCATTTGAGAATCATGCTTAAGTCATCTGAGTGTGTACATGAACTCTCAGTGTTATGGTGAAAAGATCTGCCAAATTAAATATGTGGGAATACATTTTAATTATATTTCTCCTATCGTTATGATCTATCGGATCAAATGATAAGCCTGATACTGCTTGTCGATCTCGGTTCCTTTGCTTGGGCAATCACACTAACGTTGTCTCAATACAAGTTTATTAGACAACTGGCACTCGGAACTACCCCTAGTTTTCTTAAGAACCATAAAATCCAGACAGCCTCCTTGAGGCTTCTGATACAGCAATGTACTCAGCTTCGGTTGTTGAATCTGCGGTCGTCTTCAGCTTGGAACTATTCCAACTGACCGCCCCATCATTGAGAGTGAAACATAACCTGACTGTGGTTTGTAATCATCACAGTTGGATTGGAAACTTGCGTCAGCATAACCAGTCACTACTAGTTCTGACTGTCCACCATAGACAAGGAAACATTCTTTAGTTCGTCTAAGATACTTCAGAATGGTCTTGAAAGCAATCTAGTGAGACTCACCCGGATTCTGTTTGTATCTACCAGTGATGTTGATAGCGTAGGCCACGTTTGACCTTGTGCAAGTCATGGCGTACATGATTGACCCAATTGCATATGCATATGGGACATCTTTCATGTGCTTGATATCAGCTTCAACAGAAGAATAATCCTTCTTTAATAGTTTTATCCCATGATTTGCCGATAGAGATCCTCTCTTAGAGTTCTCCATCGCAAAACGCTTCAACACCTTATCTACATAGGTGGACTGTGCTGCCCCAACATCCTCTTGGATCTATCCTTGTGGATCTTGATCCCTAGGATGTAGCAGCTTCACAAAGACCCTTCATCATGAAGGTCTTTAACAACAAATCTTTAACGGACTGCATTAACGGGATATTGTTTCCCAAAATCAATATGTCGTCGACATATACGATTATGAAAACAATATTCTTTCCGATGCGTTTACAATAAACGCAAGGATCTTCCAAATTTATGATGAAGTCAAAAGGACTTGATATCTTCATCAAATCGGATATTCCAACTCCTAGAAGCTTGCTTCAATCCATAAATGGATATCTTTAGCTTGCATACTAGATTAGAATTTGACTTAGATGTAAAACCTTCCGGTTGAGTCATAAATACTTCCTTATCAATGTTTACATTGAGGAAAGCTATTTTGACATCCATCTATCAAATCTCATAATCATAGTGTGCTGCTATCGCAAGTAAAATTCGAATGGACTTGATCTTTGCAACTGGTGAGAAGGTCTCGTCATAGTCAATGGCTTTCGTTTTGACTATAACCCTTCGTTACCAACCTAGCTTTATAGGTTTGTACTTTGCCATTTGCATCAGTCTTACGCTTGAAGACCCAATCGCAACATATGGGTCTAACCCCTTTAGGCAACTCAACCAAGTCTCAGACTTGATTGGTGTACATCGAGTCCATCTCGGATTTCATGGCTTCATGCCACTTCCCTGAATCAATATCTGATATTGCTTCAGAGTAAGTATTAGGATCGTCTTTATCCGGTATGTCCACATTATCCAGTTCCTCCAAGAGGTAACCGTATCTAATGGGCGGATTACGATTCCTAATTGACTTACAGAGCTGTGGTTGTGCAGGCTGTACATTCTGATCATGAAAAATTTGTGGTGCATTGATTTCATCAATGTCCGGAGAGTCCTCAAGAGCTACACTTTCAGATGCCTCTTGGGGGAGTTTGAACTATGTTGTTTTTATTCAGCCCACTTGGAGGTTCTTGCACAGGCAAGCCAACTCCAATTATGCTCCCACTGGCTGAAAGATGATCACCTAGTGAAAGACTCCCACCGTGAAAGTTGTTGAATGCTCCCACTGATTTCTTGTCATGTTGCTTTGACAAGATATCAGTCTCTTTATTAATTTATGGTTCTTGAATTTTTTCAAGTTCTATCAGCTTACGACCTTGTTCCTTAAAGACATAATCTTCTTCGAGAAACTTGGTTTGCCTAGAAACAATCACTGATTGCTTCTCAAGTGGATATAAGTAATATTCTTTAGTTTCCTTTGGATATCCCACAAAGTAACCATTTTCACATTTGGATTCCAACTTGTCGGTAAGCATTCCTTTTCACAATCACGGGGCAACCCCATGTTAGATATGTGTAAAAGTTAGCTTCTTGCCACACCATGGTTCATATGGTGTATGCTCAACCGATTTAGATGGAATCCTATTCAGAATGTAAATTGAGGTTTGTAACACGTATCCCATAAGAATGTTGGAAGACAGGAAAAACTTATCATGGACCTCACCATGTCTAACAGGGTTCAGTTTCTCCTCTCGGACACACCGTTCATGTGAGGTGTTCCGGGAGGAGTCCATTGTGACTGAATTTCATGTAACTTCAAGTAATTAGTGAATTCACGGCTAAGGTATTCCCTTCCTCGATCTGATCAAAGAGTCTTGATACTCTTACCTAGTTACTTCGCTACTTCAGCCTTAAACTCTTTGAATTTCTCAAAAGATTTGAATTTGTGTTTCATAAGATACACGTATTCGTATCTTGAGAAATCATCAGTAAAAACGATGAAGTATCCAAAGTGACCCATAGCTAGAGTGGGCAATGGTCCACATACATTGTTGTGGATCAACTCTAAAACTTCTTTGGCACGAACCCCTCTCCCAGAAAAGAATTTGTTGATCACCTTGCCCTTGAGACAAGATTCGCAATTATCATAAGACTCAAAGTCAAATGGGGTTAAGTAGTCTAACTTTCTTAACCTTGTAATTCTTTTCTCGTTTACATGATCAAGTTCTACAATGCCATAAGTAAGTCGGGTTTTCATGATTATTAAGTTTGAGTCTTTTATTTTGTATATTAAGAACATCATATCCATAATGCAACAAATACATGTTGCGAGTAATAGAAAGAACTAGATGACAATCATTAAGTTCTAATCTAAAACCAAAGGGTGAGTCTAACACATAAGTCCCCACACGTTCAGTAGCAACTCTTGCTCCATTTCCACGTGTAAGACGACTTCACCCGCCCTAACTGCCCTAAGACACATTAGCCCCTTCACATTCGTACAAATGTGAGAGCCACATCCAGTATCTAATACCAAGCAGTTAGCGCTATTAATGAACATGTTTATCTTAATAACAAATATAGATGTTGTAGTGGCAGAAGCACCTAATGCCTTTCTTTTAGCAACCAGAACCTTATAGTCCTTCTTCTAGTGCCCTCTTCTACTTATAGTAGAGGCACACATCATTGTCTACCCGCTCCTTCCTTTGAACACCATCTTAGTGATAGTGAACTCAAAAGTCTTGAGCACGTTGTGAAGTTCAGGCATGGTCGCATCCGTTTTATTCATATTGTAGTTCACAATGAAGCCATAATATGAATCCGGAAGCTACTGGAGGATGAAAACATTCTCAATTAGGCCTATCATCATTAACACATGAGTTGAAATCTTCTCTTCTTTAGCTAACCGACATTTGAACAGATTTCTCATTACTTCATAAATCTCAGAATGAGATTCAGAATCAAAGAGATCCTTCAGATGCTTGAGCATATAGAAGGGACCCATTTTATCATGTTGCCTATGCAATTCGAGAGCCATGCCGAGCAACATCACACACTGAGTCTGGGAAGCATCCTTTTGATGCTTTTTCTGAGCTGCTACGTCAAACGTGGCTGCCCCAGGGAACCAGATGCAGGGGTAACCGGGATTGGCGTGTCCAACACGTACTCAATCTTCTCTTGCCTTAACATCAAACACATGTTTCGGTGTCAGTCCAGAAAATTTGGCCTAGCCAATTTGTTTGTTCCAAAACACATCTCATTGGAACGAAATCTCCGGTTTACTTTTAATTTTGATGGAAGACATCTTATCAAATTAATGAGAAAACCATATTTTAGTGAGGAACGTTTTAAAGGTGGGGTATTAATTGCTTAATCGAGATTCAACATGTTAATCTACATCATATTTGAGCAATTATTGGGCGCCGCCTACCCAAACATGATTTACACGGACTAACATTTATATGGGCGCCGTCTACCCAAACAATAATACGGTCCGACAATTATTGGCGCCGCCTACTCAAACAATTATAATGCGGACGTAAAATGCGTTAACATAATTTAAATTAAATTGTTAACCAAGTGGGAATTAATAACTCGTTTAATTCTTTAAACCATAATTTTAAAATCTAATTTTAAAAAAGTTTAATAATTAAATTCATTATCAATATTAGCTTTTAATTAATCCAATTAATTAGGTCCATCATTAGTTCAACTAATACATTTTATTAAAATAATTAACCAAGTGAGATTTAATAATTCTTTTAAAATGAATTTTAAAATCTAATTTTAAAAATTAATTTTAAAATTATTAAACTTCAACAATTAATCAAATTAATTACAAATAAAAGTCTAAATTTTATTACTAATTCTTAAAATTAATCTTATTAACTTAAAAATCAGATTTCACTTATTGGTTTGCCAAGGGCTCAAGTGCAATTTCCAAAATTTGCGGAGGGGACCTATTTCAAATTCATCGAGATTTCCATTAATCAAAATAATAGCCCCAATTTGTTCAAAATAGTCATCAATTTGACCCAAACAAAACACATTCTAATCGGGACAACCAAAACCCACAATTTCAACCATTCATCGGAGATTAATCCAATTAATCAAAAAAACGGAATAGCCAATTTGGAATCGAGCGTCAATCAATTTGTTCAAAATAGTCCAACCAAAAAATGAAACAAGAAATGCCGCCCCCAAAAAAGAACGAATGAACACCGCTGAAAACACACAAATAGATTAGATGTAATGCGGCATCGAGTGGACTACGTTGACCTGAAAGGAGTATGGTCGAAAAAGATAAATACATCAAATGGCCAGCTATTCGCAGCCCAATCACAAAGTATCAATAAAAAGGAAATACTCAAATCATGTGTTTTTTTTATCCATCCCTGAAGATCTCTCTATCTAGGGCGCCAGTCTCCATTGCATCATCAATATCCCATTCTTGATGATCCTTGATCGGCCATTTGAGAATCATGCTTAAGTCATCCGAGTTCTCACAACCTCAATGACAAATTTCGTGACCATTGCCATACATTAATATTAAATGAACTATAATATTAAATCAAACCGAATATCATCGGTAGAATAGATTTTCTCTAGGACACTAACACTAACAAATCAACACGTAACGCAGGATCGTTTTCTGGTTGAGAAAATGTTCTATAGTCGGATTTGCACGAAATTAATTTATTGCAAAATCAAAAGATAGTCAAATATGGAAGAGCACCAACTAAAGACCTGTGAGGTGGGATCCGAGATAGGATCAAAATGAATTCATTCTTTGGGAGCTAAAGGTGTGGAGAACGAATCAAGATATCGAGCGATGGCATATCCATGCATATTTTTGATTGAAACCATCATCGATATAGGTGACTTCCAACCCGATTTAAGATGACCAATGAATTACTATCAAATATGAAGATAAGACAAATGAAGGTGTTATCACTACGCAATGATGTGGGATACCAATAAATATAGCAATATTATTCCACGACGAAGAACAAAGAGAGAGAAGTGTAACTTATCGCGTGAAGGCCAAACCAACCAAGAAGATTGAGCCTACGACTTGTTTGAGTCCATAAATAGCCTTGTTGAGGCAAACATAAGAAGTGATGAGGATCACTATAGCCGATGAGGTTGCTCCATGTAAAATAGGTTTTGAAAGAATTCCATGAAGGAAGGCATTGTTTACATCTAGTTGATGAAGTGACCAACCAAATCACAACAAGAGAGGATCGAGATGCCTTGACTACGGATCGAAAAGTGAGTTCTCCCACTAAAACCCTTGAGAGACAACCACTTGAGACACAAATAGTGGAAATACATCAAACTAGATTTTTTCAACTCGATGGGTATACCAATACCCTCCCAAGGTATTTGATCATAGATCCATCATGAGATACCTTCGGTTTATCTTTAGGTTCTTTTGCAAGCATGAATAGGGTGAGATCTTACTACACTCTCTAAGAGTATGATGCGTCTTGTCGAATCGCACACTCTCCATTGCATCATCAATATCCCATTCTTGATGATCCTCTTGATCGAGGCCATTTGAGAATCATGCTTAAGTCATCCGAGTTCTCACAACCTCAATGGTGAAGGAATGACTTGTAATGGGAACACTTGCATGAATAAATGCAAACAATCAAACATGATATTCAAACAAGTTATGTATTGTCATACATTAATATTAAATGAACTATAATATTAAATCAAATCTAAATATCATCGAAAATTATGTCCTTACAATAGATTTTCTTTGTAAACACTAACACTAACAAATCAACCGCTCAACCCCGAAATTTCACGTGGACGCAGATGAGTTTTGTGTTGGGAAATTCGAGAAATGTTCTATAGTCTGACGGTTCTTATTGGATAAGCATCGACTCAAATTGACTAACAAGTTTTGTTATTATTGTTGATCATTTTCGGAGGCGTTCTTCCATATGAGAGATCCGGGCGAAACATGTGATAGTCAAATATGGAAGAGCACCAACTAAAGACCTTCATGATGAGGTGGGATCTTGAGATAGGATCACCATTAATCCGACCGGTTCATCTTCTTTTCTTGTCTTGCATTAGCTAAAGATATCGTCTTGGAGACCGGAGTTTCCTTGGCATCAAGCATATCGAAGTTCTATATTAGGATATCACATGCATATTTATTACATGTTTTTTGACCAAAACTAAAAAACAATTTCCATCATCAAAATATAAAAATAGGTTAAGACTTCCAACCCGAGAAAATAAACTTTTCAAGATGACCAAGGTCCTTTGATAAGAACAATCGAGAATTACTTCATCGAATATCCTTCCTCGCAGAGATAAGAAAATGATAAAGCCATTTGAAGGTTAGTTATCACTCGTTTTGCTTAGGATGTCGAAATAGAATCAATGATGTCATCCACATATACCAATAAATATAGCAATATTGTTCCTAACGAAAGAACAAGTGGAACAAGAAACAAAGGCATCGAAGTTCACTCTTTGATCTTATTCCATTCCTCAAATCTTATTCCATTTTTTATCGCCTCATTTTCCGTTTTTGGGATGATGAAGGCCAAAGTAACCAAGAAGTTGCAGAAACGTTGAAACCAAGCACGGGGGCTTGTTTGAGTCCATAAATAGCCTTGTTGAGGCTCCTTTCTGATCAAACATAAGAAGGGAGGTCGAGAGAACGATGAGGATCACTATAGCGCGAGAGGTTGCTCCATGTAAATAGGTTTTCAAAGAATTCCATGAAGGAAGGCATTGTTTACATCTAGTTGATGAAGTGACCAACCATTAATCACAACAAGAGAGAGGATAATTCTTCGGAGATCAAGAGATGCCTTGACTACGTGGATGAAATGTTGGAGTTCGTAGTTAAACCCCGATTGGTGAAGTGGTCATGAGTAAAACCATCTCGAGCAACCAAACGGGCCTTGTAACGGTCAATAGATCCATCAACTAGATATTTCTTGAGGATGGAAAACCCATTTGGATCCCACAAAATCATTTTCACCGGTATGTATCACGATCTGGTACCAAATCCCAAGTATTATTTGATCACAGGGCACGAAGCTCGTCATCCATAGCAGAAACCCATTCAGGAGATTTAGAGGCAAATTTGAAGCCTTTAGGTTATTTTGAAGCATGAATAGAGGTAAGAAGCGATACCGAATGAGTGATGTGAGCAAATGTATTCTGAATATCTATAAACAAAGGAACTGGGTGTTTTAACTTAAAAAAATGCTATTCTTCTTAAGAAAATGGGACATGAAGGTCGCGTGTCAAGGATTGCCAAGACATTTCAAAAATGAGAGGGTTGAGGTCACGGTTCGATTTGATTGAAAGAGGACAAGGCGATGAAGATTTCAACCTCAGCTCGAAAAATCGGTGGAGTGGCAAAATCGGAACATCCGGGAAAAGCATCGGCGACTCTTGATGAGACGAAACGTCCAACTTAAGGTGATTTTATAAGGACTTCTCAACATAGCGGGACCGATGGTAGGAATATTTGGAATATCCGGTATAGGAGGTGGAGCAAGTTGTAACGGATCAAAGCACAAGGGATAGGAACCATGTGAGGTGGTTGCTGACTAGTCACGCACATGAGATGGTGAAGGAGCAGAACCTTGTAATGGAAAAAAAAATTGCTTGATGGGCTCCAAGAAGGTTAGAAATAATCGAGTACTCCAAAACTGCTGAAAGAAAGTCAGTGAAGTAACATTAGAAACACCATAAAATGGCAAATTATCCTCATCAAATTGTGCATGATGAGTTATGTATGCACGTGAAGTGGAGGGATCAAGATAATAAAACCCCTTGTGACGAGAGTTGTAACCAAGAAAGATGCATGGAATACTGCGAGGTGAAAGTTTGTTAGTTACATAATCTCGTAAGCAAGGATAAACACGACATCCAAAGACGTGAAAATTATCATACGCAGGAGTAGTATTAAACAACAACTCATAGGGTGATTTATTTTGTAAAATCGGTGAGGGTAACCTGTTGATAATGTATGCAGCCGTAGCAAAAGCCTCAACCCAAAATTTCACGGGCACATGTGAGTGGAAAAGCATAGACAACCATGTTTCAGTAATATGTCGATGCTTGCGCTCAGCACGCCCATTTTGAGCAGGGGTATAAGGGTAAGAAATGTTGTGATGAATACCACATTGTCTAAACAATGCCTGCAATCTGTTATTAGTGAACTTTGTGCCACCATCAGACTGAAATTGCTTGATTTTGCACGAGAATTGATTTTTCACCAAATTCTTAAATTGCACAAATATATCATAAAAATCAGATTTCAGGTGTAATGGATAAAACCAAGTGTAATGAGAGAAGTCATCAATAAAGATCACATAATATGAATATCCAACATACGATTTGATGGGAGTCGGTCCCCACAAATCACAATGAATAATGTCTAACACATGCGAAGCATGCTTAATATTACTAGAAAATGACAATCATTTGCATTTGGCAAGCTGACAAGACTCACAAATAATGGGCTTGTCTCTTACTTCCGTGAATGTAAGTGTTTCATAAGTCAATGATAAATATCCTAATTTATTTAAAAGAGAAATAACATCAAATGCCACATGCCCAAGACGGCGATGCCATGACACAAATGACCCTTGAATCCTTTTAGTCTTCAAAGCTGCAACAAGCGCTGCATGACCATGTTCTAAGATATAAAGACCTTTTTCATGTCTACCTTTATATGCAAAGGCATTTTTTTATTCATTTGCAAAAGTCATCAAATTTCAAAACCCTTATGAGTAAAAAAACCCGTTTCTTGAACATTAATATTTTAGAAAATCATTTGTTTGAGTTTATGCAAAATAATAGAATTTTTGTTATGTGAGGAACAACTAACACATCCAATAAAGACAAATCATGTGAAATATTCCGAGAGCCAGTGTGAGAGATAGAAAGAGAAGTACCATTTCCCACAACCACACGATCTGCATACTGTATTGAGAAAGAAATCAATCAAGAGGAGTAGATGAGGCGAAGGGTTCCCGGATATATGTGGGTTGTAGCACTGATCAATATAGCGAACCTAACAAGAATGTTGGACGATCGCAATAAATTGAGAAGTGTTGTATGCTTCTGCGAGATTAGCCTGACGAGGAGTAGACGAGTAAACGTCGTATCAACCTGTGATACGGATCGGGAAAGAAGTCATCGAAGAAGAGGCATAGTGACCCTCATAAAAACAGATTTAACATTTTGGAGGAAAAATGATGTCATTCAAATCCACACGTCCTCCTTCAAGAAGTCCAATCAAGAAAAATGACTTCGAAACATCCTTAAAACCGGATTGACCACCATACTGATTAGAATATCCACGGAAAAGCCCATCCGAAGAATTTGACCCACGACCACTGTTTGGAAAAATCGTGAAACATCCATCCAGAAATCATCAAGCATTCCCACCAAGCACCACCGCTACACACATATATTCAAAAGTGTTCTATTGGAACTAAGCACAAATGCTATATCTGGACTTAGAGAGATTTTCCCATCCTTAGCGATTACGATGTTGAGAGTAGAAGGCCGACACTTGTGATGGTCCGGATGAGCCATCGAGAGATTTGGTGAAAAGCCGTCATGGCTAAAATGCTTTTCTTGGGCGTTGGAGGTTTTAAACTAAGTCCATCGGAAATGTGGGCAAAAATGGAACCATGTTTATTTCGTGAACTTTGTAGAAATTTTGATTATAAGCAATTTTTCACCAAATTCAAATTTTGCCTAATCCAAAAATTGGAATCAGAAACCAATGAGATTTATGCGGACCATCCGTCCATTTCAAAAGACACCCCCATTGATTTTTCACCAAATTGATCACACAAATCATAAAAATAACTCTTAAAAATAGTACCAATAAAGATCAAAGATATGAATATCAAAGCGATCCCATCCTTTGATGAGTTGCAAAATGTATGCATTTGGGACTTTGAGTTTGCTACAAGATTGATTGAAGGTTGCGGCCAAGGTTGAATTTAAACAATTCATCAAATGATGATTTGCACCCAACAACCATCGCCATGGATTCTGTTCCCTTTTTTGATGTACTTCGTGTGATACGAGAAACACGCGACGATCCGATTTTTTGTTTATCAAAACTAGGCCTCATACCACCACTACATTGGATTTGGTGCGGATTTTCCCACAACCACACGATCTATACGTGTGATTAGTGACAATAGTTTTTATGGGGGAATATAGCAAAAGCGTTGGTCCGGATGACATAGGGAGAAAGCATTGAGTGACAAGAAGTGGGTAAACCTGGTCATGCCAGGTTATATATTTGGTTGATTTGAGTTTGACGGTGACCATATACGACATTGCTTGTAGAGTTAATGTGGCGTCGAAAACTGAGGAAGAGGTTCCCGTCATATTGAACGGCACCAGAAAAGAGAGGAGAGGGAGAAGAGTTAGGGTTTTCTCAGCTTTTGGCTGATACCATGTAAGGAATTGAGATTGATTAGAATTCCTCAATTGTGGAGTATGTCGTGTATCATTCAATTTATGTAGGGATAAAAGGTACCATTGGAATATGTACAGCCAAGGAATTAATATTTACATTATTTACAAAGATATATATTCTCAAGGTGTATCTTTTGGTGACGAGATTGATTGGAATTCCTCAATTGTGGAGTATGTCGTGTATCATTCAATTTATCTAATAGATTCTATGCAACTTCAAGTAATTAGTGAACTCATGGCTAAGGTATTCACCTCCTCGATCCGATCGAAGAGTCTTGATACTCTTATCAAGTTGCTTCTCTACTTCAGCCTTGTACTCTTCGAATTTCTCAAAAGATTCAAATTTGTGCTTCATAAGATACACATATTCGTATCTCGAGAAATCATCGATAAAAGTGATGAAGTATCCGAAGTGACCCATAGCTAGAGTGGGCAATGGTCCACAAACATCACTGTGGATCAACTCTATAACTTCTTTGGCACGAACTCCTTTCCCAGAGAAGGGTTTATTGGTCATTTTGCCCTTGAGACAAGATTCACAATTTCCATAAGACTCAAAGTCGAATGGGGTTAAGTAGTCTAACTTCCTTAACCTTGCAATCCTTTTCTCATTTACATGACCAAGTCTACAGTGCCACAAGTAAGTCGGGTTTTCATGATTACTAAGTTTGAGTCTTTTATTTTGAATATTAAGAACATTATATCCACAATGCAACAAGTATAAACCATTCGATAAAGGAGCATTTCCATACATAACACCATTAAGTGAAAAATAACAATTATTATTAGCAAAATGGAAGGAAAACCCTTCAATGTCTAACATGGGAATATAAATAATGTTTGTTGGGGAATGAGTTACACAGATCTATTCGGGGTGAATATTTAAATACAAATTTAATTCATTAATTATTACTAGCATGAATTAATCCTATATTAATTCAAATAATAATTGCAACAACATATCATGCATATAAAAAACCACGTAAAACCTACGCATGCGGAATCTACGGGTTTACGTGAACGTACCTCTCGGGATGGCAGTGGCTTTGGTCGGACGGACTAACCAAAAGGACTTCCCAAGTATTCCCTTATCCCTTGCTCGACAATCCGGTGGAAGGATACTCGCGAACAATTAACAAAAGGAAAAAATAAACTTTGTTGCACCACTTATGTGGATTTGCTAATATTTCCAGCACATGGAATTGTACTTGGGAATGAACTAATCATCCCCTATTTATAAGAGGGAGGGTGAACGAAATTTTAGTGAATTTTCAATGTGGGAAAAGACTTTTCTTGGTCACCAAGAAATCTTGAATATATCCCATATATTCTTTTTTCCATAATTAAAATATTCCACAAAATTCCACCTCCTCTATTTTATGGCATTATTTTCGAAAATTTGATGATGCAAGAATCCAAGATTTGGATCTTCTTGAATTTATGAAATATCCTTGTATTTCAAGAAATACATATCTTCCATAATATCTTTTCAAGAAAATCAAGAAAATCTTTCTTGCCCTCTATTTTCAAAAATTTTGAAATATCACTATGAATAACCAAGTGGGAGATTTCTTGAATTTAATGAGATAATCTTGTATTCCAAGAATACATATCTTCATTGCATAACAAAATTCAAAGAAAAATTTTTCTCCCTCTTTTATCCATAATTTTCGAAAATTTAGAGGAAATATAAGCAACAATATTTATTTTATTTTAATCACCTTTTCAGTTATTAGACTATATGTTGGGCTACTCAGGGGGTCTTTAGGAGAATTAAGATTGAACCTTCTAATGGATCTTGAATATCTAATATTGAGCCACAATATAATTCAAGCCCATAAATATTAATTAATCCCACTACATAATTAATATTGCACTATCCATCTTAACCCATATTATAGTCAATATGGCTCCTGGTCATTATTTCCCGTGTTTAAGATTATCTAGCCCATTAATTAATTCAAGCCACTGAAATAGCTTTCCGTTAATTAATATCTTTTGTCCTTGGTCGAGGAACGGTTCAACATTATTATCCATACCCTAAAAACTAATTCCACTTGCAAGATTTGGTATGATAAAACTTATGAACCTCCCAAGGGGGCAAATCAAGCAAGTGTACTTGCACACGATTCTTCGTATTAAATCTTAGCAATCATATGTGACCAATAATATTGTCCAAGATAAAAAGTATTGAATCTCTCTCTGATTCGCTACCCATGATAAGTCAAAGCAATAGTTACAAATCCCACGTGATCCTATTTAAGGGACGAAGGTTAAGAAATAACGAACCACCGAGGTCTAATTCTTCCTTGTTTAGTTTCAAGAACTTATCCTCCTCAGAGGTCCTATTCAACAAGATCGGTCATGCACTAGTGTAATCTCTTGGTCAAGACAAACCAATCTCGAGCCTTTACACCTCAACCTTTCACGATGGTTGTTCATTTCCATCTAGGTCGTGAATGGCGTACTTTTTAGTTACAAGGGACGCGAATTTAATCTTCGTGATCCGGTATCACTAAATTAACTACAATGTAACACGCATTTAATTATTGAATGCTTATGCAAGAAATATATATAACATTCAATCATATTTAAAGCATCGATGATAAACAATTTATTTCAAGAAATAAGTCCGAAATTCAGTTTCGATTATACAAAGTAAAAAGCATACTTTTCAAAGATAATCCCAACAATCTCCCACTTATACTCAAAGTCCGCTTTTAAGTATACTACAACACGCCTCGAGTAGTCCGTGACATCTAATGTCACCTACACGAACCTAATAATTTCTCCCACTTATACTCAAAGCAGATTAGCAACGGTCTTGACACCCATTCCACTCACATGTCTCTCGAATGTATTCAGATCTGACGCTTTTGTGAATGGATCTCGCTAGGGTCATCCTCGAGGCGCTATCTTTTTGCCACATTTATATCTCCTCTCTAACGATTTCTCGTATAAGATGTCTTTCCTTTAATGTGTTTGTTTGACTCGTGGACTCTTGGTTCTCTTGAATTTGTAACTGCTCCTAGTAGATATTGCTAGACAGATTCAGAACACCATCCAAGTCCACTAAGAAGATATAGAGCCCAATCGGTTCTTTCACTGCTTCACAAACAGCTACTTACCTGAGTCCCATGGTTGAGTCAGTGATGCATTTCTGCTTCACACTCGTCCATTCGATGGCTACACTTCCCAAATGGAAACACACTAACTGAGGCAGATATATTTCAAAATCTAAATCGATTGGAAATCCGAGTCCATGTAAATTGATGGGGATTGGAGTATCTGACTGATAAATCACCATTATATCCCGAGTTCTTTTCAGATACTTCAGAATGTTTTAACTGTCGTCCAATTCGCTTTCCCTCGGTTACTCTGATATCTTGCTACCATGCCTACGGCAAAGCATATATCCGGGTCGCATACAAAGACATTGCATACATAAGGTTTCCTACAAATAGAAGCACAAGGAATGCCTTTCATGTCATCTATCTCCTTTTTTAAGGTCTTAGGGGACATTTTCTTGGATAGATGGATTCCAAGTCCGAAAGGTACGAATCCATTCTTGGAATCTTGCATCTTTGAATTGTTTCAAAACCGGTGTCAACGTATGAATACTTCATATAACCCGATCATCCTTTTCTTGCGATCTCGAGTAATCTTGATCCCAAGGATGTGTCCGCTTTTCTAAGTCTTTCATATCAAACCGCTTTTGAAATGCCATGCCCTTACGCCCGACCACACCTTCACATCGTTCCCAATGATCACAATGTCATCTACGTATAGTACTAAGAATACCAATGCAGTTCCGAAACGCTTTTTATACATACAACTTTCAAACTTGTTTTGATCAAACCCATAAGACTTTATTACATGATCAAAACTTTGGTTCCAAGCTCGATGCTGTTTGAGTCCGTAAATGGACCTCTTGAGCTTTACAAACTAGGTGTTCTTGGCCTTTGTTTCAATGAAAACATGGGGTTGTTGCATATAGATCTCTTTATCAAGACTTCCGTTAAGGAAAGTTTGTCTTGACATCTATCTCGCCAGACTTCAAAGTCGAAATGCGAACAATCGATGAGAGAATACGGATGGACTTAAGCATGGCTACGGGCGAAAAAAGTTTCCTCATAATCGATCCCTTTCTTTCTGAGTATAACCTTTCGCCATTAGTCTTGCTTTAAAGGTTTCAACCTTCCCGTCCGGTCCTCTTTTCCTCTTATATACCCACTTGCATCCAATGGGTTTGACCCCATTAAGTAGTTCGACTAGCTCCCCACCTTCTATTATAAAACATAGAACCCATTTCGCTTTCATTCTTGTTTTCAAGAACTCGTCCTTATCTTGGAGTGCCTCGTCATATGTCCATGGGTCTGATTCCGAATCAAGTCCGAGGACTCTCCTATTCCCATGAATCTCTCGGTTGTCCTAACAACCCTCCCACTATGATGAGGTTCCGTTGTGAAAAGCGTATCATTTGGTATATCATCTAAAGATAAATTGACATTTGAGGTTTGCCCTCTAAGCTCATTTAAGGTAATCTCACTTCTGGGTTTTCTTTGGTTCTATAGTTTTCTTCCAAAATCTAAAGTGGGTGCGGATGTCCACCTTTTGATCTTCGGAACTATAGAACATTCACCCTTTTGTTCCCTCGGGTATCCTACAAAACAACCTTAATTACGATCGAGGATCCAATTTACTGGGTTTCCATGTCCAACACGTGGCGGACACCCCAAAGTTCTCATGTGTCTCATACTAGACTTGGCGTCCGGTCCACAATTCTTTGGGGTTACGGGAACCGATTTGGATTGCACCAAGTTCGAGAATGTAAGTCATTTGTTTTCAAGGCATGACCCCCGAAACGACTCTGGAAGATCCAGATAACTCATCATTGATCTAACCATTTCCAAAAGAATTTTGTTGCTTCGCTCTGCAATCCCCGTTTTGTTGAGGGTTTCTGGGCGCGGTGAGCTGGGATACAATCTCTTCATCAGATAAGTAGTTCAAAAACTCATCGCTGAGGTATTCGCCTCCACAATCAGATCGTAGAGACTTGATACGTTTTTCCACATGATTCTCTCTTTGAGCCTTAAATTCTTAGAATTTCTCAAAGGTCTCGATTCATGCTTCATAAGGAAAATGTACCTTGAGTAATCATCAATAAAATTACTCATAACCTCCTCTTGCTTTGGTTGACATTTAAACTATGTACATCTATGTGAACGATCTCTAACACTTCTTTAGCCCATTCCCCTTGGCTCCAAATGCCATCTTGGTCATATTACCCTCCAAACATGATTTGCAGGTTGGAATCGATTCAACTTGGAGACGCTCCAGTGAACCATCTTTCACCAACCTTTGGATCCTCTTTGGATTTATATGACCTAATCTTAGATGCCAAAGAAGTGTCTCGTTCATGTCGATGAACATTTTCTTTTCTCGAAAAAGATTGATGTGTTATAGGATACATTTAAGTGAGTGGTGTGCACAAAGCATTGTATAGAGATTTTCCATCAATGTCCCGTAATAGATACACTCTTCATTTCAAAAATGATGTCATTCTTATTAGAAGAAACTTAGTGTCCTTTAATCAAATTTTAGAAACTGAAAGTGAATTCTTTCTAAAACTGGGAACACAAAGATAATCTCAAAAAAACTTTATCTTCAAAAGATAGGTGCACTTCTCCCATCGCTCTTTAATCTTCTACTACATGTAGCATTGCAATGTTTGCTACTTGCGTGGTATTGCAATAATCGTTACTACCGTAAGATCGCAATATCTGCCACTTACGTAGCATTGCAATGTCTTCTACTTTAAATAACGTTGCCCGGTGTGATGAGGATCTCACTCCCACTACGTTCTTGGGATCATTTAGAACCCGTGAAGCCAACATGATTAGTGGATCTCGTATCAACCACCCACGAATGAGAAGTATACGCCGCTAAACAAGTTTCAACAACTAGTGTGTGAGAATTACCTTTCTTTCCGTCCCTTTTGGGGTTGGAACAGGCAAAACTTCCATTATCTTCTCTCACCGCAGCTTAAGCACTTCCTCTTTGGATTTTCCTTGACTCAACGAGCATTCCTCATCTTACCATTGCCCTTGGCAATAGATTGAGTTTTATTGCTTATTGCCTTTGGTCCTCTTCTTTATCTTGCCTACCCTTGGCCTAGAAGATGAAAGACGGACCACTTGCCGCCAAAGCTTGAGTTTGGTGCCTTATCATCATTTCTCGCCGAGTCCAAAAGTTTGCAACAAATTTGCTTAGCGAGGCCAAAATGCTCAAAAACCTTTCGGGTAGAGAATGAAGTACCAAATTCATCCGAGTCTCCGGATCATAACTGCGACTCGAGAATCTCAAGTTTGTTCGGATGGGCCATCTATTTTGAGGACGTAATCCCTTACGGGTTTTTCCTCCACCATTTTCAAATGACGACATCTCTCTCAAGAAGGTGATCCGACGAGTCCCGCGTGTTTTGACTCGTCGGTTGGCTCATCCGATTTTTGTGTGTCAAAATCCACTTGTGCTTTTTTGTGCGCTTAGACAATTATAATTTTCCAATCAATATAGTTTCCATACATATTGTATTGACTTTAAGTATAATAACAATAACGATTTAAAAGGTAACGACATCTTTGGCCCGAAATAAACAACTATATGCAATAACACAAGTATATCACAAGGTTCGATCACATTCATCATATTTAAAATCTCAAAAAAAATATGAACATGCATCACCAACATCTCAAAAAACAGTTTAAATAAGCCACGCGTGGGGTGGGTCATTATTTAAATACATTCAAGCGAGTTACAAACAAGAACAGTTACAAACCTTTAATATCCAGATTAATAGTTGGCTCCCACTTGACCAATATAAAATTGACAGGGACTTCGGGGAAGTTTATGCATATCAATTTTATACCTAAGTAATAACCATGATTAAATACAGGATTACTATTTCGCTTTGATCGAGTCTCGTGGGGAGGGTCATCGTCGCCACTAGTAATAACCCACAATCATCCGTTTGGAATTCATTCATGTTAAACCTATCTTTTGACCGTCCCGTGGGGGGAATTTCTCCAAAAGAATTCACAAATAAATAAATCATGGAGGTCAAAATTAATTCAATTTTATTATCCTGAATAAAATGGTCAATTAATTATTTAAAACATACTTAGTAATTTTGAAGTTGAGATTTTTCAATTTGGCAACCCTCATGCAAACACATTTAAACAAATTAAATAAAGCTTAAGATAGCACAAATAAATCAAGCAAAACAGAAAAATAAACATATTGGACACAAATTATCCAATTGTCATGGTTTGATTTTTCTTGGCTTGATTTTGATGAAACACGTCTCAAATTTCTCCCACTCGTTTGTCTCGAAAAAATACTTCGTCTCGAACCGCCACGCTGGCAGCTCGCGACAAATGCGAAGCCGCATCCGGCGGCGGCGCTGGCCTAGAACGCTTTCTCGAGACCGGCCGCCCGAGCCTTATCGCCCGGTCTTGCTCGGTATCGGCGTCAGCGAATCTCGGCGGGCGGCATCGCGTTCAGCGACTTCGCCGCCAGCGACCCCGCCGCCAACGTCTCATGTCTCCGCCCGTCTGCCTTCAACTCCAGCCGCCCGTCCTAAACTGGGCCGCTCGAGCGTCTTGCCCATCATCACTCGCTTTTCATCTCGACGACCTCGCTGGCCTGCTCTGTGCCTGATGCGGCAATACAATACGCCTAAGCAGCGTTCTCGATTTTTTCCTTTAATTATCCATCTCTTCGTTCCGATCTGGTTACAATTTATTTACAAAAATAAATAAACTGATCTAGACTAGTCTATTACATTGATCAAATCAAACAAATCCTAGTCTACTTTGTGGATTTTCTCACGAGGCAAAACAAATCCAAACGAATCGAATTAAAAAACCACGGTTTATATGCATGCAAAATAAAACATTAAAATCCATGACAATTGGATACCCTGCAAAAGATCTAACAGTTCTACTATCCAATTTCAAATTTAATGTACACTAATTAAATTATAATTTAAAAAATTGAGTCAAAAGCGATTGGCTTTGATACGGTTGTTGGGGGGAATGAGTTGCACAGATCTATTCGGGGTGAATATTTAAATACAAATTTAATTCATTAATTATTACTAACATGAATTAATCCTATATTAATTCAAATAATAATTGCAACAACATATCATGCATATAAAAAACCACGTAAAACCTACGCATGCAGAATCTACGGGTTTACGTGAACGTACGTCTCGGGATGGCAGTGGCTTTGGTCGGATGGACTAACCAAAAGGACTTCCCAAGTATTACCTTAGCCCTTGCTCGACAATCCGGTGGAAGGATACTCACGAACAATTAACAAAAGGAAAAAATAAACTTTGTTGCACCACTTATGTGGATTTGCTAATATTTCCAGCACATGGAATTGTACTTGGGAATGAACTAATCATCCCCTATTTATAAGAGGGAGGGTGAACGAAATTTTAGTGAATTTTCAATGTGGGAAAAGACTTTTCTTGGTCACCAAGAAATCTTGAATATATCCCATATATTCTTTTTCCCATAATTAAAATATTCCACAAAATTCCACCTCCTCTATTTTATGGCATTATTTTCGAAAATTTGATGATGCAAGAATCCAAGATTTGGATCTTCTTGAATTTATGAAATATCCTTGTATTTCAAGAAATACATATCTTCCATAATATCTTTTCAAGAAAATCAAGAAAATCTTTCTTGCCCTCTATTTTCAAAAATTTCGAAATATCACTATGAATAACCAAGTGAGAGATTTCTTGAATTTAATGAGATAATCTTGTATTCCAAGAATACATATCTTCATTCCATAACAAAATTCAAAGAAAAATCTTTCTCCCTCTTTTATCCATAATTTTTGAAAATTTAGAGGAAATATAAGCAACAATATTTATTTTATTTTAATCACCTTTTCGCTTATCGACTATATGTTGGGCTACTTTCGGGGGCCTTTAGGAGAATTAAGATTGAACCTTCTAATGGATCTTGAATATCTAATATTGAGCCACAATATAATTCAAGCCTATAAATATTAATTAATCCCACTACATAATTAATATTGCACTATCCATTTTAACCCATATTACAGTCAATATGGCTCCTAGTCATTATTTCCCGTGTTTAAGATTATCTAGCCCATTAATTAATTCAAGCCAATTGAATAGCTTTCCGTTAATTAATATCTTTTGTCCTTGGTCGAGGAACGGTTCAACATTATTATCCATACCGAAACTAATTCCACTTGCAAGATTTGGTATGATAAAACTTATGAACCTCCCAAGGGCAAATCAAGCAAGTGTACTTGCACACGATTCTTCGTATTAAATCTTAGAATCACACGTGACCAATAATATTGCCCAAGATAAAAAGTATTGAATCTCTCTCGATTAAGCTACCCATGATAAGTCAAAGCAATAGTTACAAATCCCACGTGATCCTATTTAAGGGACGAAGGTTAAGAAATAACGAACCATCGAGGTCTAATTCTTCCTTGTTCGCCAAGAACTTATCCTCCTCAGAGGTCCTATTCAACAAGATAAGTCATGCACTAGTGTAATCTCTTGGTCAAGACAAACCAATCTGAGACTTACACCTCAACCTTTCGCGATGGTTGTTCATTTTCATTTAGGTCGTGAATGGCGTACTTTTAGTTACAAGGGACTGTTAATTTAATCTTCTGTGATCTGGTATCACTAAATTAACTACAAAGATGTAACACGTCATTTAATTATTGAACAGCTTATGCAAAGAAATATATATAAAATTCAATCATATTTAAAGCATCAGTGATAAACAATTTATTTCAGTAAATAAGTCTGGAAATTCAGTTTCGATTATACAAAGTAAAAAGCATACTTTTCAGTATAATCCCAACAATGTTGTGAGTAATAGATGGAGCAAAATAACAATTATTCAGTTCAAGTCTAAAACCAGAGGGTAAATCTAAAACATAAACGCCAACACGTTCAACATCAACTCTTGCTCCATTCCCAACGTATAAGGCGACTTCACCCGGCCTAACTGCCCTGCTATCCTTGAGGCCCTGCACATCAGTACAAATGTGTGAGCCACAACCAGTATCTAATACCTAGCAGTTAGTATTATTTTTGGACATGTTTATCTCAATAACAAACATACATGTTCCAGTGGCTGAGACATCTTGTGTCTTCTTTTCAGCTGCAAGAACCTTGAAGTCCTTCTTCCAAATGCCCTTCTGCTTGCAGTGGAGGCATACATCCTTGTCCACCCTCTCCTTCTTTTAAATTCCACCTTTGGGCTTGAGGAAGTTGGGCTTAGAGCCCTTCTTTGCCTTGCCCCTTTACTTCTTCTTTCCTTTCGGAGCAGAAGAAGTAGAGGCACTCACCATGAGCACGAGCTTGTCCTTAGCAGTGGAAGACTCAAAAGTCTTGAGCATCTTATGAAGCTCGGGCATGGTCGATTCCGTCTTATTCATATTAAAGTTTACAACGAAACTTGAATATGAATCGGGAAGCGACTGAAGTATGGCGTAAATAGCAACGTTGGTTTTGAGCTCAATGCCCAGACGAATAAGTTTCTCAATTAGCCCAATCATCTTCAAAACATTAGGGAACACCTTCCCTCCTTCAGCTAGCCGGCATCTGAACAAATCTCTCATCACTTCATAAATATTGGAACGAGATTCCGAATCAAAGAGATCCTTCAGATGCTTGAGCATCTCGAAGGGGAGCATCTTCTCATGCTACCTTTGCAACTTTCGGGAGTCATCTTGAAACAACATAAAGACATCGAGCCTCACGAAGCATCCTCTTGATGCTTTCTCGAAACAATTCAACAAACGCTTCAACCTCTTCAATACCAAATTTCGGGAGTAATAGGATCATGCGTGTCCAACACGTCTTTAATCTTTTCTTTGCTTTAAGACCAAATGCACGCGTTTACGTCTTAGTTGAGAAAAATTGGCCCACCCATTTGTTCGCTTCAAAATGCTTCTCGGTGATAAGTTATTCATTTCAACAAACCTGAAAATAAAATAAAATGAGAATTAAAACACATAATTCCTATGATCAATATTCAAAGAATCAAAATAAATGTGGCCTTTCTTTTGTGTTTACTTTGTTCCATTATTTTCACATACTTTCGGCACCTCATCTAAAGAGTACAAATTTATATCAAATATAAATTGTAATGGACTAGATCCACATTCTTATTATCGCAATATCTGTTTTGGTGATTATTGTAATAATAAAACCCAGTAGGTCTCCAAACCAATTGCAATATTACAACTTCCTGAAGATTGAACCTAGTTCAATCGGATGTCCCTCGACTTTCGTTTCCCTGCTTTGGCTGGTGAAACAAAGTCGAGTTAGTTTACAATCATCAAGCGGCGACCTGAACGTCCCTATAAAAGTCCCGTTATATGTAGATCTGAGCAAAAGACTTTGGTCTTAAATACTCATTGGAATGAAACCTCCGGTTTACTTTTAACTTTGATGGAAGACATCTTTTCAATTTAATGAAAAATCATATTTTAGTGAGGATCATTTTAAAGGTGGAGTATTAGTTGCTTAATCGAGATCCAACATGCTAATCTATATCACATTTGAGCAATTATTGGTAAGACCGCCTTACCAAACATGATTTTTTTTTAACTAATATTTATATGGTAAAATCTCAAAAAAAAAATTAATACGGTCCAACATTTATCGAAAAATACGCTTACCCAAATAGTTATAATGCGGACCATAAAACGTGCTAACGAATTATTAAATAGGTTAGCCAAGTGGGATTTTAATAATCATTAAAATTTATCAAACTAAAATTTTAAAATCCAATTTTAAACTTAAATTCGATAATCATTAACTAATTATTAAAAAATAAATTAATCCATTTAATTCATCAAGTTAGGTCCAACCCTTTAAAACTCATCATAAAATGAACTTTAATTTCAAAACGAGTTTTAACTTAATTTATTATTCAATTAATTCTGTCACGGGGCTTAGGTGCAAATTTCCAAAATTGCACAGAAGGCCCCGGCGGAAATTAAATTTCCAAAACCACTTCTTCCCACATCACAGCCCAAAATTGAACAGCATCCAATCTGTAATCTTAGGCATCCGACTCAAAATTGAATCCAAAAACCAAATCAGTTGCATCAACAACATCACAGGCATCAATTGATCGAAATCCATCCAATTAATTTCGAAAAATTAAGGGTTTCAGAAAATAAAATCAAGGCATGTTCATCAATACATTGGCGAAGAAACAGCAGGGGGGATGCGAGTTAGGGCGTCACCACTGCCTCATCGCCACAAGGGCGAATCGGCGCTGCAAACGCCTCGAACCATCAGAAAAACCTGCGGTCGGTTAGTGTACAGGCGTGAGTCGCCGCCGCCGCCTAACGCGCGCAGGCGATTCACCGTTGTGAGTATAAAAAACCCGGGATGGAGCGCGCGTAGAACCGCGGCCCCCTTCAATCGAACTGGGTCAAAACCAGAATAAACAAGACGATCGATTTGGCGGCGCGCCGCCACTGGTTCGTCTCGATTTCGGTGGCGTGCCACCTTGAATCACATAGGGACGGACACGTCGGTCAAGCCCCGAAGACGTTCAAGCATAAGCAACACAAATCGGGACAAATCCGTGGCGCACCACCGCGAATCAAAGCGATTTGAGGGCGTACCGCCGAGAAAAGAGACGAGACCAGAGACATCGCCGCCATCGCAATGAGCACGACGATCGACGCATCGTGAGGCGTGGGTTCGCGCGATCGACGCAAGTTGTAGCATGAGGCCGTCGGCTCGAGCGTCGTCGCGAGTCCCCCACAAAAACTAGAGAGCGTATGGCGGAGGCGATGGGAAGGAATTCCCAGAAAACCTTATAGTCGCGAGTAAGACGATGAACAGTGGAGACGAGGGGTCCTCAACAAATTGGGGAAAAACACATATATAACACGGATCATGTGACACTAACCCCAAACATAATTTAATTTGTGTGGTTCATCTAATGAACCGTACAGAATGATTTATTAAAAAAAAAATCTTTTATTTTAATTTCATAAATCAAATAAGTTATGCAATTAAATAAGAGCTTGAAGCTCTGATATCACTGTTGGAATATACAAGCACGTAAACACGTAATACATGCGCAACATAAATTAATAGTTCACCAACAACGAACAGTTAATTGCATAAACGAGTACGAATAATCATAATGAGGAATCTTACAGTAATTCGTATGCAGTTTCCTCTACTACGGTATCCACGTAATCCCCACGTACGGACTTGCACAGATTTGTCAGCGTTGAATTTGAGATGGAATTTGCTAGGAAAATTCATACTATTCTAGATTTTATGGAGAAATTAGGTTTTCTTGTAGTGATTAATGAATCTCTTGGATGTCCTATATATAGGGGAAGCCCAACTTAAAGATTAAGCAATCTTTATTAGGAATATATTTCCTAATCTTGCAAATCATATCTCTTAGATATGATTTCCCTAAATATATTTTCCTACGATAATATTCCATATATTATCTTGGGATTCCTATTTAATTAAATCTAACTTAATTAAACAGTAATAATAATTAATTACAAATTAATATATTATTAATTAATTATCCATAAATTAAATATTAAATCCAATTTAATACTTAATCAACCAACTATAATCTGTACAAGGGAATTACTTGTTGTGTGACTCATAGGTACCCTCATATATCGGCGATTAGTCAAACTAACCTGGTCTTAATTGAACCCTAGACAATAAATCGACATTCTCAATATATGAGTATATTGCGAGAAACGTGCAACTACCTGTAATTATAATGTGGGCTATTGCGATATCTTCCTTTCATTCACAAATACTCGATTAGCCTTGAACATGATGAAGTGTCTATTCAAATAACTTAACCATATTATCTCTAATCACTAATTGATCACTTATGTCACACTCGGCGATAAAGTCCAAGTTGACGTGCATTGGCTAATGACTTTGATCCAATTATGATGAGAAGAGGTGTATTCTCTCTAAATCCACTTTGAGCAATGAATCTCATTCTTGGTTCAACTACCACACACATGTACTTCGTGATGAACCCAATACAAGTCATATCTACCCATGGAAGGGTGCAAGCGTCGGTCATGCTCAAAGTTCATCACTGCACACATGTCGTGCGTATTGACCTCAAGTCAAAGGAGTATCACATTGCTCCCACTAACCGAGACACCCGTAGACACATATAGGGGAACTACATCAAACGGTTTCTCAGATGGGTATACCAATACCCTCTAAGGTATCTGTGCATCCATCATGAGATACCTAGTATCTCGTAGTAAGTGAGATCTTACTACACTCTCTAAGAGTATGATGCAGATCGCACACCAATCTCAATTGCATCATCAATATCCCATTCTTGATGATCCTTGATCGGGGTCATTTGAGAATCATGTTTAAGTCATCTGAGTTCTCACAACCTCAATGACAGCAATGACTCATGGTAACACAGATAAAAATAAATGCAAACAATCAAACATAATATTCTAATAAGTGTAACGCCATACATTTAATATTAAATAAATAATAATATTAAACATATTCTAAATATCATCTTAGCATTATGTCCTTACAAGGGATTGTCTCTAGGACACTAACACTAACAAAAATAACATCATCACTTTTAAAAACTTGAAGTTGGAGAGACATGTGGAATCAATTCATTTATATTGATTCTCTGATAATATTTAATTATGTAATAATACGATCTTTAATGTTTGAGTTTGTTATATATATATAAATTATTTTGGCGGAGTGATAAGTAGATTAAATACTTTAAATTTAGAGTAACACTTCTGTGAACCAGATCTATAAATGAATCATATCATTGTTATGCACAAACTCTATCACGCTTATGCATAAAAACTACTCCCTCTGTCCCAAAGTCGTTTGAACATTCAATATTTGACTTGTATTTTAGCGAGCGAATTGTTTATTAATATTTGAAATGATAAAGAGATTTTTAAGGTGGGGTATGATAGTGTTACCCCTCATCTATCATACCATGCCTTAAAAGTTACTTTATCATTTCATATACTATAAACAACTCGCTCAATAAAAACGAGTCAAAAAGTAAAATGTTCAATCGACTACGGGACGGAGGGAGTATCATTAATTAAAAATTAAAGTATTTTTTAAATAGATAGTGTATATGTTATATAATAATAAAGTTTGTGCATAATGATATTAAAAAAATAGAGTTCATTATCACAATATTTTTGTTGTAAATTATATCATAAACGTAAATAAAAGACACTAAGAACAAGAATTTGTTAACCCAGTTCGTCACAAAGGACTACATCTGGGGGCGACCAAGTCAGAAGGATTTCTCATTCTTCTCCGTAATTTCTATTCGGCAATACAAAGATAAAACCTTATATATACTAGACAGTGGGCTATAGCCCTAACAGTCTTATGCCCATGTGGCCGGCATTAAGCCCACTAATAATATTAACATTAATAAGTAATGTCCATAATAATAGGATGTATTTACAACACTCATCCTTGGACATTACGACGTGATGTTCATGCCTAACTAAAATTTCGCTAGAGTAATTCAAAGAGAGAAACTTAGTAAAACAAGAAAAAGTACAACTAATGATCTTCTAAACCCAATCTTCAAAACGCTCTCCCTGAAGACAATAGTCTTCCAAGCCTTTTGTATTATGCTTCCACACTCTTCTGGAGTTCATGTAGGTAAAAGAATTTAGGGGATATATGCTTTGTCAAGTTCCCTTTAACATTCCTATTATTCATATTGGCAACAAAAGTTACATTTTCCTCATAATGGATGATGAGAGATATACCATTATCACATGAATCATAAATGTATTTAAATCAAAATCTTTCAAACGTCGAAGATACTAAACATATGCTTTAAAGTTTTAAAATGTCTCCTTATAGGAGAAGCACTAAATTAATCTTGCAAGTAAAACTCAATGTAAATGCAATATCGAATTTGGTGCAATTCTTAAAACATAGTAATGCACTAAGAACACTCTGATAAGGAACTTTTGGTCCTAACATGCCATATGTATCTTCTTTAAGTCTAAATTTTTATTTATCCCCTTCAAGGGATCGAACAATTACTAGTGTGCTAAGTAGATGAGATTTAATATAAAATCTCTCCAATACCTTCTCTAAGTAAGTCGACTGGTATACAAAAATTCATTTCCCTTTAGGGAGATGTTCGATCTGCTGGTCAAGACAATGTCTGGTTTCATCCAAAGTTTTATTTTAAATTCCATTTCTAAGATTTAAATTGATTTTCTTTAATTTCCTTACTTGTTCCAACAATATTTAGATTATCACCATAAATTGAGACAATACAAACACCACCAAAATAATTTCTTTCTAAACACGTAAGGAAATATTTCAATGTTTATTTATTCCTCCTTCGGGAGGAATTAGTTGAGTCGATCGTGGAATATTCAACCCAAATATTTTATGTCATATAATGACCTTTGTAATTTTAATATCGTACATAGTACGATTCTCACCATTCCTCATATGAAGAATTTTATATCCATCAGGGATCTTCATATAAATATTGACATCTATTGATCAATATAGGCATGCGGTTACAACGTCTATCAACTGCATTTCTAAATTTAGTTTACTTACTGCCAGAGGTATTAAGTAGCGAAACGTTATTCATACCTAACAAGAGTATATATTTGATAAAATCAATATTGAGTCTCTGCAAAAACCCATGAGCTATTAATCTCGCTTTGTACCTCATTACATTATTATTCTCATTTTCTTTTCGTAAAAATACACATTTATATCCAACAGGGATAACATTTCTTGGTGTATATACGATAAAGCCAAAAATATTAGTGAGTCAAGCTCTACCTCAATTGCTTCTTTCTATTTTACCTAGTCAAAGCGCTTCTGGCTCAACAATTGACTTCGGTACTGGATCCAAATTTTTATTTGTAATAGTAAGAGCAATTGTGGCGGTAAATAAGTTGTCGACAACAATGATACATTTCTCCTGTATTTATAAAATCATATCACTTTCTATATCAACCAGATCTTCACCATTTCCCAAAATATTTTGATCTGGCCATTCAGCTGTCCTAGTATTATGATTATTTTGTGCACGTGCTTCATTACTAGGATTTTCGTCTTCGAGAAGAATCTCTTCAAGAGACTTCAAGAGTGACTGAATATGTTTTTTAGCTTTGGTAATTACCGCGGATTTATGTCTTACATAATAAGGGTTACGCTTCTGGCATGTAGGGGCATTAACATATATATTTGTCTAAAATTGGCACATTTACTTTTTGTGGTGCATTTACAACAAGTGTATGTGCTTTAGTCACTTCTTTATCATTAGTAAATTAATCTTGCAAATCACTTGCTAAATATTGCAAGATAATTATCTTTTGAACTTCCAGTTCAATTTGACTAGTGCGTGGATTTAAATATTGAAGATCTTTTATATTCCAAGAAATTTCTCAACATTCATTTAATTTTAAATTATTATCTCCTCCTAATGCCGAGAAATGATCTTCGTTAAATGTGCAATCAGCCAACTGGGTCGTGAATTGAGATACATTGTGGTAGTGATATAGAAACAAATATTACACAATCAAATATTTGCAGATGAGAAATGTTTAGTTCTTAAGAACTAGTTATAAAATGGGGATTCTTGATATGCATTGGGTCGAATTTGAATTACCGTAGCACCATGTAAAATTTCATGCCCCCAACATAAGTTGGAATTCCGCAATTATGGTCAAGTAATTAATTTGCTGAAGTCTATTAGTGATTCAGCTGAACCATTCTAAATGTGAACGTAAGGGACTGAATGCTCCACTTTAATTCTCAATCCCATATAATAATCGTTAAATGTCATCTATGTGAACTTTATCGGCATTAACCATTCAAATGGTTTTATTGAATAATCCAAAAAAAAAAAAAATTAAGTTCAATAATATTGGTAATATATTTGCTTCTGGTAAATTATATTAATCCACAAGTATCTTGATAAATTGTGTTCAAGAAAAATAAAAAGATACAATTCCAACTTTGGTACAAGAATGTCGTACTATAACTTTTTCTTTGCACAAGCCTCAAAAATAAATTAATTTGCATAAGAGAATGTGTTATTAGTCAAAATCCGACTTATCATAATTTGAATCGCTCATCTCATAATTTTGAATAAATTTGCTTCAGGAAAATTAGTACATCATTCAAAGAATTATCATTTTCAATGTTCATATTTGCTTCGGGCAAACTAGTACGATGAGATTTTATTTTGCTCATAATTATATAAGGACTCAAATTTAATTGAAGAGTTTTCAGGTAGCTGAATGAATCTCAACTTGTAAAGTTCAAGTAAAAAAATAATACAGTTAAGAGCAAGTTTGATAGATTTCCTTTTAGTAATACAAGATAATTTTTACTGTGATTGTCCATAAGAAAAACATGATATAAACTTTCGTATGTAGTTCAGATTTAATAAAGAAAGGGGACTTCCAAATCCTATATAAGGAGCCTTTGGGTCAGTGTTACAAGTGCACCGGTCAATACACTTTAGTCTAGTGATTGATTCTAATTAAATTCCTTTCTCATATTTGTGAGAAGGTGAGAGTCATGTAGACTTGTAATAGTGTAGGGGTGTCGAGCGAGAGAGGAAAAATCTGTATGATTGTATAAATTTATCATATAGTGATGTTTCTTTCGTTGTCCGTGGTTTTTCTCCGGTTTTGGAGTTTTCCAAGTAAATTCTTGTGTTGTTGATTGTTATTTTTATTCCTTTGTTTATTTCTCGTTTGTTTCATTTTTCCCTTAGTATGAATAGGAGATGGAGTTGCCCCAATAAGTGGTATCAGAGCCTGGGGTTAGGTCTCTTGATATTCTGAGTATGCTATGTGGTTGCAGCGTAGTCTGATCTTCCACATCAGAAAAGATTTCTTGAGAAGGTATGGGGGTCTCTTGAGAGACAACTATTCAATTAGGGGTGGAGAAACGGTATGTCAAGGAGTTCAAGTTTCATGAAGTGGTGACATAGAGAAATATGGTGGAAAGATCAATGTGATGATGCAATCTGGGTTACACAAGGGATTATCGATCAAGGTGGAGCGATTGCGGCAAATAGCTTTTGAAACTAACATTATGCTTGATCGAAAATTATTTCCTGTTAGAAGGAAATGAACATCCTTTTGGCATACCCAACTACCATGGATGAGGATGTGATAATTTTAGTTGGACCGCATGTGCATTGGTTTGGCATGGATGCAAGGTATGTGGTGAATGTATGTCGATGGCTGAAGGACTTCTAGGGGAGCAATAAGCTAGAAGGAACACCATAGTTTTCAGCATGTTCTTCGACATGTTGTTGTAATTGGTTTTTATCTACTCAGTTAAACAATAATCATTATGAAATGCGTATGCTAAAGGCAATCGAATCAGGGAAAGAGATAAAGAAGTTGGTGACCCGGTTCGTCTTTGGAATCAGACTATGTCCGGAGACGTCCAAGCCAGGGAGGGGATGTATGTATATGCCTAGAAGTCTAAGTTGTTCCACCTTTTACAGAGGTGGCCGTGGTGGCCTATTTATACTATGACTCCCACCCTTTGGGTGGGAATTTACATAAGGAATAATGCCTATGAAAGGGCTACAATATCGGGAACCATTAATCTCACCTTGACAGGCCAGAAATCGTCCATCTTCAGCGTGCGCCAATCGTGGAGCGGATGTGGAGGGCGGATTAGTGGCGTGTCGGGGGCTGTTATTAACCACGTAAACTGTATAGTTATGGCTGGTGCAGGTCGCTCCCGACTTGAGGATATAAAGCGGAAATCGCATCGCGACTTCCCGAACTGCCGACTACCCGAGTTACCGACCTTTGTGACTTGAAGGTTTGGTCTTGTGGGAATTACGTGGGCTGATCCCTTGGTCCCCTTGCCGAGGTTGCTTCATGCAGTCTTTGTTGGATTGTTTATGATCCTTCGTGCCCAGGTGGGAGGTCGGTTTTATCCATGCTACAACAATTGCCCCTCAAGTTGAGGTCTCTTGTTCCGAGAAGGGACCTTGGCTTGACACATGGACTAAATCGACTTGTGACCATCCGACCGGAAAGTCTCCTATGAGCGAACTTACTATCCTCGGGCGGTGAAAAGTCACCTCGATAATCTGAATCATCGCGATAGACTTCCCTCCGATCTCGAGGATTCAAATGATATCGTGCGGTATGATGACGTAAAGTGCCGCCATTTTGTCCAATGAGATGCGTAGTGGATTTCATCGAGCCCTCAGCGTCTTTTTTGTTGTTAGGGGCGAAGTTTTGGCTAATTTCATTTTGGCCCCTCCTCTTCTTCAATAAATAAAGGGGAATTAGGTTTTGAAAACCTTATTTCCTCAGATCGCCTTCTTGAAAAGAATTTCCTCAAGATACTCTTTTCGGTTCTTTTTCTCCTTCCACCGAAACGATTCTCGTGTCCTGGCGAATTAATCATTGATAGCTCAGCCTATGAGGTGCGAAGAAATGGAGGTTGCTAAGGTCGACTTGGCAAGGGGCCTTGGTGCTCGAGGGCCACCGAAGGAAGCCGAGACCGCTTTCGGGAGAGAAGGAGGCGTGACCCGATGAAGACGGAGCCGATGCGCAAGGATGTAGAGGTTGGGGAGAAGTTGGCCACCAAAGACGAACACTTTAAAGCGTGTCAAGAGCGTAATGCTAACCGCCTATATATCGTGGTGGTTGAGGGCGCTTATCCGAGCTATTCTACGCGGAAGAACCCTCGCTGCCGACCTCTCTCGACATTGTGGACCGAAATGATCGCTTCGTTTACGAATTCCCCCTGCCTCCGACATTGTGCTGGAGATTAAAGATCTGGAAGATCTGAGCATTGATTTGTCCTTCTTCCTTAATCAGAGTCGGATCGTGCACCCCACTCCCAATCCAGATGAGACACAGCCGGGAGACTCCGAGGTGGTCCTCGAGACTCAGACGGATGAGGTTGGGGCACGAAATGAGGTAGCTGAGATGTCCGACGCGGCTCCTCCCGAAGAGCAGGCCACAACTGGCCTCTAGGGGAGGTGTTTACCAAATTCAAGATCCGGATAGGCGGGTCGCCCACACCCTCACCAAATAAGTTATTCCAAAGAACAATTAGGTGGGCAACCTTTGAACATAGTCAGTGGTGCTGCTGATGGGATTCTTGATCATTCTTAAGAATGATGACATCAAGAATCCCGATAAGAAAAAGGAGATTGAGAAGTTGTTGAACCCCATCTCCAACAATACTTTTGATCAGCATGCCTTAAAGTCGAAGTTGTCTGCCAGTCGTGGATATTGGGTTATAGTAAAATATTTGTCGTCAGTTATCATGATGTATCTTGGTTTCCGCTTGATGTAATCTAGCCTTCGGGCTCTTATAATGTACCGACCTTCGGGCTTGTTGTCATTAATGAAATCTGTCTTTTTCTTTCCTTTATTGTGCCGACTTGATTTCCTTATGCGACTATTATCTGTGCGTATGTTCATTCGTCTTATTGGCATTGCGATTTTAGATTGAACCTCGCTTAGTCGTCTTATAAAGTTAGGGGAGGATCACACCGCTAGGTGTGGCGATCTCGCCGCAAATATGTCGAAAGTCATTCCCGGGGGAGGTCGATGTTTCATCTATGCGACCTCCCTGGGTTTAAACACAGGAATTATGAAAAAGAAAATTTAACTCATTATTAATGACTCACCTGAAATTTTACAAGTACACTGGCCTTGACCCTACTGATAGTATCTCTTCAGATGAGATGCGTTCCACGGGTACTGAGACTGAGTGCCATCTGGGTTCTCGAGCTCGTATGCCCCGTTGGATAATACTCGAGCGACCTTGTATCGTCCTTCCCAGTTTGGTCTGAAAGTTCCTTTGGTTACTCCGAGAGTCTTCTTCAGGACCAGGTCGCCTTCTTGGAATTTTCGAAGTCGCACTTTAGAGTTGTAGTATTTTTCGGACAGTTGTTTGTATCTCGCATTTTGGATACCTGCCACTAATCGCTTCTCTTCGAGCAAGTCTAGGTTTCTGGCCAAGGCCTCATCGTTCTTCGATCGGTCGCGATCTGCGAGGTTCTCGAGTTTGGAATTCGACCTCTGTGGTGTGCTTCGAGCCAAATGCCATAGAATAAGGGGTCTCTCCATCAAATTTCGGTAGGTCGCTCACGTATGACCCGCAAAGACATCCGGTAATTCATCGCCCCACTTCCTTTTCCTCCCTCAATCTTGGTTTTCAGAGTGTGCTTGATGATCTTGTTCACAGCTTCGACTTGACCATTTGACTGAGGGTGATAAGGGGTAGAGAAAAGCTTGGTGATTTTCCATTTTCTGAAGAAACTATCGATCTTATGACCATCGAACTGCTTCCCATTATTGGATATAATTGCTTGCGGTAGGTTAAATCTGCAGATGATGCCACATATGAATTTGATGACGTGATCCTGATCTATGGTCGCCAAAGCCTCGGCCTCGGCCCATTTTGTGAAGTAATCTACTGCGAGTAGGGCATACTTGACCGAACCCGGGGCTGTTAGTAATTGCCCGATGATATCTATCCCCTACTTCGCAAAAGGCCAAGGACTGAGGATGCTGGTGAGTTCCTTAGGTGCGACCTTGATTGATGGTGTGTGTATTTGACATTTGTGGCATTTCCGTGCGAAAACCATGGCATCAACCTTTAAAATTGGCCAATAATACCCCTATCTCGTCATCTTATGAGAGAGCGATTGCCCCCCAGCGTGGTTTCCGCATACCCCATCGTGAATATCTTGTAGGATAACCTGCCCTTTGTTCGGGTAACACGCCGAGCAATGGGTATCTTGAAGCCTCGCTTATATAGTTCGTTACCAACCAATGTGTACCTTGCTGCCCTTAGTTGCAATTACTTTGCCTAAATTATGTCGATTGGTAAAGCCCCACCATCAATTAGTCGACATGGGGTCATCCAAATTAAACTCGGGGTGTCTAGGGCAAAGAATCGTTGTGTTAGCAAAGGAGGGGGGGGAGAGTTTTGTGATGGTGACATCCCTCATCTCTGCTGGTCCCTCCGGTCATTAGTCGTGCCAATGCATCACTCGGAGTTCGCGATCCTTAGTACTAAATTGATGTAGATTTGTTCAAATTTCGAGCAAAGTGCTTTGACGACCTCTTGGTAGGCTAACATCCGCCGTCTCGGACCTCATACTCCCCGATATCCGGCGTGCTCGAGCTGAGTCGGTGTACTTGAAGTCGCTGATGCCCATTCAAGGTGGACATTTCTAGACCGTTGATCGGTAACTTCATATTCGGGCCTCGTTGTTGGTGGCGGAATCAAAAGTGATGGCATTCGAAAAAAATCCCATCCGGGTGATTAACACAATTCTTGCCCCTGATTTGTTGGCGGTTGAAAGCCGTCACGTCTGACTCCCATGGTGGGCGGTCGAACCGCTGGCCCCGGAGAGGTTAATTCAACGATGAAGTCGGCCAAGGCTGAGCTTTTATTGCGGCAGCGGCTGTATATGCTACCCATCTTGTCCAACCTCGATGGCCCACGCTGAGCATCGGCCCGATGTATCCGGGTCGATGGAGCACGTTGCGAAGGGGTAAGGAAGTGAGGACGTTTACTTGGTGATCAAAAAATTAAGGTCTCAGTTTCCTCACACTCATAACTAGAGCATAGGCTAATTTCTCTAGAAGAGGTTATCATTTGCTTTCGTTTCATTTAGCGTCGGCCCGACAAAGTAAATGGGCGAGATGGGTTTGACCCTCCGTCTGGACAAGCCTTCTTCGAGGCGGTTTAAAGGTCGCCAAGTATAAAACGCTTTCTCGACCGGTTTGTCTAAAAATGTTGACGTCGGCCAGATATGCTTTGATCCTGTCAAGAGCATCCCGACTCTCAGATGTCCATTCAAACCTCGCCTTCTTTCTGATGGTGTCGAACATGGGCTTGCATTTATCCCCCTTTCGGGAGATGAACCTGTTCAGAGCGGCTAGGCACCCCGTCAGGTTTTGAACGTCCTTTTTGGTTTTAGGGACCCCCATATCCAAGATAGCCTGCACCTTGGCTGGGTTTGCTTCAATCCCGCTTCACGACCGGTGCCCTAGAACTTCCCCGATTCCAATTCGGTTGCACTTTTTTTTGGTTGAGTTTCATATTGAACTTCTTGAGTATCTCGAAAGCTTGCGCCAGATGAGCCAAATTATCTTCCTTTTTTAGACTCTTCACGACAATGTCGTCAACGTACACCTCCACCGACTTGCCTATTTGCTCAATAAACATATGATTGACTAGCCTTTGATACGTTGCCTCGGCGTTCTTCAAACCAAAAGGCATTCTCTTCCAACAGTACATGTTCTTCTCTGTTAAAAATGAAGTGTCTTTTGCTCGGACTCGCTCGGGCTCGTCCATACTATCGATGGTAACCGCAAACAATCGTCCATGAAAGACATCATCTCATGGCCCGCCATATGGTCGATTAAGTGGTCGATATGCGGCATCTGGAAGAAATCCTTGGGGCATGCCTCGTTAAGATCTGTGAAATCGATGCAAAGTCATCAAGTCCCGTTTGATTTCTTTACAAGGACCGCATTTTTGACCCACTGTGGTTGGTCGGCCTGCATGATCACGTCGTTGTCAGGCAACTTCTTCACCTCTTCAAATGGGGCCGATATTTTCCGGACCAAACTTCCTTCTTTTTTCGAGCTCTTTTGTTTTCGGTTTTGGTCGATGTGTAACCGGTGACATGCGATCTCGGGGATCGATCCCCACCATATCCTTGTGTGACCAAGCAAACGCCTGGTTATTCTTAAGGAAATCGACGACTTCAATTTTTCGTGTCGTGGATCTTGATCCGATGATGATCTCCGTGTTTGGGTGGCCGGGTCCACCTTGACCCTTTCGAAGTTCCTCCCTCGGTACCGCTCTGGGTCCCCGAGTCATGGATCATCTATCTCGCCTCGAGTATAAAATCTTCTGCGGGACCCATTCTTGGATCAAACTCATCACACTTTCTCTTCTTTCTTTTCTTTTTCAAGATCCAAAGATGTTATCATGCATTTTGTGATCCAAAGTCATTATGTGACGACTAAACGCGTTCGTCTTTGAATTTGAATAAGGCAAAGAATAAAGCAAACAACCTCTTGATCCACTTGGTCACCTTTTAATCAGGTGCAACCAAATTTCACCCTTGGTGGGGAACTTTACATAAAAATAATAGGTGGAGGACGTAGCCTCGAATTAGTGCTCAAATGGCCTTCCCCGGGAAGCCGTTATAGATGCTTCGGAGGTCGACCGAGAAATCTAGGAGCCTATTGTTCCCCTTCTCATCCAAGGTGGATCTGAGCTCCCACGCATGCGGACCATGCCCAGAGGTTTGACTTTCGTTTTCAAAGTCCTTCACTATATGATCCCATGGGATGATGTATGCTTCAGTAATCCTCGAGTTGGTCTAGGGTCTTTTTAAGCGAAATGTTGCGTAGGCCCACCGTTCCCAAAGATCCCAAGATCGGATCGTCCCCATGATATTGGCCTTTATGACCAATGGGTCTGTGTTAGGGTACACGACTCGGCTTTGTCTATTTCCCGAACTCAATTTTGTAGGTTTCTTGGTCACAACCAAGATGGGCGAGAACCATTCTTTGAGCATTCTCCATTGCCCCGACTTAGCCTTTTTAGCGACGCTTTGATAGGAGGTCGAGACAAGCCCCTATCATGGCAAGAGGGGAGATGGTGTGGATGACGCGACCTCGCATGCCCTCCTGGTATGGGTGGCACAAGTGAGCTATATACTGTCTTGACCCCTATCCGCGGCTCTCTCTTTGCACCCGATCTCCGCCGGGTTGGCGGTCATCTTTGTCGACCTTACCCCCGATTATGCTGCCCGAGGATTCTTGACAAACTCATTCAGCTGGCCATCTTCATAAAGCTTCCACAACTGCTTCAACAGATCTCGACACTCGCTGGTGTAATGTCCCCTCTGGTCATGATAGTGGCAATACTCCTTCGGGTTTTGTCAGCTTTTGTCTTTCATGGGGAGGGGTGCTCGCAACATGTCTCGTCCCTGGATCTGGGTATAACCGTTACCGTGTCATACCCGAGCCTCCTCCATCGCTTCACCGAATGGACTCCTCAAATGGTTTGAAGTTTGCCGGGTGTCTTGTAATGACCCCGGTTTTTCTTAGAACCTTTCTTGGGCTCATGACTTCCTTTGTCTCTCGAGAGCCGGGTCTCTAACAATTCCATGGTATGGATGAGGTCGCTTGGCCCTTTTCCTAAAATTCACGTAGGCTGGTCGGGTAGTCGGCGGTCATCTTTCCATAAGCTTGTTCCTCTTCCGAGGCTAGATCTTGCCCGAAACTTGGCCTCATCCCCAATGGGGTCGCCTTCAATGATAAGTCTATCGATCCTCTCAACATAGGATCAATCAGACTCTGTCTCCCCCTGACGCATGTTCATGAGCCTCTGCCTTGTCGCAGGTCGGGCGCCATCGCCAGATAAAGTGGCCCAAGAATAATCGAGCGGTTGCTCGAAAGTATCAATGGAGAGAGATGGCAGCGAAGTGTACCATATGTGGGCCTGGTCGCTCAGCGTCAGGGAGAAAAGTCTACACTTCGTCACATCCGAAGCCCCCATTGAGGTCATATACGCATTGTACTTCACCATATGGACTCGGGTCCAGATCCTCCGTTAGCGATCTAGAGCGCTTATGTTGATTTTCCTCCGGCAAAAATAAGTGATCATAGTTCCCAAGGGCGAATCGGGGATGACAAGGTCATTGTTAGACCCAGATGGTCCATCCTGGTTACCCACCTTTTCCAACAGCTGTTGGACGGTCCTAGCCAATGCCGCGACCGAAAGGTCAAGCGTTATCGCCCCCCTGCGGACCATGGTGGTATGTCAATGTCTCGGCGATCCTCGATGGTGCATTGTCGAACCATGGCAAGATCTCTTTCCACCTGTTCATCATGGCATGGTTGAGAGTGAGCCTCGTCCTTGCCCCTCATGAGGGCCTTCCGGGCCGCTTGGCTTCCGAGGTGGGTGAATACACTATTCAAACCCTCTGGTCTATCCAGGGCCGGTGGTTCTGAACGATGGCATGTTTAGCCGAGTTGTACGCTAGTTGGCCCGTGGACCGTCCCTTTTCCATCATAACGCGTTTACCTTTGGAGGTTCCGGCGTCATGGGCTATTTTCTTGGCTGGGGGCTGTTTCTCCTCAACGCCAAAATTGAGACGTTTCTTGTTGAGGACGGCCATCACAGCTTTGGCATCCTCCGGTGTTTGGACAAGATTCCACCAGTCGGGGGAACCAGTAGGGGCTGCCCGATGAGTGGGTTGAGAACTCAGTGAAACCTCGACGCCATCACGAACGTCAGTTTCATTCCCAATTATAGCTTTCCCCTGGTTGGTTGCCATTTTGTTTTTCTTAAGAGTTTGGAAGGTGAGGTCTCCTTGAGAATTGTTGAAATTTCTCAAGAAATGTGTTCCCACAGACGGCGCCAATTGTTGTAACTGGTTTTTATCTACTCAGTTAAACAATAATTATTATCAAATGTGTATGCTAAAGGCAACCGAATCAGGGAAAGAGACAAAGAAGTTGGTGACCCGGTTCGTCTTTGGAATCAGACTACGTCCGGAGGCGTCCAAGCCAGGGAGAGGATGTATGTATATGCCTAGAAGTCTAAGTTGTTCCACCTTTTACAGAGGTGGCCGTGGTGGCCTATTTATACTATGACTCCCACCCTTTGGGTGGGAATTTACATAAGGAATAATGCCTATGAAAGGGCTACAATATTAGGAACCATTAATCTCGCCTTGACAGGCCAGAAATCGTCCATCTTCAACGTGCGCCAATTGTGGAGCGGATGTGGAGGGCGGATTAGTGGCGTGTCGGGGGCTGTCATTGACCACGTGAACTGTATAGTTATGGCTGGTGCAGGTCGCTCCCGACTTGAGGATATAAAGCGGAAATCGCATCGCGACTTCCCGAACTGCCGACTACCCGAGTTGCCGACCTTTGCGACTTGAAGGTTTGGTCTTGTGGGAATTACGTGGGTTGATCCCTTGGTCCCCTTGCCGAGGTTGCTTCATGCAGTCTTTGTTGGATTGTTTATGATCCTTCGTGCCCAGGTGGGAGGTCGGTTTTATCCATGCTACAACACATGTGCCGAGGGAAATTCTTAGAATGGTTGATTCTAAGTGGTTAAAAATTCTTAGAATGATTTATTCTAAGTGTTCTACTCATATGGTGGAGTATGTTTATTCTCGGTTTTGAGAATGATGGTTCTTTGGTGTAAGAATCATGATTGTCGGTGAGAACAATGGATTGTAGGCGAAGGCGGGGGAGTTTTTTTTTTATTTTACCAAGGTGGAGATTGTTGGGTTTGGTGTTAAAATAAAAGAAATATTTTTGTCTCACATCGGATGAGAATAAAGAAAGGAGACTTCCAAATCCTATATAAGGAGCCTTTGGGTCTTTGTTACAAGTGCACCAGTCAATACACTTTAATCTAGTGTTTGATTCTAATTAAATTCCTTTCTCATATTTGTGAGAAGGTGAGAGTCATGTAGACTTGTAATAGTGTAGAGGTGTCGAGCGAGAGAGGGAAAATCTGTATGATTGTAGAAATTTATCATATAGTGATGTTTCTTTCGTAGTCCGTGGTTTTTCTCCAGTTTTGAAGTTTTTCACGTAAATTCTTGTGTTGTTGATTGTTATTTTTATTTCTTTATTTATTTCTCGTTTGTTTCGTTTTTCCCTTGATATGAATGGGGGACGGGGTTGCCCCAATACAATCTGCTCCCTCATCTCGTAGATGGGGATAATTCATCGATTTTAGACATGTCTCCAACAACCAATTAGGTGCAATAACCAATATCGAGTCCAAAAGAAAAAACTCAAAGATTGGTTAGCTAAAATAAATTGCAGCAAACTAGAGCCATTTACCTAAAATTGTAAGTTGTAACTACTTTAGTTGGAGTTACTAAAGATTTTTCGCTGAATATGAATATCATCAAATTATCAAACATGTAAATATTCTGGTACAATAATTAAAACAACATTGCGGCCATAAAGACCTTCTACAAGGTCTATCTCAAACCAAATTCTTAAAAACTAATCCCAAATAATGATGCAGAATAAACATTATAAATTAAAACTAATCTCAAATAATTGATATTTATAATCCGATGCAATCATATTGATACAGGAACTAGATTATGAGGGTTTGCCTTCATTTTTAGAAATTTTCTATACCGAAAAGAGAATTAACAAATCAATTAATTAAGCTCATGAAAACGGTGGATACGACACATGTTGTAGCCATAATAATCGGTCAACAGCCACATGGTAAGTAATGATGACGTGGTAAATGGTGGTGATGTGGCAGCCAAAGCCGAGTTCGGCAGTAGAGTACGAGAATGCCAAGGTCGGCCCTTGTAGGGCGATCGCTTTGGCAAGCGACCTCCTCCCAGGACGGTCCATGAGCGAGGTAGACAAGAGAAGAATAAAGGCGGCGGACTCGACGGACCTCCCAAGGGTCGCCCACGAGCAAAGAAGATCGAGTTCGCCTTGACGAGCGACCTCCCCCACAGGGCGACTTGGCAACAGAATAAGGAAGAAGACGAGTCGAGCTCACCTGGAGACGGGCTGCCTCCCTAGGGGTCGCTCCGTGGGTGAGGTCTGCAGGCGTATCAGGGTAAAGATAAGCAAGGAAATAAGATCAAGATAAAGATTCTCGGTGTTTGTTATGAAAATAGAAAATCTTGCATATCTATTGAAGATCCTGGCGAAGATTTAGTGTATCTTGTATTTCCTTGTTTAGAAGACCCATTAAATGGCCCATTAGGGTTTTATCTTTGTACACTTTGTAAATATTATAAATAGGGGACAAACCCCAAGAGAAAAGAGAGACAAAAAATACATAGGAAAATCATAGTAGAATATCCTGGCTTGGTATGCCCCCAGACGTAGTTCTTCCGGATGAACTGGGTCAACAAATTCTTTGTTCTTTACATTTCCTATTCATTGTTCATTCAGAACAAATATATTACTTGTTTGTAGCCCTAGATATAAAATTTAGATTACAACAACACATGCATTATGTTGCGAGACCAGAGAGAAACGTGAAGAGTGGTGAGATGGGAACGAAAGGGGAGTTAAAATCAGGGTTTCCTTTATCAGTGGGAAATAGAGGTTCAGTATATATTTATCTGAACGAGGAACCTGAGGCTTAGGATCCACCTGAGCCAAATTATCTTTGAGCCAAATTATCCACCGAGCCAAATTATCTCTGAAGGAAAACCGAGGCTCGGGAATCCACCGAGCCAAATTATCTGAAGAAGGAAACTGAGGCTCGGGATCCACCTGAGCCAAATTATCCGAATGACACCCGAGTCAAATTATCGAATAAGGAAATCCAGGCCGGGATGCCAAAGCTAAATTATCTGAGTAGTTTATCTGAATGAGGAAAGGTTTGGGCTTCTCGCAAATGGGCCCAAACATTTAGAATAATCTGGAAGATCCATTATCTATTTTAGATTCTGCTTTTAAAATACCTAAGGAATATCCACTGGTGTGTGGACCCCACTGTTAGTTACAAATACGACCTCTCCGGCGATGAATGAGAATATCGTAAAATTTACATCATTCTCTCTCTTCTAACTACCTCTCTTCCTATCTAATTCTCTCTCTCCCTATTTCTTCAAATCTTCATCTTGTTCTTCATCTTGTTCTACCAGCAATTTATATTTTAACAATATTATTCCAGAAAATCTACAAACACTAAACATCCCAGAAAATATAAAAAACGTAACATTTGGTATTCCAGAACTAAGTTTTGATCATGGTCGAGGGAACGTGCTCCAAGGATCTGCAAGAATCACACAGGAAGCTGGAATTATTAATTCAAACGGAAGCCATGAAGCTGAAAGCAGTAGAGGGGAAGTTAACAGACAATATGCAAGGTTTAACAACCAAGATGGAGGAGAAATTTGAGCTTATGACTAACACTTTGGCAAAATGCGATTACAACCTTGTTGAATATGGAAAAAGGCAAGGGTCACAATGAAGAGCCTTCTATTTTGGGGAGTCCTAGCTTTGGATCTGGTGGTGGAGGGCCTAACTATGGACCTGCTTGTGGAGGGCTTACCTTTGGAACTACTGGTGGGGGATCATCCTATCAGTATCAGGAATCTCCAAGGAAGTTAACTGATGGTACCCAATTTCACAACCCAGTGCCTAAGATTGAATTCCCTAGGTTTGATGGCTCTAAACCTAGGTTATATGTACTGAGATCCAATGGGTATTTTAAGCTTATGACCAGTATGACTGATCGAAAAAAAATCACTTTGGCTACTATCCATTTTGAGGGTAAAGCAACACTATGGGTTCAGAATTTCAATCAAAGAAATGTGGAATTAACTTGGGCACAATTTTTGGTTATTCTCTCAACTAGATTTGAGGAGATTAAGGACTCTACAGTGATTTCTGAGTTTAACAAACTCAAACAAACTGGTAGCTATGAAGATTATGTTGATAAGTATGAGGAACTGAAAGCTTGTATGCTGGTAGTTACTGGGGATGTATTCTCAGAAATCTACTTTGTGGCAAGTTTCATTAGAGGACTTAATGAAGAGCTACAAGCAACAATAGCCATGTTTGAACCTACCACACTTCAACATGCTATTAAATTGGGCAGGAAGCAAGATCAGGCTACTGCTGCACTAACTAAAAAACTTAAGCCCTATTCAAGGGTTTCTAATCCTAACCCTAACCCTAACCCTAACCCTAACCCTAACTCTAACTCTAATTTTATGCAGTGGAAGAAGGGTGATGCTACTGGGGGCCCTACCAGTAAAGGGAAACCACATTTCAAAGTCTTATCTCCTACAGAGATGGCAGCTAGGAGGGAGAAGGGGTTATGTTACAACTGTGATGAACCTTTTGTGCATGGGCACATATGCAAACAAAAAATTTCATACATGATTCTGGCAGAAGAAGAGGAAGATACTCAGTCCTTCTCTTCTCCTACCACTGAAGGGGAAGAACAGGTTGTTTATGGGGCTGACATCATGGAAGAGGTCCAGATGTCACTAAATGCTCTAAGTGGTGAAGATGGAGTTACTACCATGAGGCTTTTTGGGGAGTTTGAACACCACAAACTCCACATTCTCATAGACTCAGGTAGTACCCTGAGTTTTATACAAAAGGCTACAGCTAAAAGGCTCAAATGCCCTTTGAGTGATGCTAAACCCATACTGGTGAAGGTTGCTAATGGGCAAAGATTGGTCAGCTCACAACAAGTGAACCCTTTCACTTGGAACATGCAGGGACATCAATTCACCTACCCACTGAGGCTGCTGGAGAATGAGGGTTGTGATCTGATCCTAGGAGGGGATTGATTAAAATTTTGCACACCTATTGAGCTTGACTATGAAAAGATGACTTTCACAGTCAGCTTTGCTTGGGAAGAGGGTGAAACTACAAGCACTTACTTCATCAGCTGAATGTAAGTTGATTTCTGATGTGGGATTATATCAGATGATCCACACAGAAGCCTTTAAATAAGTTAATGAGATGTACTTAATTACATCAACACCTCCTACCCACACTAAAGATGATCCTGAGTTACATAAGCTACTACTAGCTTACAAAGATATATTTGAGGAACCAGTGGAATTACCACCAGGGAGGGGGGTGGTGTTGGGGAATGATTTGCACAGATCTATTAGGGGTGAATATTTAAATACAAATTTAATTCATTAATTATTACTAGCATGAATTAATCCTATATTAATTCAAATAATAATTGCAACAGCATATCATGCATATAAAAAGCCACATAAAACCTACGCATGCGGAATCTACGGGTTTACGTGAGCGTACCTCTCGGGATGGCAGTGACTTCGGTCGGATGGACTAACCAAAAGGACTTCCCAAGTATTCCCTTAGCCCTTGCTCAACTATCCGGTGGAAGGACACTCGTCGAACAATTAACAAAAGGAAAAAAATATACTTTGTTGCACCACCTTTGTGGATTTGCTAATATTTCCAGCACATGGAATTGTACTTGGGAATGAACTAATCATCCCCTATTTATAAGAGGGAGGGTGGTCGAAATTTTAGTAGAAAATCAATGTGGGAAAAGACTTTTCTTGGTCACCAAGAAATCTTGAATATATCTCCTATATTCTTTTTCCCATAATTAAAATATTCCACAAAAATCCCACTTCCTCTAATATATGGATTTTCGAAAATTTAGTGCAAGAATCCAAGATTTGGATATTCTTGAATTTATGAGATATTCTTGTATTTCAAGAAATACATATCTTCCATAATATCTTTTCAAGAAAATCAAGAAAATCTTTCTTGCCCACTATATTTTCATCTTTTTCGAAATTTACTATATAAATAAGCTAGTGGGATATTTCTTGAATTTAATGAGATAATCTTGTATTCCAAGAATACATATCTTCATTCCATAACAAAATTCAAAGAAAATCTTTCTCCCAACATATCTATACATTTCGAAAATAATACTTGGAAAATTAAGCAACAATATTTATTTTATTTTAATCACCTTTTTCGTTATTGGACTATTTGTTGTTAGGCTACTCGGGGGCCTTTAGGAGAATTAAGATTGGACCTTCTAATGGATCTTGAATATCTAATATTGAGCCACAATATAATTCAAGCCAATAAATATTAATTAATCCCACTACATAATTAATATTGCACCATCCATCTTAACCCATATTACAGTCAATATGGCTCCCGGTCATTATTTCCCGTGTTTAAGATTATCTAGCCCATTAATTAATTCAAGCCACTGAAATAGCTTTCCGTTAATTAATATCTTTTGTCCTTGGTCGAGGAATGGTTCAACATTATTATCCATACCGAAACTAATTTCACTTGAAAGATTTGGTATGATAAAACTTATGAACCTCCCAAGGGGAAAATCAAGCAAGCGTGCTTGCACACGATTCTTCAGATTAAATCTTAGCAATCACATGTGACCAATAATATTGCCCAAGATAAAAAGTATTGAATCTCTCTTTGATTCGCTACCCATGATAAGTCAAAGCAATAGTTACCAATCCCACGGATCCTATTTAAGGGGCGAAGGTTAAGAAATAACGAACCACCGAGGTCTAATTCTTCATTGTTCAATTCAAAGAATTTATCCTCCTCAGAGGTCCTATTCAAATAAGATCACATGCACTAGTGTAATCTCTTGGTCAAGACAAACCAATCTGAGCCTTACACCTCAACCTTTCGCGATGGTTGTTCATTTCCATCTATGTCGTGAATGGTGTACTTTTAGTTACAAGGGACTGTTAATTTAATCTTCGTGATCCGGTATCACTAAATTAACTACAATAACGCGCATTTAATTATTGAACGATTATGCAAAGAAATATATATAACATTCAATCATATTTAAAGCATCGATGATAAACAATTTATTTCAAGAAATAAGTCCGAAAAAATCGGTTTCGATTATACAAAGTAAAAAGCATACTTTTCAAAGATAATCCCAACAATCTCCCACTTATACTCAAAGTCTGCTTTTAAGTATACTACAACATGTCTCGCGTAGTCCGTGACATCTAATGTCACCTACACGAACCTAATAATTTCTCCCACTTATACTCAAAGCAGATTGGCAACGGTCTTGACACCCATTCCTTCCACATGTCTCTCGAATGTATTCAGAGGCAGACTCTTTGTGAATGGATCTGCTAGGTTGTCCTCAGACGCTATCTTTGCCACATCTATATCTCCTCTCTTAACGATTTCTCGTATAAGATGTCTTTCCTTTAATGTGTTTGTTTGACTCTTGGTTCTCTTGAATTTGCAACTGCCCCTAGCAGATATTGCTAAACAAATTCAGAACACCATCCAAGTCCACTAAGAAGATCTAGAGCCCAATCGGTTCTTTCACTGCTTCACAAGCAGCTACTTACTCAACTTCTATGGTTGAGTCAGTGATGCATTTCTGCTTCACACTCATCCATTTGATGGCTACACTTCCCAAATGGAAACACACTAACTGAGGCAGATAATTTATGGAATCTAAATCTGATTGGAAATCCGAGTCCGTGTAGCCGATGGGGATTGGAGTATCTAACTGATAAATCAACATTCTATCCCGAGTTCTTTTCAGACACTTCAGAATGTTTTTAATCGTCGTCAATGTGCTTTCCTAAGGTTACTTTGATATCTTGCTACCATGCTGCGTGAAAAGCGGATATCCTGTCTCGTCTACAAAGATTGCATACATAATGTTTCCGACAGCCGAAGCACAAGGAATACATTTCATGTCATCTATCTCCTTTTGCGTCTTAGGAGACATTTTCTTGGATAGATGGATTCCAAGTCTGAAAGGTACGAATCCTTTCTTGGAATCTTGCATGCTGAAGTGTTTCAAGACAGTGTCTATGTATGAAATTTGCGATAACCCGATCATCCTTTTCTTGTGATCTCGAGTGATCTTGATCCCAAGGATGTGTTAGGCTTTCCCTAAGTCTTTCATATCAAACTATTTTGAAAGTTATGCCCTTATGTCTGATAACACCTTCACATCGTTCCCGATGATCACAATGTTATCTACGTATAGTACTAAGAATACCAATGCAGTTCCGACACGCTTTTATACACACAACTTTCATAATCGTTTTGATCAAACCCATAAGACTTTATTACATGATCAAAACTTTGGTTCCAAGCTCTGGATGCCTGTTTGAGTCCGTAAATGGACCTCTTGAGCTTACAAACTTGGTGTTCTTGGCCTGTTTCAATGAAACCTTGGGGTTGTTGCATATAGATCTCTTTATCAAGACTTCCGTTAAGGAAAACTGTCTTGACATCTATTTGCCAGATTTCAAAGTCAAAATCTTGCAAAGAATCGATAAGAGAATACGGATGGACTTAAGCATGGCTACGGGCGAAAAAAAGTTTCCTCATAATCGATCCCTTCTTTCTCGAGTATAACCTTTTTAAGCCACTAGTCTTGCTTTAAAGGTTTCAACCTTCCCGTCTGGTCCTCTTTTCCTCTTATATACCCACTTACATCCAATGGGTTTGACCCCATTAAGTGGTTCGACTAGCTCCCACATTCTATTATGAAACATAGAACCCATTTTGGTTATCATTGCTGTTTGCCAAGAATATGCATCCTTATCTTGGAGTGCCTCGTCATATGTCCATGGGTCTGATTCATCTTTTCCGGGAATCAAGTCCGAGGACTCTCCTATTCCCATGAATCTCTCGGGCTGTCAAACAACCCTCCCACTACGACGAGCTCCGGTTGTGAAAACGTATCGTTTGGTATATCATCTAAAGATACAGTTAGCAATTTGAGGTTTGCCCTCTAAGCTCATTTAAGGTAATCTCACTGGTTTTTTTGGTTCATATAGTCTTCTTCCAAAAATCTAAAGTGGGTGCTGATGACCACCTTTTGATCTTCGGGACTATAGAACATACACCCTTTTGTTCCCTCGGGCTATCCTACAAACAACCTTAATTCTGATAGAGGATCCAACTTACCGGCTTCCTTGTCCAACACGTAGGCCGGACACCCCCAAAATCTCATGTGTCTCATACTAGGCTTGCGCCCGGTCCACAATTCTTTGGGAGTTTTGGGAACCGATTTGGATAGCACCAAGTTTAGAATGTAAGCCGTTGTTTCCAAGGCATAACCCCAGAACGACTTGGGAAGATCCGAATAACTCATCATTGATCTAACCATTTCCAAAAGAATTCAGTTTCTTTTCTCTGCAACCCCGTTTTGTTGAGGGGTTCCGTGCAGATGGAGTCGATACAATCCTTCATCGATAAGTAGGTTCAAAAACTCATCATTTGAGGTATTCGCCTCAACAATCAGATCGTAGAGACTTGATACGTTTTTCCCTATGATTCTCTGTTTGAGCCTTAAATTCTTAGAATTTTTCAAAGGTCTCATATTCATGCTTCATAAGGAAAATGTACCTTGAGTAATCATCAATAAAATTACTCATAACCTCCTCTTGCTTTGGTTGACATTGGACCACATACATCTGTGTGAACGATCTCTAACACTTCTTTGACCCTATTCCCCTTGGCTCCAAAATGCCCTCTTGGTCATATTACTCTCCAAACATGATTCGCAGGTTGGAATCGATTCAACTTGGAGACGCTCCAGTGAACCATCTTTTACCAACCTTTGGATCCTCTTTGGATTTATATGACCTAATCTTAGATGCCAAAGAAATGTCTCGTTCACGCCTGATGAACGTTTTCTTTTCTCGGAAACAGTTGATGTGTTATAGGATACATTTCGTGAGTGGTGTGCACAGTTAATTGTATAGAGATTTTCTATCAATGTCCCGTAACAGGTGCACTCATCATTTAAAAAATGATGTCATTCTTATTAGAAGAAACTTAGTGTCCTTTAATCGAATTTTAGAAACTGAAAGTGAATTCTTTCTAAAATCGGGAACATAAAGATAATCTCAAAAAAACTTTATCTTCAAAAGATAGGTGCACTTCTCCCATCGCTTTAATCGCTACTCATGTAGCATTGCAATGTCTCGCTACTTTTAGTAGTATTGCAATAATCGTTACTATCGTAGCATTGCAATATCTCGCCACTTCACGTAGCATTGCAATGTCTTCTAATTTAAATAACGTTGCCCGAAGGTGATGAGGATCTCACTCCCATTTGAGTTGGGATCATTTAGAACCCGTGAAGCCAACATGATTAGTGGATCTCGTATCAACCACCCACGAATGAGAAGTATACGCCGCTAAACAAGTTTCAACAACTAGTGCGTGAGAATTACCTTTCTTTCCGTCCCTTTTGGGGTTGGAACAGGCAAAACCTCCATTGTCCTCTCTCTCACCGCAGCCTTAAGCACTTCCTCTTTGGATTTTCCTTGACACAACAAGCATTCCTCATCTTACCATTGCCCTTGGCAACAATTGAGTTTTATTGCTTATGGCCTTTGGTCCTCTTCTTTATCTTGCCTACCCTTGGCCTAGAAGATGAAGACGGACCACTTGCCGTCAAAGCTTGAGTTTGGTGTCTTATCATCATTTCTGCCGAGACCAAAAAGTTTGCAACAAATTAGCTAGCGAGGCCAAAATGCTCAAAAACCTTTTTGGGCAGAGAATGAAGTACCAAATTCATCTGAGTCTCCAGATCATAATCTGCACTCAGAATCTCAAGTTTGTTCAGATGGGCCATCTATTTTGAGGACGTAATCCCTTACGGGTTTGCCCTCCACCATTTTCAGCGATGAAATTTCTCGCAAGGTGATTTAACGAGTCCCGCATGTTTTGACTCGTCAGTTGGCTCATCTAATTTTTGTGTGTCAAAATCCACTTGTGCTTTTGTGCAGTTAGGACAATTATAATTTTCCAATCAATATAGTTTCCATACATATTGTATTGACTTTAAGTATAATAATAGTGGATTAAAAGGTAACGACATCTTTGAATCGAAATAAACAATTATATGCAATAAGACAAGTATATCACAAGATTCGATCACATGCATCATATTTAAAATCTCAAAAAAAAATATATGAACATTCATCAGCCAACATCTCAAAAACAGGTTTAAATAAGCCACGTTGGGTGGGTCATTATTTAAACACATTCAAGCGTGTTACAAACAAGAACGATTTATAAACCTTTAATATCCAGATTAATAGTTGGCTCCCACTTGACCAATATAAAATTGACAGGGGACTCCTGAGAAGTATATGCATATCAATTTTATACCTAAGTAATAACCATGATTAAATACAGATTATTATTTCGCTTTGATCGAGCCTCGTTAGGGAGGGTCATCGCCGCCACTAGTAATAACCCACAATCATCCGCTTGGAATTCATTCATGTGAAACCTATCTTTTGGACCGTCCCTGGTTGGGGGAATTTCTCCAAAAGAATTCACAAATAAATAAATCATGGAGGTCAAAAATTAATTCAATTTTATTATCCTAATAAAATTGTCAATTAATTATTTAAACATACTTAGTAATTTTGAAGTTGAGATTTTTCATTTGGCAACCCTCATGCAAACACATTTAAACAATTTAAATAAAGCATAAGATAAAGCACAAATAAATCAAGCAAAAATGTAAAAAATAAACATATTGGGCACAAATTATCCAATTGTCATGGTTTGATTTTTCTTGACTTGATCTTGAAGAAACACGCCTCGAATTTCTCCCACTCGTTCATCTCGAAAAAAATACTTCGTCTCGAATCGCCACGCCTAAGCACTCGCGATGGGATGCACGCCCGCATCCGTCCGGCCACTTGGCCTAGGACAACCTCTAAGATGGCTTCGACCGCCAAGAAGACGCCACGCCGGGCCTCGCGGCAGACCTCGGCGGATGTCGGCGAAACAGCCAAGATCTCGGCGATGACAAGATCAGCCGACATCCCGCGTCTTACCTCGCCTTTCGCCACAGATCCTCGGCGGGCCGCGTATCAAGATTCCGCTTTCGCCCCGCCGCTTCGGCACCGATCGACACTTTCGGCGCTGCCCTTTATCTCATGGGCGGGCGCTCGGCCGCCTGCGCCCCACGCCCACATTATACGTGCGGTCTTGCCCACGCCACGCCCGCCTGGTTTCTGATTTCGTCCTTAATTCTTTTCGTCTCTTCGTTTCCGATCCGGTTATAATTTATTTACAAAAAATAAATAAACCTAGATCTAGATTAGTCTATTACATTGATCAAAACAAACAAATCCTAGTCTAGTCGTGGATTTTCTCACGAGGCAAAACAAATCCGATCGAATAGAATTAAAAAACCACGCTTTATATGCATGCAAAATAAAACATTAAAATCCATGACAATTGGATACCGCAAAACAGATTCTAATAGTTCTACTATCCAATTTCAAATTTAATGTCCACTTAATTAAATTACAATTTAAAAAATTGAGAGTCTAAAAAAGGGTGGCTCGATACGGTTGTTGGGGAATGATTTGCATGATCTATTAGGGGTGAATATTTAAATACAAATTTAATTCATTAATTATTACTAGCATGAATTAATCCTATATTAATTCAAATAATAATTGCAACAGCATATCATGCATATAAAAAGCCACATAAAACCTACGCATGTTGAATCTACGGGTTTACGTGGCGCACCTCTCGGGATGGCAAAGGACTTTGGTTGGACGGACTAACCAAAAGGACTTCCCAAGTATTCCCTTAGCCCTTGCTCAACTATCCGGTGGAAGGATACTCGTCGAATAATTAACAAAAGGAAAAAAATATACTTTGTTGCACCACCTTTTTGGATTTGCTAATATTTCCAGCACATGGAATTGTACTTGGGAATGAACTAATCATCCCCTATTTATAAGAGGGAGGGTGGTCGAAATTTTAGTAGAAAATCAATGCAGGAAAAGACTTTTCTTGGTCACCAAGAAATCTTGAATATATCTCCTATATTCTTTTTCCCATAATTAAAATATTCCACAAAAATCCCACTTCCTCTAATATATGGATTTTCGAAAATTTAGTACAAGAATCCAAGATTTGGATCTTCTTGAATTTATGAGATATTCTTGTATTTCAAGAAATACATATCTTCCATAATATCTTTTCAAGAAAATCAAGAAAATCTTTCTTGCCCACTATATTTTCATCTTTTTCAAAATTTACTATATAAATAAGCTAGTGGGAGATTTCTTGAATTTAATGAGATAATCTTGTATTCCAAGAATACATATCTTCATTCCATAACAAAATTCAAAGAAAATCTTTCTCCCAACATATCTATATATTTCGAAAATAATACTTGGAAAATTAAGCAACAATATTTATTTTATTTTAATCACCTTTTCAGTTATTGGACTATTTGTTGGGCTACTCAGGGGGCCTTTAGGAGAATTAAGATTGAACCTTCTAATGGATCTTGAATATCTAATATTGAGCCACAATATAATTCAAGCCAATAAATATTAATTAATCCCACTACATAATTAATATTGCACCATCCATCTTAACCCATATTACAGTCAATATGGCTCCCGGTCATTATTTCCCGTGTTTAAGATTATCTAGCCCATTAATTAATTCAAGCCACTGAAATAGCTTTCCGTTAATTAATATCTTTTGTCCTTGGTCGAGGAACGGTTCAACATTATTATCCATACCGGAAACTAATTCCACTTGCAAGATTTGGTATGATAAAACTTATGAACCTCCCAAGGGGGCAAATCAAGCAAGCGTACTTGCACACGATTTTTTGTATTAAATCTTAGCAATCACATGTGACCAATAATATTGTCCAAGATAAAAAGTATTGAATCTCTCTTTGATTCGCTACCCATGATAAGTAAAAGCAATAGTTACAAATCCCACGTGATCCTATTTAAGGGACAAAGGTTAAGAAACAACGAACCACTGAGGTCTAATTCTTCCTTGTTCAGTTCTGAAGAATTTATCCTCATGTAGGTCCTATTCAGCGCATCAGTCATGCACTAGTGTAATCTCTTGGTCAAGACAAACCAATCTGAGCCTTACACCTCAACCTTTCGCGATGGTTGTTCATTTCCATCTAGGTCGTGAATGGCGTACTTTTAGTTACAAGGGACTGTTAATTTAATCTTCTGTGATCTGGTATCACTAAATTAACTACAGTGTAACACGTACGAATTATTGAACAGTTATGCAGTAAATATATATAACATTCAATCATATTTAAAGCATCAGTGATAAACAATTTATTTCAGTAAATAAGTCTGAAAAATCAGTTTCGATTATACAAAGTAAAAAGCATACTTTTCAGTATAATCCCAACAGGTGGAACACCAGATTATACTCAAACCAGGGAGCATCCCTAAACAGCAGTACCCCTATAGAACTTCTCACAGCCATAAGGAGGAAATTGAAAAGATTGTAAAGGATTTGCTGACTACAGGAGTAATTCAACATAGTAAGAGCCCTTTTGCTTCACCTGTGATTTTGGTGAAGAAAAAAGATGGCACCTGGAGGCTATGTGTGGATTACAGGTACCTTAATGAGCTCACAATCAAGCACAACTACCCTATTCCTATCATTGATGAGTTACTAGATGAGCTTAAGGGTGCTAAGATCTTTTCAAAGATAGATTTGAGGTCAGGGTACTTTCAAATCCTAATGAAGAAAGAGCATAGGCAATTGATTGCTTTCAGGACCCATAATGGTCATTATGAATCCTAGTGATGCCATTTGGGTTGTGCAATGCACCTGCTACATTTCAATCCCTAATGAATCAGGTGTTCAGGGATCATTTGAGGAAATTTGTGTTGGTCTTTTTTGATGACATCCTTGATGGTCCCGGTTGGAAAACCCATTTTGCGCGTGCGGAAGCAATCATTTCGTGTGATGCATATAAAAACAGGGGTGAAGGAATGGTGATTATAGATTTTTCTCATTCTAAGCTCATGTGTTGTGTTTTGCTTATAATCGAATGCATATGACAATATAAGAACATAAAGCAGTAAACAACACAATAATGTATAGTGGTTCGGAGGCTCAAGCTCCTACATCCACTCTCCTTGTTCCTAGGGAAATTCCTTCCAACTGGACTTATCACCCTCTCGGGCTCGCCTCTAGATATTTAACGAGCTCTCACTCAAACGGGACTTATCACCCTCCACGGGATTGCCTACAGATGTTTACCGAGTTCACACTCCAACGGGACTTATCACCCTCACTCGGGATTGCCTACCTTCCCTTTCGGGATTGCTAGATGTTTACCGAGTTCACACTCACCTACAAACTTAACCGACTGATTTGGGTAAGGTTTGTTTGGTTTCCAACTAGGTTGAGATTTTCCCTTACATTTGTTTAGCCTCAATGCTAAGGTTGGGAAAATCTCTCTAAGCTTAGGATACATCGTGGGTTGCTTTGATTGGGTTCTAGAACACTCTTGAATATATGCGTGTATATCTACAGACTTGTGTTCTAGGTTGGGAATGCTAGATGATTTGGCTTGATGGATGTTTCACGCATTTTCCACACCTGATAATGAAGGAAGATCTTGTATTTATAGTGTGGATTTGAATGTTACCGTTGGATGGAGTCACATTCAAATCCATACTATTCTGTAGCTTCTTGTAGCTTTTCCAGGCTGGTTGTCTTCCTCTCATCATTGTCCACGCCACCGAATTGCCTTGACTATATTCTTGATTCTTCCGAGTCTCGGGATCTTTAGTTCTATCCGAGCCTTCAGTCTATCCGAGCCTTCGTCTCTCCCGAGCCTCGGTGTCCGGTGTCCGTCGAGTCTCGGTTTCGATTCAGAGACTTCCAGGACCTTGATCGGTTCTTTCAGTGGACCTTCAAGACATCGACCCTCGGAGTCACTAAGATCGACATCATCGATGGCGATCGATTCGTTGAACATGACTTCTTCTTCTCTTGATGGACATCCCGACCTGGATCACTAGATCACTCCACACGGTCGTCAGTCAGCATATGTCGGTTTATCGATCATCATATTAGTATTAGGTTAGCGATTCTCGATGAACATGACTTCCATGACTTCTCTTACGATCCGGTATCGCGAGATTTTGCTCACGGTTTCGATATCTGATTTCTTCTCCTCGATCTCGATCATCTCGATTGCGATTCGTCAAATTTTCAACGAAGATAACAATAACACAAGTTGATAATGTTTTGGATAATTCATAAAACTCGGTTTATTTATGATCAACATTTAGCACATCATATTTTGAGCATATTAGGTTAGTATATTTGGGCCATTAAAGATTTCGATCTCGATCCATTGATGTATGGTTCAATGGCCAAACCGGTCAATTGAGGAGTTTCTTGGCTTCTCAATGGGATATGGTTCAACAAACCATCTTTCTCGATCTCATCAACCTCCTCTTCCGATCCGGTCATCCGATCGGTGGCTTAGCTTTTCTTCTTTTCCGATTTTGCTCGATCGCTTAACTCGAACTCATCTTACTCATCCGATCTCGATCGGTCTCGCTCTGACCTCGATCGATCATCGATCATCTACGCCCGATTTCATGAGTTCCCCCTCAACTTGTTCTTTTTTGGGCGTTCCCCTCAACTTGTTATTTGTAAATTAGCTTCAATAACACAAGTTGATAATGTTTTAAGCATAATTCATCAAAACTAAAATATCCAAACAATTTCCCCCTTTTTGATAATGACGCCAAAACATTAGAATATATGCATTTTTTTAAGAAACGGGTTTTCTTTTAAAAAGATCAGTTCAGGTGGTTACTTTGAAATTAGTGAACCGTTTGAACACCTGCTCTACGATACCAATTGATGGTCCCTCTTGGAAAACCCATTTTGCGATATGCGTCTTGGCAATCATTTCGTATGGCATATAAAAAACAGGGTGAAGGAATGGTGATTATAGATTTTTCTCATTCTAAGCTCACGTGTTGTGTTTTGCTTATAATCGAATGCATATGACAATATAAGAACATAAAGCAGTAAACAACACAATAATGTATAGTGGTTCGGAGGCTCAAGCTCCTACATCCACTCTCCTTGTTCCTAGGGAAATTCCTTCCAATGGACTTATCACCCTCCGGCTCGCCTCTAGATATTTAACGAGCTCTCACTCAAACGGGACTTATCACCCTCCACGGGATTGCCTCATCAGATATGTTTCTGAGTTCACACTCCAACGGGACTTATCACCCTCACTGGATTGCCTACCCTCCCTTTTCGGGATTGCTAGATGTTTACCGAAGTTCACACTCACCTACAAACTTAACCGACTGATTTGGGTAAGGTTTGTTTGGTTTCAACTAGGTTGAGATTTTCCCTTACATTTGTTTAGCCTCAATGCTAAGGTTGGGAAAATCTCTCTAAGCTTAGGATACATCGTGGGTTGCTTAGATTGGGTTACTAGAACACTCTTGAATATATGTGTGTATATCTACAGACTTGTGTTCTAGGGTGGGAATGCTAGATGATTTGGCTTGATGAATGTTTCACACATTTTCCACACCTGATAATGAAGGAAGATCTTGTATTTATAGTGTGGATTTGAATGTTACCGTTGGATGGAGTCACATTCAAATCCATACTATTCTATCTTGTGATTAGCTTCTTCTTGAAAAAAAATTTTTCGAAGTTGGTTGTCTTCCTCTCATTGGTCCACGTCAACCTGAATTGATTACGACTATATTCTTGATTCTTCCGAGTCTCGAAAGATCTTCATTCTATCTGAGCCTTGTGTCTATCGAGCATTCGTGTCTCTCGAGCCTTGAGTCTCTCTGAGCCTCGGTGTCCCAAGTGACATCTTGAGTCTCGTTTTCTTGATTCAGAATAGACTTCTCTTGAATTAACCTTGTCGATCAACCAAAAATCTATAAAATTGACACTTCTCCGAATTCTTGTCTTAACTTCTTACTATCCGCCCACATCAATTTTTTTCGAATCTGAACACTATTAAACACTATATAACTCATTCACATCGACAAACGATGGCGTTTTTTTAAATTATTCGATTTAAAGAACATATTGACTTCGGATGATAAAATTCTATAAAATATATATTTGTTATTTTGGGCTATACTCTAAATCTAGGAAACGGTTGTTGGTATCCCAATACAAAGATTATATACTAGGTTTCGATAATCACCAATTTTCTGCTTAAATGTCCCACAACCACCGGTTAAAAACCCGGGTTGAACCGCCGTAACCCAGTTCAGAACATTTTTGGTTTGTGTTGGTAATGCCAAAATCAAATTTACCGGACTTTTTTTTAAATGGTTTTGTTTATATTAAATGGAAAATTTTAAATTTATATTCCTCCCACATCATATTATGCATATTAAATTGTGGACAAAAATTAAATATTTAAATTTTTGTAGGTGTATAGTTTATCTAAACATCTCCGATCCGCCGTCGATCTCGTTTTTTTTTAATAAAGATCTTATGATTTTTTAATCAATTTTGTTTTCAAATTTAATTCAAAACTTGCAATCTTTTGATTTTTTTGATAAGTTATGATTTGTGATAATTTTTTTAACTCCTCCTCTTTTTACTTCCGGCCATCCGATCGGGATGGCTTAGCTTTTCTTCTTTTTTGATTTTGGTTAATCTTTTTTTCGGCTCATCAGAACTCATCTTTTACTCATCTTACTCATCCGATCTCGTCGGTCTAAATCGCCCTCGTCGATCTCGATCATCTACGTCGATTTCTTTGAGTTCCCCCTCAACTTGTTCTTTTGTTCCCCCTCAACTTGTTATCTGTAAATTAGCTTCAATAACACAAGTTGATAATGTTTTGGCATAATTCATCAAAACTAAAATATTCCAACAATCCTCATTTACAGCACCGAGGAAACACAACATTTAATTCACTTGGAAGCAGTCTTACAACTTTTGAGGGCCAATAAGTTGTTTGCTAAGAGAAGCAAATGTAGTTTTTTTTTATAAAGCTAGTGTGGAGCATTTGGGCCACATAATTTCTAAAGATGGAGTTGCCACTAATCCAGGAAAGATTGAGTGTATGGTTCAATGGCCAAAACCACAAACCATTAAACAATTAAGGAGTTTCTTGGGCTTAACAGGGTATTACAGGAAATTTGTGAAGGGATATGGTCTCATCAACAAACCACTCACTTATTTACTCAAGAAGGACAATTTCAAATGGAACCCTGAGGTAGACCTAGCTTTTCAGAAGTTGAAGGAAGCCATGGTGAGTGTCCCAGTGCTAGCATTACCTGATTTCACAAAGAGATTTGTGGTGGAAAATAAATAAATTTTGTTAGTGGGAAAGGAATTGAGCCAGACTCATGCAAGAAGGAAAGCCCATTGCTTACATCATGAGTAAGTCCTTGTGTCCAAGGAATCAAGCACTCTCTATAAATTTAAATTCAATTGTCTATGAGAGGCGCATTTTTTTTAGGCAATTTTTTTAATTTTTTATTAATGGCCATTGAGAAGTGGAAACACTATTTGCGGCGTAAATTCACTATAAAGATATGACCAACAATCCTTTAAACACCTTCTGGACCAAAATGTGGTAACTCCACTACAATAAAGATGGATTACTAAATTGTTGGGCCTTGACTATGAGATTTTGTATAAAAGGGGGAGTGAGAACAGTGCAGCTTTTAATGATGCATTATCCAAAAGGGAGAGAAGTTGTTCTGCTATAACTACAATGGTCCCAACCTGGTTGGATCAGGTCCTGCTAAGTTACACTGATGATGGTTACATTGAGAAATCATCAAAGCCAAAGGTCTTGATCCTAATACTTATTCCCTATTTCACCACACTAATGGTATTCTCGAGATATAAAAAGAGGCCGGATGTGGGTAGCAATAGTGGATTAAGAGATTTAATCCTTTACGAGATGCACTCCACACCCCATGGAGGGCATTCAGGGGTTCTGAGAAACTTATCGATGCTTAAAAGGATGTTTTTTTCCCTAATATGAAAGATGATGTGTTGATGTGGGTCAAGAGGTGTGAAGTATGTGCTAAAAATAAGTCAAGCCTGTGTTTATACCTCGCCCTCCTACAACCCTACCCATTCCGGACCAAGCATGGTCACATATCTCTATGGATTTCATAGAGGGGCTTCCTAACTCTTGGGGGAAAGAATGTGATATGGGTGATAGTGATGATTCACTAAATATTCACATTTCATAGCCCTATCACATCCATATACTTGCTACTTTTTTAGCTAAGGTATTTTTGGATGTTATCTATAAGTTGCATGGGTTACCAAATTAGTATAGTGAGTGATGAGGACAAAATATTTACTAGTTTGTTTTTGGAAGGAACTATTTAAGTTGGTGGGAACTCAATTACACCTAAGTTCATCTTATCACCCCCAATCTGATGGACAGACTGAGAGGGTAAATCAATGTCTGGAGCAGTACTTGAGGTGTTTAGTAAGTGACAACCCTAAGCAAAGGGGTTGAAGTGGCTACCTATGGCGTAGTCTTTGGTACAACACAAATTATCATTCAAGTCCTTAAGATGACACCTTTTGAGGCTCTCTACGGGTATACTCCTCTGAGGATTCACTTATGGGATGGGTATATTTGATTCAACAAATGAGGAGGTTGCAGATCTGCTTACTCACAGACAACACATCATACAGCAAGTCAAGGCTAATCTAATCAAAGCATAGAATCGCATGAAGGTACAAGCAGACAAGCATAGACAAGAAAGGGTTTTTGAGGTAGGAGACCAAGTTTTTCTCAAACTTCAACCCTTTCGCCAGAATTTCCATTCAATACCGAAAGAATTTGAAGTTGTCATCAAAATACTTTGGCACCCTATACAATCCTGCAAAGGGTAGGGAGTGTGGCTTACAAGTTAGATTTACCAATTGGGTCAAAGATTCATCCCGTCTTCCATGTTTCTTTACTCAAGAAACACATAGGAGTTAAGTATGTACCTTCACAGAGTCTTCCAGATGTTGATAGCAACGGCCTCTTCGCGATCCAACCCTACTATGTCACAGAACGACGTCGATACCTGGAAAGCGGAAAGGAGAAAGATCAGGTTCATGTCTATTGGGTTACCGAAGATTGGAAAATCGATTCGTGGGAAGATACCGCCTTTTTTCTGCGAAATTTTCCTTCACTCCATCCTTGGGGACAAGGATCTTTAGTTGGAGGGAGTATTGTTGCGAGACCAGAGAGAAACGTGAAGAGTGGTGAGATGGGAACGAAAGGGGAGTTAAAATCAGGGTTTCCTTTATCAGTGGGAAATAGAGGTTCAGTATATATTTATCTGAACGAGGAACCTGAGGCTCAGGATCCACCTGAGCCAAATTATCTGAGGAAGGAAACTGAGGCTCAGGATCCAACTGAGCCAAATTATCTGAGGAAGGAAACTGAGGCTCAGGATACACCTGAGCCAAATTATCTGAATGAGGCCACTGAGGCTCAGGATCCACCTGAGCCAAATTATCTGAGCGAGGAAACTGAGACTCAGGTTACACCTGAGTCAAATTATCTGAATAAGGAAACTGAGGCTCAGGATGCACCTGAGCCAAATTATCTGAGTAGTTTATCTGAATGAGGAAAGGTTTGGGCTTCTCGCAAATGGGCCCAAACATTTAGAATAATCTGGAAGATCAATTATCTATTTTAGATTCTGCTTTTAAAATACTTAAGGAATATTCACTGGTGTGTGAACCCCACTGTTAGTTACAAATACGGCCTCTGGCCGATGAATGAGAATATCAGAAAATTTGCATCATTCTCTCTCTTCTAACTACCTCTCTTCCTATCTAATTCTCTCTCTCTCTATTTCTTCAAATCTTCATCTTGTTCTTCATCTTGTTCTACCAGCAATTTATATTTTAGCAATATTATTCCAGAAAATCTACAAACACATTACAACATCCCAAAAAATATAAAAAAGTAACACATTCCTTCATACGTAATGTTCTAATTGGCAATCTTGCAAGAATCTGAATCACAACATCATCTGGAAAAACCCAGATTTCAAACAACTGAATTTATCTTGTGATTACAAGAAATGAGAGATAAATTCAGAAAAAAGCGAAAAAAGTTCGAAGAGTAACTTACTCAATTAAATTCAATCAAACGAAACACCCTAGAAATGGAATTTATGCAAATCTTAGAAAATAAAACGTTTTTGATAAAATAATTGAAAGGAACATCTATCATTCTTCCGATGGATTGATATGGGAAAGATGGCAGTAATTGGGAATCGGTAGTTAATAAATTTTAATCTAATTAAATATAAACCTAATTAGTAACAATTCCTAATCTACCAAAAAAAACTTTGATCTCAATTATCAAGAACAATTATTGAATCTGATACACGCAACACACACTCGGTCACACATACGACAAACACACGCATGTGATTGTTTCTCAGGCAAAGTAGATCCGGCGACAACAATTGATGAGAACTGAGATATTGACGGAGCACTCATGCTGATAACGTGTTGTAAATTATATCATAATCGTAAAGAAAAGACACTAAGAACAAGAATTTGTTAACCCAGTTCGTCACAAATGACTACATCTAGGGGCGGTCAAGCCAGGAAAATTTCACATTCTTCTCCGTAATCTCTATCCGGCAATACAAAGATAAAACCTATATATACTAGGAAGTGTGTTGTATCGCTAACAGCCTTAAATCCATGTGACATTAAGCCCACCAATAATATTAATATTAATAAGTAATGTCCATAATAATAAAATGTATTTACAACCACTGTTTTCAAAACCGGGTTGAACCGAGAACCGGCCGGTAACCCGGTTAAAAAACACTGTATAACCGGATTTCAGGTTGAACTGGGTTGAACCGGTCAAAACTCGGTTCAACCGGAAATAACCGGGTTTTTTTTTTTAATTAAATTATTAATTTATATTAAATATTTAAAATTTTAAATTTATATTCCTCCCACATATTTCTCCAACACTTTCGATGTGGGATAAATGTATGAGGTGGGACAAAATTTATAAAATATGATATGAAAAGTTATAAAATATATATTTAAATTTTTGTAGGTGTATACTTATTTTGTTTTTTTAACTAAATATAGAAAACGGTTGAACCGGTCCGACTGATTGAATCGCTGATCGGTGGTCTGTCCGGTTCGATCACCGGTTCGGTTATGAAAACATTGTTTACAACAATTTTGTCTCAAATTTAATTCAAAACTTGCAATCGTTTTGATAATACATTATGTCCCACAATTTTTTTAATAAAGAACAGTGGATTTGTGATAATTGCAGTTGGGTAACTTTAGTTTTGATAAATAGAACATTTTGGTTTGTGTCGGTAATGTGGCGGACAACAATTTGTGTATCTAGCTAGAATGTCAAATTTATGCGACTTTTTCTGTGGTTGGTTTTGATTCCTGTCTGCGTGGAATCATTTTTGGTAATCTTATTCCACTTACCTTTTACTTTATTGTTGTTATTATAAAATAAATCCAATGATACGATACAATTATTTAAATTGTGGACAAAAAATCATACAAGTGATATGTGCAATTTGATATTTTTTTTTTCGCGGGTCAAATAACAGGCCGGGTTAGGGCAGATTGCTGGCGGGTAATGGCTTCCTCCTTCATCTTCACGCTCGCGCAGTCACAGGGCAAATTTCTTCTTCTTCCTCTTCTCGCGTTGCAACAAACGCGACCAGATCGCCGTTGATTTTGATGGTGGTGCGTCTTTAGGTTTTTCCTCTTCTTCTCTTGTTCTTCATTTTCTCTTTATCTTCCATATTCTTTTTGTTTTCTTCAATTTTCTCATCCTTGCAAATTTACAGGTGATTCCCTATGATTTTGTGAAGCAGTCTTTCAGATCCTTCTGCACTCTTTTCACGTTGTTCTGTAAATCTGTAATTCTATACTGATGATTTTTTTTCGCGTTTGTACTGGTTTTTGTTCATGTAGTAACATTATTTTGCTCATAGGGTAACACTCTTTTGTTCATGTAGTAACACATCAAGTTGTTATGTAAATCTGTAATTTTGGACTGGGGATTTTTTTTATCGTTTGTTCTGGTTTTGTTTATGTGGTTACACGTTTTTCTTCATATGACTTTTCAAGCTGTTCTGTAAATCTGTAATTTTATACTGATGATTTTTTTCGTGTTTGTACTGATTTTTGTTCATGTAGTAACACTTTTTTGCTCATAGGGTAACACTATTTTGTTCATGTTGTAACACATCAAGTTGTTATGTAAATCTGTAATTTTGGATTGGGGTTTTTTTTCGCGTTTGTTCTGATTTTGTTTATGTGGTAACACGTTTTTCTTCATATGGTAACACTTTCTGTTCATGTAGTAACACATGTTTTTTTAGTAATATGTAACAATATTCATATATCGTCGTAATACTATGTGAATACTCATGTGTTACCATATGAACAATAATGTGTTACCTTGTGACCCAAGTTACCTTGTGAATATTTATGTGTTATGATATGTTTTATTAAGTGTTACGTAAGAAATGAAGTTTTTTCAATATAACAATGTAGTAACACTTATACATAGATGTAGTAACACACAAAATTTTGACAAAAAAAAATTACGATATGTTTTATTAAGTGTTACGTAAGATATGAAGGTTTTCACACTACAAAAAAGACGGGGTTTAACGACGGTTTTAGAGACTGAAAAAACCGTCGCTAACGACATTAGCGACAGAAAAAAATATGTCGTTGAATCGAGGGTCGCTAACTGTAGCGACGGTTTTTTGTGACCATCGCTGATTAGAGACGGTATTAGCGACGGATTAGCGACGGTTTTTTTTTTTAATAAATTTTTTTTAATTTTAATTTTTTTTAAAATAAATTCGTCGCTAAAGCGTGAACTTACGAAAAAGAAAGGGCTCAAGGTGGTTCGAACCCGAGACCGGGTGGGCACCAAACCACGGACCATCTCGAACCCAACCACCAATCATATCATATATACGCCCCCAAGCCTCCCAATTAAATGAGCCAAATTTTCGCTCCCAAGGGGGACCGAACACGGGACCTATGGGCGCCTGAGCGGGTATCAAATCGCTCGGGCACTTGTTTTCTTGCGTTTACTTAATGAAATTAATTCTATATGTCCTAAAAGTCTTTTTTTTTTCAATTTTTTTTAAATCCTTTATTTCAATTATCTAATTAACCACATTTTAATATAATAATTATAATTTTTATTTATTTATAAATTTAAATTAAATTGTATTATATTAAAATAATATTTATTTATTTTTAATTCATTTTTTTTACACTTTTTTTTAATTTTTTTATTTAATTTATTTAATTTAACTATCTAATAATCTTTAAAATATTAATTATATATATTTTTTACTTTATAAATTATAAATAAATGATTATATTCTTTTCAAATTGTATATGTCCTACAAATTCATTTTTTTTAAGCAAATACTACTTTCTATTTAAAAAAATACTACTTTCTATTTAAACAAGTAATACTTTCTATTTAAACAAGTACTACTTTTCATTTAAACACGCAATACTTTCAATTTAAACAAGTAATACTTTTAATTTAAATAAATAATATTTTTTATTTAACCAAGTACTACTTTTCTATTTAAACAAGTACTACTTTATATTTAAACAAGTAATATTTTTCTATTTAAACAAGTAATACTTTTCATTTAAACAAGTACTACTTTTCTATTTAAACAACTACTACTTTTCTATTTAAACAAGTAATACTTTTCATTTAACAAGTAATACCTTTCATTTAAATAAATAATACCTTTCATTTAAACAAGTACAACTTTTCTATTTAAACAAGTACTACTTTTCATTTTAACAAGTATTACTTCTCATTTAAACAAGTAATCCTTTCATTTAAATAAATAATACCTTTCATTTAAACAAGTACTACTCTTCATTCAAACAAGTACTACTTTTCTATTTAATCAAGTACTACTTTTCTATTTAAACAAGTAATACTTTTAATTTAACAAGTAATACTTTTCATTTAAACAAGTACTATTTTTCTATTTAAACAAGTACTACTTTCTATATAAACTAAGTAATACTTTTTATTTAACAAGTAATACTTTTCATTTAAACAAAATACTACTTTTCATTTAAACAAGTACTACCTTTCGATTTAAACAAGTACTATTTTTCTATTTAAACAAGTAATACTTTTCTACTTAAACAAGTAATACTTTTCTATTTAAACAAGTAATACTTTTCATTTAAATAAGTACTACTTTTCATTTAAACAAGTACTACTTTTCATTTAAACAAGTACTACTTTTCTATTTAAACAAGTACTACTTTTCTATTTAAACAAGTAATACTTTTCTATTTAAACAAGTAATACTTTTCATTTAAACAAGTACTACTTTTCATTTAAACAAGTACTACTTTTCTATTTAAACAAGTAATACTTTTCATTTAACAAGTAATACCTTTCATTTAAATAAATAATATCTTTCATTTAAACAAGTACGACTTTTCTATTTAAACAAGTACTACTTTTCATTTAAGTAAGTGATACTTTATATTTAAACAAGTACTACTTTTCATTTTAACAAGTACTACTTCTCATTTAAACAAGTAATACCTTTCATTTAAATAAATAATACCTTTCATTTAAACAAGTACTACTTTTCTATTTAAACAAGTACTACTTTTCTATTTAAACAAGTAATACTTTTAATTTAACAAGTAATACTTTTCATTTAAACAAGTACTACTTTTCTATTTAAACAAGTACTACTTTCTATTTAAACAAGTAATACTTTTTATTTAACAAGTAATACTTTTCATTTAAATAAGTACTACTTTTCATTTAAACAAGTACTACTTTTCGATTTAAACAAGTACTATTTTTCTATTTAAATAAGTAATACTTTTCGATTTAAACAAGTTATACTTTTCATTTAAATAAGTACTACTTTTCATTTAAACAAGATTTTTCATTTAAACAAGTATTACTTTTCTATTTAAACAAGTAGTACTTTTCTATTTAAACAAGTAATACTTTTCATTTAAAAAAGTACTACTTTTCATTTAAACAAGTACTACGTACTTTTCTATTTAAACAACTACAACTTTTCTATTTAAACAAGTAATACTTTTCATTTAACAAGTAATACTTTTCATTTAAACAAGTAATACCTTTCATTTAAACAAGTAATACTTTCTATTATTTAAACAAGTAATACTTTTAATTTAAACAAGTAATACTTTTCATTTAACCAAGTACTACTTTTCTATTTAAACAAGTATTACTTTTCTATTTAAACAAGTAATACTTTTCTATTTAAACAAGTAATACTTTTCATTTAAACAAGTACTCTTTTTCATTTAAACAAGTACTACTTTTCTATTTAAACAAGTACTACTTTTCTATTTAAATAAGTACTACTTTTCTATTTAAACAAGTAATACTTTTCATTTAAACAAGTAATACTTTCTATTTAAACAAGTAATACTTTGCATTTAAACAAGTATTACTTTTCATTTAAACAAGTACTACTTCTCATTTAAACAAGTAATACCTTTCATTTAAACAAATAATACTTTTCATTTAAACAAGTACTACTTTTCATTTAAACAAGTACTACTTTTCTATTTAAACAAGTAATACTTTTCTATTTAAATAAGTAATACTTTTCATTTAAACAAGTACTACTTTTCATTTAAACAAGTACTACTTTTCTATTTAAACATCTACTACTTTTCTATTTAAACAAGTAATACTTTTCATTTAAACAAGTAATACCTTTCATTTAAACAAGTAATTCTTTCTATTATTTAAACAATACTTTTAAATTAAAAAGTAATACTTTTAAACAAACAAGTACAACTTTTCTATTTAAACAAGTACTACTTTTTTATTTAAACAAATAATACTTTTCATTTAAACAAGTACTACTTTTCATTTAAACAAGTACTACTTTTCTATTTAAACAAGTAATACTTTTCTATTTAAATAAGTAATACTTTTCATTTAAACAAGTACTACTTTTCATTTAAACAAGTACTACTTTTCTATTTAAACATCTACTACTTTTCTATTTAAACAAGTAATACTTTTCATTTAAACAAGTAATACCTTTCATTTAAACAAGTAATTCTTTCTATTATTTAAACAATACTTTTAAATTAAAAAAGTAATACTTTTCGTTTAACCAAGTACAACTTTTCTATTTAAACAAGTACTACTTTTTTATTTAAACAAGTAATACTTTTCTATTTAAACAAGTACTACTTTTCATTTAAACAAGTACTACTTTTCTATTTAAACAAGTTCTACTTTTCTATTTAAACTTAAGTAATATTTTTCATTTAACAAGTAATACTTTCATTTAAACAAGTACTACTTTTCTATTTAAACAAGTACTACTTTTCATTTAAACAAGTACTACTTATCATTTAAACAAGTACTACTTTTCTATTTAAACAAGTACTACTTTTCTATTTAAACTTAAGTAATATTTTTCATTTAACAAGTAATACTTTCATTTAAACAAGTACTATTTTTCTATTTAAATAAGTACTACTTTTAGTCAATATATATATTTAAATATACTATGAATTAAATTTTATACCGTAAACTCCTCGAAATAGATCTGACTACGGTCAGGTGGAACTCTTCTCCAAGTGGCTATAAATCAAATATACGGTAAGGTGCATTAACAACAATTAAAAAACCTAGTATAATCCTGAAACATAAAAAAATAAATACATAATTAATATTAAAAAAAAATTATTATTTAAAAAAAAAATCGTCGCTAAATTTGTCGCAAAAACCATCGCTAATTCCGTCGCTAAAGGGGTTAGTCCAAAACGTCGCTAAAACCGTAGATAAAATTGTCGCTACTTGCGACGGTTCTCTAAGTCGTCGCTAAAACTGTTGACTTTGACCATTTGATCGTAACCGGCGTAAAAATCGTCGCTATTTGCGACGGTTCTTGTAACCGTCGCTAATTTCCGTCGGTAAAACGTGTGTTTTTTGTAGTGTCAATATAACAATGTAGTAACACTTATACATAGATGTAGTAACACACAAAAAATTGACAAAAAAAAATTTATGTGTACAGTAGGAATCGAACCTGCGACCAAATTCATTAGCAACAAACCTAAACCACTAGGCTACAACACATATTTGATAAAAATATCATTCTATAAATACATATGCGCCCGCGCCAACCTGAACCCACTGCCCGCGCCCACACCTGCTCCCGACCCGCCGTCCTAACCCGGGAAATTTAGGCAACTTTTGTCTTATTTATGTTGTATTGCACATAACACTTGTGTGCATTATTTCACACAATACTTTCTCTAAATTGTATGACATTATTTAATTGCAATATAGATTGTTAGGAAGTTTAGTGTCAATTATTCAGTAGATTTCACATTTCTGCGCTTTAAAATTTATAAGTTTGTATTTACCTGGTGTACCGTGCACTTTATAGTACATTTTAAGAATATACAATTTTTTCATTGGACCGTGTAATTTATTTTACAAACACAGATTGCACATTCCATTGTAATAAATGATATATTTCAATGCAACAAGTTGTATGTTTCTAAAATACATCATGGAGTGCACGATGCACCTGGTGCACATGAGACCCACTCCTTAAAATGACTAAGTCTTATACGCACCAGATGTACCGTGCACTCCATAGTGTATTTTAAAATTATGCAACTTATTTACACTGAACCGTGCAACTTGTTTCCTTGGAAAACAAGTTGCACGGTTCAGTGTAAACAAGTTGCATATTTCAGTGCAACATGTTACATAATTCTAAAATACACTTTGGAGTGCACGATGTACATGGGATCTACTCCATTAAAATTCCATCATAAGAATTCAATTTATATATATATATATATATTTTTATTTTTATTTTTTATCAGGCAGAAAAGAATTTTATAGAACATATTGGAGAACAAAGGGTGCTCCAACCCGTACAAAACTTACAAAGCATAAAAAGAATGAAAATAGAAATAGAGCAGGAATATGCTCGACTCCTATAGTTCGACTCCTCTACTCTATCTCACATTCTTGGGTTTGTCAACCAATTTTCAAAAGAAATTCTCCTATCTATTACATTCTTAGACACCAACCAAGACCATACATTTGCTTTGATTTCTTTGGTGTTTTTCTTGGGATTAGGGATCTCTTCATTAAAGACTCGATCGTAAATCATCCAAGCAATGCACGATCAAAGGGTGGCAGATTTTCTGTAGCTCTTTTTCGGTCCGAAAAAATCAGCATGTTGTAATAAGTGACCAATGGGAACGAAGTGATCAAGGGCCATTGATAACTTAGTCAATCATAACAAGCATTCCACAATTTACGGGAAAAATTATAATGCAAAAAAAGATGGCAATCAGACTCTTCTTCAACACCACAAAGTTGACAAATAATATCATCAAGAGGCTGGATAATACCTCTTTGTTAGAGGTTTTTCTTTGTTTGCAGCCGCTGATGAAGAATTTTCCACACGATAGCTTCACTACAAAAAAGACGGGTTTTAACGACGGTTTTAGTGATGGAAAAAACTGTCGCTAATGACATTAGCGATGGAAAAAAACCTGTCGTTGAATCGAGTGTCTCTAATCGTAGCGAAAGGTTTTTTTGTGATTGTTGCTAAGTAGCGACGGTTCATAACCGTCGCTGAAGCATCTCATATATAACCCACCAAGTCTCCCAATTAAATGAGACAAATTTTTCGCTTCGAACTCAACCACTAAGCATCTCATATATAACCCACCAAATCTCCTAATTAAATGAGGTAAATTTTCGCTCCCAAGGGGGACCGAACACGGGACCTATGGGCACCTACGCGGGGATCAATCTGTTCGGGCACTTGCTTTCTTGTGTTTACTTTATGAAATTAATTATATATGTCCTAAAAATAATTTTTTTTCCATTTTTTTTAAATCCTTTATTTCAATTATCTAATTTAATGATTTAACAACATTTTAATATATTAATTATAATTTTTATTTATATATAAATTTAAATTAAATTTTATTATATTAAAATTATATTTATTTATTTTTTTAATTTTTATTCGTTTATTACACTTTTTTTTTATTTTTTTTATTTCATTTGTTTAATTTAACTATCTAATAATCCTTTAAAATAATAATTATATACATTTTTTACTTTATAAATTATAAATAAATGATTATATTCTTTTAAAATTGTATATGTCCTAAAAAAATTATTTTTTTAAAACAAATACTACTTTCTATTTAAAAAAGTACTACTTTCTATTTAAACAAGTTACTTTCTATTTAAACAAGTACTACTTTTCATTTAAACAAGTAATACTTTCTATTTAAAGAAGTAATACTTTTAATTTAAATAAGTACAACTTTTCATTTAAACAAGTAATACTTTTCATTTAACAAAGTACTACTTTTCTATTTAAACAAGTAATACTTTTCATTTAAACAAGTACTACTTTTTACTTTAACAAGTACTACTTTTCTATTTAAAAAAATACTACTTTTCTATTTAAAAAAGTAATATTTTTCTATTTAAACAAGTAATACTTTTCATTTAAACAAGTACTACTTTTCATTTTAACAATACTAGTTTTCTATTTAAACAAGTACCACTTTTCTATTTAAACAAAGAATATTTTTCATTTAACAAGTAATACCTTTCATTTAAATAAATAATACCTTTCATTTAACCAAGTACGACTTTTCTATTTAAACAAGTACTACTTTTCATTTAAGCAAGTAATACTTTTCTATTTAAACAAATAATACTTTCTTTTATTTAAACAAGTACTATTTTTCATTTAAACAAGTACTACTATACACTTAAACAAGTACTACTTTCTATTTAAACAAATAATACTTTCTATTTAAACAAGTAATACTTTCTATTTAAACAAATAATACTTTTAATTTAAACAAGTAATACTTTTCATTTAACCAATTACTACTTTTCTATTTAAACAAGTATTACTTTTCTATCTAAACAAGTAATACTTTTCATTTAAATAAGTACTATTTTTCATTTAAACAAGTACTACTTTTCTATTTAAACAAGTACTACTTTTCTATTTAAACAAGTAATACAATTCATTTAACAAGTAATACCTTTCATTTAAATAAGTAATACCTTTTATTTAAATAAATAATACCTTTCATTTAAACAAGTACAATTTTTTTATTTAAAAAAGTACTACTTTTTATTTAAGCAAGTACTCCTAATACTTTCTATTTAAATAAGTACTACTTTTCTTTTAAACAAGTACTACTTTTCATTTTAACAAATACTACTTTTCATTTAAACAAGTAATACCTTTCATTTAAACAAATAATATCTTTCATTTAAACAAGTACTACTTTTCATTTAAACAAGAACTACTTTTCTATTTAAACAAATACTACTTTTCATTTAAGCAAGTAATACTTTCTATTTAAACAAGTATTACTTTTCATTTAAACAAGTACTACTTTTCATTTAAACAAGTACTACTTTTCATTTTAACAAGTACTACTTTTCATTTAAACAAGTAATACCTTTCATTTAAACAAATAATATCTTTCATTTAAACAAGTACTACTTTTCATTTAAACAAATACTATTTTCTATTTAAACAAGTAATACTTTCTATTTAAACAAGTAATACTTTCTATTTAAATAAGTAATACTTTTAATTCAAACAAGTACTACTTTTCATTTAACCAAGTACTACTTTTCTATTTAAATAAGTATTACTTTTCTATTTAAACAAGTAATACTTTTCTATTTAAATTAGTAATAATTTTCATTTAAACAAGTATTACTTTTCATTTTAACAAGTACTACTTTTCTATTTAAATAAGTACTACTTTTCAATTTAAACAAGTAATACTTTCTATTTAAACAAGTAATATTTTTAATTTAAATAAGCACTACTTTCCATTTAAACAAGTAATACTTTTAATTTAAACAAGTAATACTTTTCATATAAACAAGTACTACTTTTCTATTTAAACAAGTACTACTTTTCATTTAACAAGTAATAATTTTCATTTAAACAAGTAATATTTTTTATTTAAATAAATAATACCTTTCATTTAAACAAGTACGACTTTTTTATTTAAATAAGTACTACTTTTCTATTTAAGTCAATATATATATTTAAATATACTATAAATTAAATTTTATACCGTAAACTCCTTGAAATAGATCTGACTACGGTCAGGTAGAACTCTTCTCCAAGTGACTATAAATTAAATATACGGTAAGATGCATTAACAAGAATTAAAAAACCTAGTATAATCCTGAAACATTAAAAAATAAATGCATAATTAATATTAAATATTAAAAAAAATGTCACTAAATCCTGTCGCTAAATGAGTTAGTCCAAAACGTCGCTAAAACCGTTGCAAAGCCGTCATTCGCTATTTGCGACGGTGCTCTTTACTGTCGCTAAAATTGTTGACGTTGATCATTTGACCATTATCGTTGTAAAAATCATCGCTATTTGCGACGGTTCTTGTAACCGTCGCTAAATTCCATCGGTAAAACGTGTGTTTTTTATAGTGCTTGTACTTTTCTCAGTGCATACCAACTCCACAGTCTCTTGAAGGCCTTCTCCTTCTCGAAGGGCTGTTTGCAGCAATCTTGTAGGCGAGACTTGTGAAAAAAAGGCCGTTATTAGAGAGGGCGCATTTCCAAAAGTCATCTTCGGAACTCGAAAGCTTACTCTTTCTAATAAGAGTTTTATTTCTCCAAAACAATTACTATAATATTTACTTTCACACTCATATCCCTCCATACATTATTTAAAGACAAAAATTCATTGAGATGAGCTACAAACTAACCCAAATCAACAACTACTCATTTTAAAATTAATGTTAAAACATCACCGTGAAACTGATTCACACAAGTTTACCTTTTTAAAAACAAAAATTAATATGGGAGGGTCTCATATACGAGTCGAGGTACAAGCTAGCCCAACCAACCCATTTAAAATTAATGTTATGTTCAAATTATACTCTCTCTAACAGTGAGATCGTCTCATCTGTGCCTTTTATTTAAAAAGGCATACTCGCATGAGACGGTCACATGGTGAGATGGGGCATAATTTGGGCATTGACGTTTTAATACTTTGAGAGAGAATGAATATGATTTATGCTAAGTTGTACCCCGTCCCATACATAAGACCGTCTCATATGAGTTTTTGTCATAATTAAATTAGGTTATGGATGCCATCCACAACGCTCTAATTTGACCACCAATTTCAATATTCTGATCATGTAGCCCTAGGTAATGTAAGGGCGTCATTGTGAACGGCGCTCTCCTTTTCTCAACAATGAGGGCGCCATTAGTAACGGAGCTCAAGCTTATTTCATTAAGGGTATGTTTGTTTCGGGATTTAATTGTACCGGGGAAGTCATGACTTCGAAATTTTATGGATATGAAAGTCTTGGTGAATAGTAAAAAATATATGTTTGTTTTGAGATTTTGATAGGGTGTGATTTTACTTTATGTCAAATTAATGTTTAATAATGATTTATGTAGTATTATTATATTGTGTTAGAGAGTGCGAGAAGTAGTGATGTGATTGTATTGAATTTTGTGGAAAATAGAGGTGTATGTGTACTTTATAGGAGATGATTTTAAAGTCTAATTTTAAATCTCAAACTATAATGGGACGTGATTTTCAAAGTCCTAAGTCCATCCGGGTGAGTCCCGAAATAAACATACCCTAAGTATTATTCCCTACGTCCCGTGATTACTTGAACATTTGTCTTATTTGGACGTCCCAACATTACTTGAACATTCTCAAAATGGAAATAAACATAATATTAATACACTCACAATACCTTTATTTTGTTCCACTCAAACTCACTAAAATTCATTTTACTTGGTTTGCGTGTCATTTTCAGTGTTCAAGTCCTCATGGGACGGAGGGAGTACCAAAATTTTTATACTTGATTGAAATGGTTTTTAAAACCACTATTTGGATTTAAAAATAGGAAAAAAAAATGGAATTTGTCGTTTGGTCGGTATGACTGAGATACGATACCTGAAATTCAAGAAAACTCGCATTATTATGCACAACGGAGAAAACAATAATTTTTTAAAGAAAATATCACTTTATGTTGGTCCCGTTTGAAAAACCAATGTAATGTGGAAAAATTATGTAATGCATATAAAACAGGGGTGAGGAAACAGTGATACCAATTTTTTATTTTTTTTTTTTTTAAGAACGATGTGTGTTTTGCTTATAATCAAATGCATATGGCAAGTAAAAACATAAAGCAGTAAAGAACACACGATTTATAGTGGTTCGGAGTCCAACTCTTACATCCACTCTTCCCTATCAGCAGGGGCACCAACTTAACCAACTGGACTTAGTTTTATGTGTTAGTCCAACACAATACAGATGTTTAACGAGTTCTCACTCTCACGGGACTTATCTCCCTCACGGGATTGTCTACCCTCCCTTTCGGGATTGCTTAGATGTTTACCGAGTTCTCACTCACCTACAAACTTATCCTATCAAACTGATTTGAGTAAGGTTTGTTTGGTTTCCAACTAGGTTGAGATTTTCCCTTACATTTGTTTAGCCTCAATGCTAAGGATGGGAAAATCTCTCTAAGCTTAGGATATTACATTTGTGCTTAGATCTAGGGTAGAACACTCTTGAATATATGTGTATTTCTTGCTCAGTGTTCTATGGTGGAGATGCTAGATGATTTGACTTTGTAGCTCAACGGTGTTTTTCACGCATTTCACACACTTCCACACACTTAATAATGAAGGAAGAACTTGTATTTATAGTGTGGATTTGAATGTTACCGTTGGATGGAGTCACATTCAAATTCATATTATTCTGTAGCTTTTTGCAGCTTTTTCAGGCTTGTTGTCTTCCTCTCATTGGTCCACGTCAGCTGAATGTAACGGCTATATTCTTTAGGATTCTTCTTAGACTCAGGATACTTTTACTCAGGATTCTTGATTCAGCAGACTTGTCTTCAGCGGACCTTGTCTAATCAGGTATACTGACACTCAGGCTTACTGAGTTCAGCTCTTCTGACTTTAGACATCCTGACCCTCAGGTCACTTGCACTCAGGCTATCTGATCAGTGGCGTTCTAGTTCTCAGTGAACTTGTCTTCAGATGACTTGTCTTCTGATTTCTTCTCGCCTGATCTGGTATGCATATTTCTGGTTTTCTGATATCTGATTTCTTCTCACCTGATCAGATCAGTATAGCATTAGGTCAGCATATCAGTTTATCTGCATTAGATTAGCACATCAGGTTAGCATATCAGGCTAGTTGCATCAGGTTATCTTATCTGATCTTGATCACGTCTGATCTCGATCAGTCTCATCTGCTCCTCTTCTGATCAGCAACCTCCTCTTCTGATCTGGTCATCTGATCTGGTCTTCTGATATGGTCTTCTGATCAACTGACCAGCTTATCTTTTCTGGTCATCTGATCAGGTCACTTCTGATCATTTGATCTTCTGATCTCAGGTCCATCTGATCAGGTAACTTCTGATTCTTCTGATCAGCTGGCTTAGCTTTTCTTTTCTTCTGATTTTCCTCAGCTCATCAGTTAACTTCAGAACTCATCTTACTCATCTGATCTCGATCAGTCTCGTCTGCAGCCTCGTCTGATCTCGATCATCTTCGTCTGATTTCGTGAGTTCCCCCTCAACTTGTTCTCTCGTTCCCCCTCAACTTGTTATCTGTAGATTAGCTTCAATAACTCAAGTTGATAATGTTTTGGCATAATTCATCAAAACTAAAATATCCCAACACTTTAAAAGTTAAAATAATATTTATATTAAAATTACTCTTCATCTAAAAATTTAAATTTATAGAAAATTATACAATTAATTAATTTATATTATTTTTTCTAATACTCCTTTTTATTCTTGGACTAAATTTTCTTACTCCATCATCGAAGAAAACCCACTAAATGAACAATTTAATATGAGTGGAATTATTTTTAACAAGAATTGAATCTAGATGTGGCGTGTGGACCTTTTGACTATAATATCATTAAATAATTATACCTCATTTAAAGTCTGAACTTATAGAGAATCATGTAATTTATTTATTTATCTATTATTTATCAACATTTCTCCCGTAAAATTACAATAATTAAAAATGTCAACTAACTTTTAGTTGAATAGTAAGCCGTTTTCTCCGTAGCAAGAAAAAAAATAGTCTCATAAGATTTTTTTTAGAATTGGTCTACATAAACAAGTTTCATAGAAATTTAATTCATTTCATTCATTTCAATACACTTTTCTAATCCGTTAAATTTTACCCGTATCATGTCCATGAATTAAAAACCAATTTCATAACGTGAAACTTGTTCATCCTAGTGTGTGTGTGTTTTTTTTTTTTTAATATTTATCAACTAATGAAAAAGGTAGAATGAAATTGAATTATGGGATAAATATTCAAGTGGGGGTACAACAAATATAGTTCTTTTTAGGAGTTTTATCAATTCAGGGCCTGAAAGATGGTAAAGCTATCAATTTAAGGCCTGAAAGATTTTTCCTATCGATTCAAGGCCTGAAAGATATAAAACTATCAATCCAGGGCCTGAAAGATAGAAACTATCAATTCGAGGGCTTATAAATTTTAAGGTCATGTTTGACACTAAAACCCTAAACCCTAAACACTAAACCCTAAACCCTAAACCCTAAACGATGAACCCTAAACCTTGAACCATGGACCCTAAACCCCCTAAATCTTAAACCTTGAACCGTTAACCCTAAAAATAAAAAAAAAAAAAAAAAACATGAAATAAGGATATGAAATATAAGTGCCAAACATGGTCTTAAAATGTGTGAGCCTCAAATTGATAGTTTTTATCTTTCAGGCCCTGGATCGATAGTTTTCTATATTTCGAATCGATAGGAAAAATATTTAAGGCCTTAAATTGATAGTTTTGCCATCTTTTAGGCCCTGAATTGACATTTTTCCTTTATTTATAAATAGTTTGATATAAACTTATACTTAAATAAAATATGCAAGTGGGGGCACAACACATATAATTTTTGTAATTTATAAATAGTTTGATGTCAACTTATACTTAAATAGCCTAAATAGGCAGTGAAATAACTTAAGGTGGTTTAAATAACACCACCTAAATTGTAATGCCGTGAGGTTGAATCATTACTCATTAGGAGGGCATTGAGATTTTTTTTTTGTTTTTTTAAAAAACTTTATACTTACATAAATAGTTATATATATATATATGACTTTGCTCATTATTTATGATTATTTAATTTATACGCTAACTAAAATGGTAATATAAAATTTGAGATTAACCAGCAATGGATTATGTCAGTCCATTTGATACTCCCTCCGTCCTGATTTTAATTGATATACTGTAGATATAAAAATTAAAAAAAAATATAAAATAATAATATTAAATTATATAAATTAGATAAAGTGAGTTTGGTGGAGGGGCATTATAAGTGTGAAATAAATTTGATGGAGAAAAATAATAATATTAAATAATATTAAAAGTTATTTAAAAAATTTGTAAAACAAAATAAAAATGATTATTTACGAAAAATAATCCATCAAAATCAGGACGGAGGGGATATATTAAACAACACAAGAAGGGAAAAAGTTTAAAAACAATAAATAAAGAAAGAAGAGTACTCAAGACATGTTTGCAATCTCTATTTTTCACATAGAAGCATTTTTAAAAAAAATAAAAAAAATCACTTACTTTAAAAATAATAAGTGATTTTCATTGTCTAAGGGCGTGTTTTGAAACACATAAAACAACTTCCAGAAACACTTATTTTCAAAGCTCCCTCTCACAGCTTTTGAAAATAAGTGATTTTGGAAGCAGTTTTAAGTGTTTCAAAACACACACTGATAAGTGTTTGAAAATAGGCCTCAAAATTGGTGCAAATTAATAAAATGGAGGACCAGAAATGGATAAGCACCAAAGTCGGAGTTTGGGAATGGTCCCTTCTTTCAGAAGGTACAACGTACAAAATCAGTATTATTATAAAGGTCCGCTTGATTGGGGGTAATGGAAGTAGGTAATGGTAATCACTCCTATTAATGTTGTTTGGTAGTTTTGATAGATAAGTAATGAGAATAAAAATAAGCAATTGATTGTCCACACCTACTCAACTCACCTCACATGATACTCATTGTTCATAATATAACCAAACAATAATAATGCAATTAATAACCTTTAATAATGTTGTAACTGATTTTTATCTACTCAGTTTAACAATAGTTATTATGAATTGTGTACGATAAAGGCAATCGAATCCGGGAGAAAGACAAAGAAGTTGGTGACCCGGTTCGTCTTTGGAATCAGACTACGTCCGGGGGCGTCCAAGCCAGGGAGAGGATATATGTATATGCCTAGAAGTCTAAGTTGTTTGACCTTTTACAGTGGTGGCCATGGTGGCCTATTTATACTATGATTCCCTGCCCTTTGGGCGGGAATTTACATAAGGAATAGTGCCTATGAAAGGGCTACAATACCGGAAAACACTAATCTCGCCTTGACATGCCAGAAATTATCCATCTTCGGCGTGCGCCAATCGTGGAGCGGATGTGGAGGGCGGATTAGTGGCGTGTCGGGAGCTGTCATTGACCACGTGAACTGTATAGTTAAGGCTGGTGCAGGTCGCACCCAACTTGAGGATTTAAAGTGGAAATCGCATCAAGACTTCCCGAACTGCCGACTACTCGAGTTGCCGACCTTCGCGACTTGAAGGTTCGGTCTTGCGGGAATTACATGGGCTGATCCCTTGGTCCTCTTATAGAGGTCGCTTCATGTAGTCCTTGTCAGATTGTTTATGGTCCTTCGTGCCCCGGTTGGAGGTCGGGTTTATCCCATGCTACAACAATTGCCCCTCAAGTTGAGGTCGCTTATTCCGAGAAGGGACCTTGACTTGACACATGGACGATATCGACTCGCAACCATCCGACCTGGGGATTCTCCTCTGAGCGGCTTACCATCCTCGGGCAGGTGAAAAGCCACCTCGATAATACGAGTCGTCGCATCAGATTTCCCTCGATCTCAGGGATTCGAAATGACATCGTGCCAGGCTGATGACGTAAAGCGCCGCAATTTTGTCCAATGAGGTGCCGTAGTGGATTTCACGCAAGCCCCTCGCATCTTTTTATTGCTAGGGGGCCGAAGTTTTGGCTAATTTCATTTTGGCCCCTCCTCTTCTTCGATAAATAGGCGGGGAATTAGATTTTGAAAACCTTATTTCCTGCGAGTCTTGCGAAAGAATTTCCTCAAGATACTCTTCCTTGTTCCTTCTCCCTTCCCCCAGGAACGTATTCTAGTGTTCCTAAAGCGGAATCAACCACAGGTAAACACTTTTGGTGTTTTTCTTCGATTTTATGGATTCTATCGTTTCCAAATCCCCCTTTGCCTCTCAGCCCATGGTGGCTTCTTCTTCTTTTAAGGATGACGTTCCTATTGCCCTACATCGCCGCCAATTCTTTGGCTCCGCCACCGGGCATGTGGGTGAAAGTTCATCGACTCAGGTTTTGGGCGACCTCTCGGGAAGACGATGCCAATGATGAACCGGTGGATGACCAATTTCTGGAAGAATTCACCGAAATTACCCATCTCCCCCCATTGGATGTTAATCTCCTTCATCTCGTCCCATGGGAACGGTCGTCAACAGTGGGTCCTTCTGCCTCGGTTCCAGATTATGGGGCTTATGAACGAGTCTTCAATTATAATTTGTATTATGTAGAGCTCGTCTGGCGGCGGCCGGGCATCTGCCCAAGTCGGTCGAATCTCGATCTGCGGCGTCCAGATAAAAGATACCGTTTGTGCTCTCGACCCGGTATGTCGCGGGGACCGTCATCGTATGCACAAGGTGCCCCGGGATGTGCATTTTTATGGACCGACCCCAGACGAAAGCGTCGATCAGTCTCCTCCCGAAATGATTACTGTGAATGAGTCTTCCATGTCAGCCGGTATTCGATTTCCATTGCACCCGACCATTTCCCATCTGCTGGCGGCCTGGAATGTGAGCCTCACGCAGATCACCCCCAATGGGTGGAGTTACATCATCTCCACCATGGTCATTTTGGGCAAAATCGGGGATGAAAAAAAATTTTAATCCGGGAGAGATATCTCACGTGATGTCGCCCGTTGCTCGGTAGGAGGCTATCCTGTTGTCTTGACCGTGAGGCAAAGAACTTCGTGAGTGGGATTCGAATAAGGTTGACGGGTGGCACGAAATAGTGGTTTGAGGAGCATGGGAGTCGATGGCCCCTTCCAGCACCTTATCCATTAGAGTTCCTACGGATTATGCGATCTATGTTGAAAATGGTACTTCGCCTTAATATGTTTGTGCTCGATTGTACTGATCTAATTATTTTCTTGTCTTGCAGTGTTTGCGCCCGACCTTGAGCTATATTGGGACTTTCGAGGTGTTCAAGGAGGTTCGAGACACCACCGGCTGGCGAGACGTTAATTTGTTGAACTCCGAGAAGGCTCGGCCGCTTGCAAGCCGAATCAGATACTTACCTCGCCACTTGAGGATTCCTGAGCTAAGTCTCGGCCGCATCTTTTCAAGTGTATTTGAAGCGATTTTTGCGTTAAAGGTTACATTTTATGTTGAATCCAGGAGATCCTGATCTATCTCGCTTTACGCCACGCCTCTGAGATGGCCTCGCGACCTCGTCGTGATTTTCGGCTCCATGAAGTCTACACGACTTCTCAATCGCCCGCCCATGGTGACATTCGATTCGAGACTCCTCCCCTGCTTTGTCGACAAAAAGCGCAAGAAAAAACACGAGGAGATCCACAAGTTGTGGTGGTGGCGACCTCGGATGGAGGTCGCCATCCGGGTGATTCTTGATTGGTTGGGATGACATCAAGGGTGCGGACTGGAGAGTTTATTCCGATCCACATCAAGTCGGTCTTTGGAAGGGATGGTACTCGGCCCGGATGACACCTTTGTCCACTTTGACCTATGCTCGGGATGGAGGTCGCCATCCCACAGACGCATTTCCTAGATTGGTTGGGATGAGGAAAATATATGCTACTTAGGGGCAGTCGTTTGCAATATTCTTGATGAGTTTATTCCAAAAACCGGGATCGAAATTAATATACTTGTTCCTCTTTGTTGCGGTGGAAAAACTTTGCGGACCAACCCCTTTTCAAGAAGTTCTCCCCAAGATGAAAGGATTGCCAAAGCATGAACGGCTTCTTTTAGAGATCCTCCGATTCCAACTCCACTTCTCGAGGGCACGCCGCCAAGAGATTGCCCGGGACTTTCGAGGGAGGCGGACGATGAGAAACGTGGTGCTTTGGGAGAGAAGGAGATCATCCTTCGCATGATCGCCAATTCAAGTCACGGGCAACATGTATTCGGGAGTTGTCCACCTTGAAAGGTCGCCCTCTACATGGAAAAACTGCCGCCAATGTTTTGCATCGTTTGGTCCGAATTAAACTTCGAATTAGAACCCTCCAAAATCCTCCACTTTTAAAAAATTTTTTTTTTCCCACGTTATCTTCCCCATCCGATTGCATTGTCTTTGGAGATTAAAGATCTTTAAGATCATGGCCATTGATTGTCCTTCATCCCTAATCAGTTCGGATCGTGCCCCATTCCCGATCCCTAATATGGGACATAGGCAAAACTCAATTCGGTGGTCCTCGAGACTCAACCTTTTCGATGCTTTTCCTGAGGATAAAGCCCAAAAATAGGTCATGAGATGTCCCGTGAGGGATTCCTTCACGATTCCACAATTCTTATTTGAAATTCAAATTAGGTCTATGGTGTTTACCGACCAAGATCCGGGCCGAGGCTGCCCACGCCCTTTTCACGCAAATTATTCGAATCAACAATTAGGGTGGGCGAAAACTTTGAACATAGTCGATTAGTCTTCTTCGATGGGATTCTTGATCGTTCTTAAGAATGATGACATCAAGAATCCCGATAAGAAAAAGAGAAGATTGAGAAGTTGTTGAACCCCATCTCCAACAATACTTTTGATCGACATGCACTTAAAAGCCCAAAGTAAATGCGTCGATTAGTGGATATTGGGTTGTAGTACAACATCCGTAAATCGATTATCATGATGTATCTTGGTTTTTGACTTTGTCGCGAGTCGTTTTGTTGATGAATATTATGTGGCTAATTTAATTACAACTCACAAACAAAACATATAATGTGTAAAATAAGCGATAAATAAGATGAATTTGTTGACCCGGTTAAATCGATATATGACTACTCTCGGGGCATACCAAGCCGAGGATGTAGTATTATGGGCTTTACGCGTGCAAATTCTTGATACATCTTACGAAGATGAATCGTCTGAGGTTATCGAATGAACACTCTAATTTTTTTACCCTCAACTCTCGAGGATTTTTGTGTAATTTATCTTTACGGGATTATTTTGTGAACCAACCCCTTTCTTCTTCTTTTTTTTTCTTCCATTTATCGTGCCTCTCATCTTGATTGGCAAGCATGAAATCTTGGATTGTAAAGCATGTCTTTGGATTCTTTGGATCATGCAAGAACTCGATTAAGGTGTTGTGTTTAACACTTCATCTTCTAGATTGATCTTTGGGATAACAAATGAGCGTCAATCGTCGAAATTAATCTTTTCCTTCGATTGGACTTTTCATTGTTAACTACATTCGGCCCGCTTTTAAAACGATTCTTGATTTGAGTTCGAACATCTTGACTGGTTATGTTTGTTAAATCATATTTTGGCCAATTTCCTTTCTTGGCGAACAAAAATAACTCATCCACGGGCATGATTATTATATTCAAACATTACATTGTCACTCTTTGATGTTCGATTAATTCATTATTTATTATATCGAACACAACAATAATAATGTAGTAAAATAGGCAAATGTATTCTACATTGGGCCCGTTGGCATTGTCCCTCTCGTTTGGCATCGGCAATTGTCGAGCGGATTGGGGGTAGTCCCGTGTCTATTTAAATCATATTTCCACTTTAAAATTTTTTTCCTTTTTCCACCTACTTTTCTTCGTAGATAGAATTAAAGTTTCCGGAAGGATTCATTGTTAATTTAGAAAAAAACATTCGGTGTTTTGGGCAAAACTCTTCTTCTACTTTATAATCATGGCCTCTTGCTCGAATTCCCTCATTCAATCAAACCATTATAGTTTTAAACTGTCTTAACAACCTCATTAGTAGAATCTCGAGTAATAATGTAGTACAAATGGGGAGGCAAATGCCTCGGTTAGGGATTAGTTGGCAATTTAAGGATGTCTTTTTTACCTTTCTTTTCTTCCTCGATAAAGCCCAGCCTCAATGAGGACTCCCGTAATGATTAAATCCCCCCGATTCTGTTATAATTCTTAATTCCCAATTCAAATTAGGTCTATGGTGTTGATAATGTTGGCGTGTAGATGAAATAGAACTTTTATGTACAGAGCAAATTTAGAATCGAACATAGGTGATGGTGGGAATGCTCTTTATCTTGCAATTACAAATTCAAACCCCATATTGGATGTCTTTTTCGTTATACATCAGGCTTGTAACCTCAATTAGGTGTTCGCGACCTTTGAACATACATAATGAAATTATCTTCGGATTTTTAACTATAATTTTTATGGGATTCTTGATCGTTCTTAAGAATGATGACATCAAGAATCCCGATAAGAAAAAAGATTCGAGAAGTTGTTGAACCCCATCTCCAACAATACTTTTGATCGGGATGCCATTAAAGCTTTTGAAAAGTCATCTCATCGGATCGTGGATATTGGGTTGTAGTACAACATCTTTTCGTCTGAATTGTTATCATGATGTATCTTGGTTTTTAAAAGCTTGATGTAATCTAGCCTTCTTCATCTCTTATAATGTACCGACCTTCTTTTTTCGGTCCTAACTTGTTGTCATTAATGAAATCTACCTTTTTCTTTCCTTTATTGTTGCCTCCATCTTTTCTTTGTTGATCCTTCCGACTTGATTTTCCTTATCGACTATAATTTGTGCGTATGTTCATTCGTCTTATTGGCATTGCGATTTTAGATTGAACCTTGCTTAGTCGTCTTATAAAGTTAGGGGAGGATCACACCGCTAGGAATGGCGATCTCGCCGCAAATATGTCGAAAGTCGTTCTCGGGGAGGTTGATGTTTCATCCATGCGACCTCCCTGGGTTTAAACACAGGAATTATGAAAGAAATTTAACTCATTATTATTGACTCGACTTCTTTAAGTTTACAAGTAATCTTTTCTTTTACATCTTTGCTCGCTCTGACTATTGCCTCGACCCTCTTGATAAATATTTCTTGAGATGAGATCGTTCCACGGATCTTTTTACTGAGGTTCGGGTTCGGATACCACTTGTTGGTCCCGGTTTGAAAACCCATTAGTGTGGAAAATACCATGTAATGCATATAAAACAGGGGTGAAGGAATGGTGATTCTAATTTTTTGCGTTTTAAGCCCATGTATTGTGTTTTGCTTATAATCGAATGCATATGACAAGTAAGAACATAAAGCAATAAAGAACACAACAAAGTATAGTGGTTCGGAGACTCAAGCTCCTACATTCACTCTCCCTCGTTCTTCTTTTAACACTTTGAAATTCCTTCAAATGGACTTATCACCCTCTCTTTTCTTTTCTCACCTGGGGACTTATCACCCTCCACGGGATTGCTACAAGCTTTAAGGTGACTTTCTTGCCCTCTTTTTAAACTTTTCATGCCTTACTCATATTTCTACCTTGAGTTTTTATCAATTCGTTGATGGTGACTCAGACATTATTACTCTTGACTTACTAACTCTTTACAACTCCAACAATCACACAAACTACTAACAATAGGGTTTGGGTTTGGTTGGTGTCTCCAACTAATGGTTGAGATTTTCCCATTACATTTGTTTAGCCTCAATGCTTTGCAGGTTGAAAAAACATCTCTCTAAGCTTAGGATATATCGTGGGTTGCTTAGATTGGGTTTTAGAACACTTTCGTGGATATATTTGTATATTCTGAAACTTGTGTTCTATGGTGGGAATGCTTGAGTATATGGTTCTTAGCTTGCAACGGTTGCATCTTTTTCCCACATTCTCACACTTAATTTGATGGAAGACCTTGTATTTATAGTGTAGATTTGAATGTTACCGTTGGAGATAATCACATTCAAATCCATCATATCTGTATTAGTTTAATTGCTCTGAACACGGTGTTCTCATTTGTTAGTAAGTCATTTTTTTCAGAAAATTTTTTCAAAGGTTGTCTTCCTCTCATTGGTCCACTTTTGTATTCTATTACATCGTCATAATATAAGATGGAATCTACTTGAATTTATATTCTTTAGGATCTTCTGGATGTCTTCAGGTTTCTCTTTCGAGTCTTGAGGGTTGTGGTTTCTTGTACCCGAGTTTTTTCAGGTTTCTCCACCGAAGTCTTCCGAGTTTCATCTTATTTTAGGGGGACTCTATGAGTCTCGGTTTCTTAAGGGACTCCTAGTCTTGAGTTTTCTCCTAATGAGTCTTGAGTTTTGAGTCCGGGAGTCTCGAATTCTTCTCTTCATTCTTTGAATCGATCGGACTTTATCGTCGATCTTCCTTCACGGCATATTTTTCTCTTTTTTCTTCTTCATCTTCTTTCTTTTCTTTTTCTAAATAACTCGTATAAGTAATGCTCTTCGACTTGATACATCCTCTTTTCCTCCTGCTTTTGTCACTTTTACTCAAAAATTAACTTACTCTCTGGTTTGACATGTCTTCTTTTGTGCTCATCGATTTCTTCTTGAAAATAATATATTCTTCTTTTATGATCATCTTACTGTTTTGGCCCGAATGGTTGATTGTGTTAGGTCGACAATATGCTTCATTGATAATATTTTTTCAAATTTGGTCGTTCCAGGATAGAATGTGGGACTCCATTCAGTCCTCCAAAATCATATTCCCGGGCGTTAGCATGATCGACAAGTTCCATCTTATCTAATCTTGTTGATTGAACTGCGTTTATTTGTTTTGGAATTATAAAACTTCTACGATCTCTTTTTTGTACAGGTTCTTGAAATCAATATCATCTTACTCTTCCATCGAATTCGAATCGCTGGTCATTAATATGCTCGCTGACTTGGAACTTTGATTTGATCTTGACCTCCGCACCAAATGCTAAAGCAAAGGGGTTTGCGATTTGATGTTAAAAATTGTTGATAAGCCCACAATATTTATACTTCTTGATCCTCCCCCTTGGAATTATCAAGTCTAGCCTTGAGGGTATGCTTGATAATTTTATTAATTGTTCGACTTGACCATTTGGTTGGGGATAATCTGGGTTGCTAGTTCTTTTTTATCCCCGGTTTTTTGTGCAAATTCAATGTCCATGAATTGTTTTCGGTGTCAGGTTGGGGAAGCCCAAATCGATCATCGATGATTTTTCTTCCACATCCCCATTCGGTGATTTTAACAATTGCCCGAATTTTAGGCATTTAGTTAATTCGGGAACCAATCATATCTAACTCATGTGCCTTGTTGGAAATGGGCTTGATCCCCCATTTGTCCATGGACTATAAATCTGATACTAATTCTTGGTGGGCTATGAATGAGTGGAGCATGTACTAACATGCGAGCATATTTTGAATCTTTCTAAGGGTTGGCAATAATAACCTTTCTGATTTCCTTATGTGCTTATCTCCGCGATTATTTATGAGTTCCCCCAAAACTTGTTCTTCGTTCCCCTCAACTTGTTATCAACTTCTTTTTGTAAATTAGTTTCAATAACACAAGTTGATAATGTTTTGCATTATAATTCATCAAAACTAAAATATCCCAACAAAGGCTTGCCATCACGGGTTCTCGAGCTCGTATGCCCGCTGGATAATAACTTGGTCAAAAATGCTCGAGCAACTCTTTTGCGATATTGTGCCTTTGTATGGTCCTTCCCAATTTGGTCCGAAAGTTCCTTTAGTTACTCATCAAAGAGTCTTCTTTTGGACCAGTTCGCCTTCTTTGATTTTTCAAGTCGAACTTTAGAGTTGTAGTATTTTTTGATCTATTGTTTGTGATCTCGCATTTCGGATATCCTGCATTCTTTTTAATCACTTCTCTTCAAGCAAGTCTAGGTTTCGACAAGGCCTCGTCATTGCGTTTGGTGCATGATTGGTTCCAATTCGCATCGGTCGCGATCTGCGAGGTTCTGAGTTTGGAATTCGACCTCTAACGGGTATGATTTGCCTCGAGCCAAATGCCATCGAATAAGGGTCTCTCCTGGTCGAATTTCTTTTAGTTGTTCCCGGGCTTAGGCTTTCTCAATATATCACTCGAATCGTTACTCTTCAACTTCCCTTCTTTCGGATGACCATAGTACATCTTGTAGTTCAATATCCCTGTTAATTCCTTTTCCTCCTTCAATGTTGGTTTTTCATATCGTATTGCTTGATGATGTTGTTCACAACTTGTGTCGACTTGAATCCGCATTTCTTGAGGGTGATAAGGGGTGAGAAAAGCTTTATGTGATTTTCCATTTTCTAAGAAACTATCGATCTTATGACCATCTGTTCGACTCCAACATCTGCTTCTCATTTATCGGATATAATTGCTTGCGTTACATGGTTCAATATAAGCGGCTCCAAATCCGAATCTTGTATTCCATTTTGATGATGTTTAACGCCATATGAATTTGATGACGTGATCCACGATCTATGGTCGCCAAAGCCTCGGAAATGCTCGGCGATTTTGTGAAGTAATCTCTGGATTTATTGCGATTATCTCGTCTTTGGAACATTAGAAACAACCCAGTTTGTAATGGCCCGATGATATCTATCCCCTCGATTCTTCCCTGCTGGGAAAGGCGCCAAGGGCCGAGGATCTTTGTTGGTGAGTTCCTCGGGTTTCATGCGACCTTGATTGATGGTGCGTGTATTTGACATTTGTGGCATTTTCTTTTGCTTCCAAAGTTGCGAAAACCATGGCATCGACCTTTAAAGTTGGCCAAAAAATTCCATTCTTTTTTGATCTAGGAATTGCGTCTTGTGAGCGAAAGAAATTTTGCGCTTTGCCTTCTCATTCAAAGTGTTCTTTTTGGTTTCCGCGATACCCTCATCGTGAATATCTTGCGCATAATATAATTCAATCATATTAAAGATTCTGCTTCGGTAACACATCGGAGCATTGCCTTCGGAATCTTTAACCAATAATGTCGTGGAGCAGGCGCTTTATCTTCTTATATAGTTATAAATTACCAACAAATGTGTACCTTGTCGCCCTTAGTTGGGATAATTGCTTTATAGTATGATTCATGGATCTCGTTGGTAATGCTCCGGTCATCAAGTATATCGACATGGGGGAAATCCAAATTAAACTTCGGGAATTGGTGTAGCAGATTTTACGGAATGATTTGTTGTGATCAGCGATGGAGGGGGGGAGAGCCATGTGATGGTGACATCCCATCTCCATCATCTCTAACGTTGGATGCTGGTCCCTCCGGTCGCTTAGTCATGCGAATGCATCGACTTCGTTGTTCGTTCCCCTTGGTACTAGCTTGATGTAGATTTGTTCAAATTTCCCTTTGAGTGCTTTGACGACCTCTTGGTAAGCCGACATCCACTCATCTCGGGCCTCATACTTTTTTCCCCTTTTTATCTAGCGTCTTTTTGATTCTCTAACTTGGCCTTCTTTTTACGATAAAATTTCTTTGTTTGTAGTTGAAGTCGCTTGATGCCCATTCGCGGTGGACATTTCTGGAGGCCGTTGATCGGGTTGCTTTTTGCATATTATTTCATATTTCGCCTCGTTGTTGGTGGCGAAATCGAAAGTGATGGCATTACCTTTTAAAGAAAAATCCCATCCGATTTAATATTGCGATTAACACAAATTCCTACCCAATGAAGTTCCCACCTTTTTTGATTGTTGATAGAATGATTTTTTGAAACCATATTTAGGTTTTTGTCGAGCTTTTGGGGGTTTCTTTTGTGATGGACCAACCCGACTTCTTCTTTTTTTCCGGGGCATCGCCTTTTCAACTCCCATGGTGGGCGGTCGAACCGTTCATCTTCCCGGCCCCGGGAGGAGGGGTTTGATTCAGCGATGAAGTTGGCCAAGGCACGAGCTTTTTATATTCAAACCTCTTTTACGGTTATGCTCTTTTGATCGCATTTATTTATTCTTGGATTGAACATTATATTTCTTGGCGGAATCCTCAAACGTTACCCCATATTGTCTAACCTCGATGGCCCATTTGAGGCATCGGCCCTATCTTGTTATAATTTGTGATCGATGGAGCATGTTGCGAAGGGGTAATATAAAGTGAGGACCTCCACTTGGTGATCAAAAGTAAGGTCTCGGTTTCATCACACTCATAACTAGAAAGACAGGCTAATTTCTCTAGAAAGAGGGTATCATTTTTCTTTCGGTTTCATTTAGCGTCGGTCGGTTTGAAAACCCATTAGTGTAAAGTAAATGGGCGGATGGGTTTGACCTTTTAAATCCCAAGCCCTAAGATGTAGTGTTATATTGGCTTTTTTGTTGGACTTTCTTTAGAATGCATCTTCGGGAACATAAAATTATGAATGGTCTACCATAGTGGTTGACACTAAAGCACTTGTTCTGGAAATCTCTACACTCTTTGATTATTTTGGATTGCCGGAACCTGATTTCATGGCCGAAGCTAAAATCTTAAAAAATCTGACTTTTTCCATTATTTGGATCTTGGGATATGCTTTTGATCCTATCAACGAAACCCATTTTGAATCAACCTAACTCTCAGTGTCCACTCGAACCTTGAATTTTTTCCTCCTTTTTTAAGCCTCATGGTGTTTAACATGGGCTTGCATTTATCCCCCAGATCATGAGATGAATCATTGAGAAGCGCCGGATATGCACCCGTCGATTTTGAGCGTCCTTTTTTTTTTTGGGGCCCCCATATCCAAGATATAATTTGCTGCACCTTGGTCTTTTGGCATTGCGTTTTGGAACTTCAATCCCCGCAAATTATATTCTTTAGGACTCAAATCACATTCATTCTCACACCGGATGCCTTCTAGGAACTTCCTCATTATTCCACTCTCAAGTTGCACTTTTTACCTTCTTTTGAGTTTCATATTGAACTTCCCTTGAGTATCTCGAAAAGTATCTTGCAGTTTTCGCCCGATGATAGCAAATGATCTTCCTTTTTAGACTCTTCACGACAATGTCGTCAACGTACACCTCCACCGACTTGCCTATTAGCTCAACAAACATATGATTGACCTCGGGTCTTTTGATCGTTGCCGGGCGTTCTTCAAACCAAAAGGCATTCTCTTCAACAAGTACATGTTCTTCTCTGTTAAAAATGAAGTGTGTTTTCTTTTCATCCGGTTGTTTTAGATTGGGTTTGCTCGTGCATAGCTATCGATGGTGGTACCTTCGAAGAAATCGCCCATGAAAGACATCATCTCTCATGGCCCGCCCGTATTGTCGATTAAGTGGTCGATATGAAATCAAAATATCGGAAAGAAATCCTTGGGGCACGCCTTGTAAAGATCTGTTTAGTTACTTATCTTAATCGATGCAAAGTCGCTCATCTTTACTTTATCCCATTTGATTTCTTTTTTAAGGACCGCATTTGGCGACCCATCGTTTATTGGTTGGTCGGCCGCATGATCGTCGTTGTCAAACAAATTCTTCACCTCTTCGGTGAGGGCCTCATGACATATTTTCTCGGACCAAACTTCCTTCTTTTACACAAAGCTCTTGGTTTTAAAATATCCCAACAAGATTGGTCAATGTGTAAATACATGCGGTGACATGCGATCTCAGGATAGATCCCGGCCATATCCTTGTGTGACCAAGCGAAAATGTCTAGGTTATTCTTGAGAAAATCGACGACTTCAATCTTCAGGTCGTCGGGGATCTTGGATCCAATGATGATCTCCAGGTCTAGCTGGGCTGGGTCCACCTTGACCCTTTCGAGTTCCTCCCCGGGTACCGCTCTGGGTCCCCCGAGTTGTGGATCATCTATCTCGGCCTCGAGTATAAAATCTTGAAAATCTTGCAGCTCGACCTATTCTTGGATCAAACTCGTCACGCTTCCTCTTCTTATTTTTCTTTTCAGTATCCAGCATGTTATCATGCATTTTGTGATCCAGTGTCATTATGTAATGACTAAACGTGTGTGCTGAATTTGAATAAGGTGAAGAATAAAGCAAACAACCTCTTGCATCCACTTGGTCACCTTTAACGGTTCCAACCATCCCACCCTTGGTGGGGAACTTTACACAAAAATAATAGGTGGAGGACGCAGCCTCGAATTCGTGCTCAAATGGCCTCCCGAGGAAGCCGTTATAGGTGCTCGGGAGGTCGATTATAAGGAAATCTAGGAGCCTAGTCTTCCTGACCTTCTCATCCAAGGTGGATACTGAGCTCCACGCACAAGCGGATCATGCCCGGAGGTTTGATTTGAAGTTGTCGCGTTCCCAAATTGCCCTTCATCTCCAGAGCGTATGATCGCATGGGGTGATGTATGCTTCGTAATCCCCGAGTTGGTCTAGGGTCTTTTAAAAGAATGTTGCGAGAATGGCCCCGTTTCGACCAATATCCGAAAGATAAATGATCCCCATGATATTGGCCTTTATGACCAATGGGTCTATGTTCGCGTACACGACTCCATCTTTGTCTATTTCCCCGAACTCAATTTTGTGGGTTTCTTCATTGGTCCCTTAGTCCCACTTGGGAGTTCCTCCGGCACGGCTAAGATGGGCGGAACCATTCTTTGAGCATTCTCCATTGCCACGACTTCCGCCTTTTGGGGGGCCCACGAAAGTTGCACCGGCTTTGATGAAGGAGGCGGAGACAGGCCCCCTCTCGTGTGGCAAGGGTTTGATGGTGTGGATGATACGACCTCACCATGCCCTCCCCGGTATGGGTGAACATCTCATGGCCTCAGCTTTTGTTGCCTCTCTTTTTAACCCTTGGAGGGCTCTCTTTGTACCCCGATCTCCGGCCCACAAATTGGTGGTCATCTTTGTCGACCTTGTCCACCAGGATCATTTTTCGAGATTCTTGACAAACTCCTTGATCGGGCCTCTTCATAAAAGCTTCCACGATTCTTAAAATCATATCTCTTGATATCTCTACGCTTTCGTTAAAATCTTCAAACGTAGTGTCCCCTCAAAGTCGTGATAGTTCTTTCTACTTGTTAGGGTTTTCTTGGCTTTTATCTTTCATGGGGCGGGGTGCTTCTTCTTAACATGTCTCATCCTCTGATGTCTCGGGTATAAATTTTGCCTCTTGTCATACCCAGAGCCTCTCATTTGGGCTAAGTCTTGTGTTTGAATGGACTCCTCAAATGGTTTGAAAATCGAGACTTGATTTGGGGTGTCTTTCCAATTGACCCCTCCCCGAACTCTGGGTCCCCGAGGTTTTCTTGGAACCTTTCTTGGGCTCATGACTTTCTTTGTCTCTTGGATCAAACTTCGGGTCTCTTTCAAAGAATTCCATTTTGTATGGATGTAATGACTTTGGCCTTTTCCTAAAATCGAAGCATAAAACAAACAACCTCTTAGCATCCACTTGGTCGATCATGGTTGGTGGGAACTTTACGATAAATTAGTTGGAGGACTTCTAAGGCGAATCTTTCAAATAGCCCCAGGAAAGCGGCTTGGCCTCTCGTCCCCAATAGGGGTCTACCTTCGATTCTCATCCAGTCTCCCGATCGATCCTCTCAACATAGGATCGATCCGACTCTGTCTTCCCCCGACTCATGTTTATGAGCCTCTCTCTTTTAATGGAATGTTGCGAAGGGGGTTCACCAATATCAATATCCGCCATCACTTTGTATATAGTGCTCCCCGAAATAATCTAACTTTGTTCCACGAACTCGAAAGGTTTCAATCGATAATAAGATGGCGGTGAAGTGTACCACATGTGGGCACTTTGATTTTTTTACAAGGTCTAGTCGCTCGGCGTCGGGGAGAAAAGTCTACATTTCGTCGCATTTATGCCCCATTTGAGGCCATATCGCATTACGCCGCCGTATGGACTCTGGGGTTTGTATTCTCGTTGCCATACGATCTAGAGCGCTATCTTTGATTTTCTCTCTGGGCGGGTCTCCTTGAGTGATCATAGTTCCCGGGTTTGCTCCGGGGATGACAAGGTTCATAAAGTTCCATTAGACCAGACGGTCCATCTGGTTACCCCCTTTTCAACAAAACGTTGTTGGGCGGTCCTAAATTTTCCATCCATACTCGAGCGTCGTCACCGGGGAAATATCAAATGGTTTAAGATTCTTCAGCCCCGAACCCGCCGTGACCATGGTGGTATGCGAATGTCTCTCGGCTACCCTCCGTGGGTGCGTGTCGAGGCCATGGGCCCTTCACGATCTTTTTCACATGTTCATCATGGCGTGGTTGAGGGGGAGGAAATTCAAGAATCCCTCGTCCCCAGAGAAATCCCTGCGCCCGCCTCACGAGGGCCTTCCCCATTTCCGCTTCCGAGGCGGTGAACACACTATTCGAACTTCATTGTGCGTCTCGTCGAGCCCCGAGTGGTTCTCCGACGATTGCATGTTTAGCATCCATGTTTTGCGTTATATCGCCCGGTTGCCCGTGGACCGTCCCTTTTCCGTCTATAACGCTTTTTACCCTTGGAGGTTCCTGTTATGGGTGTGTTTTTTTTTGGTTCAGGGGTTGTTCCTCCTCAGCACCGAAATTGAGACGTTTCTTGTTGAGGACGGCCATCACCGCTTTGGCATCCTCCGGTGTTTGGACAAGATTCCACCAATCGGGGGAGCCATTCGGGGCTGCCCGATGAGTGGGTTGAGAACTCAGTGAAACCTCGACGCCATCACGAACGTCAGTTTCATTTCCGATTACTGCTTTCCCCTGGTTGGCTGCCATTTGTTTTTCTTAAAGTTTGGAAGGTGAGGTCTCCTTGAGAATTGTTGAAATTTCTCAAGAAATGTGTTCCCACAGACGGCGCCAGTTGTTGTAACTGATTTTTATCTACTCAGTTTAACAATAGTTATTATGAATTGTGTACGATAAAGGCAATCAAATCCGAGAGAAAGACAAAGAAGTTGGTGACCCAGTTCGTCTTTGGAATCAGACTACGTCCTGGGGCGTCCAAGCCAGGGAGAGGATATATGTATATGCCTAGAAGTTTAAGTTGTTCGACCTTTTACAGAGGTGGCCATGGTGGCCTTTTTATACTATGATTCCCGCCCTTTGGTAGAAATTTATAAGGAATAGTGCTATGAAAGGGCTACAATCTGGGAAAAACACTAATCTCGCCTTGACATGCGAAATTATCCATCTTGACGTCAATCGTGGAAATGGATGTGGAGGGGCGGATTAGTGGCGTGTCGGGAGTATCATTGACCACGTGAATTGTATAGTTAAAATTTTGGTGCAGTCGCTCCCGACTTGAGGATGTAAAGCGGAAATCGATCACGACTTCGATCGCCGACTACCCGAAGTTCTTGACCTTCGCGACTTGAAGGTTCATCTTCTTGAATTACATGGGTTGATCCCTTGGACCTCTTATAGAGGTCGCTTCATGCAGTCCTTGTCAGATTGTTTATGGTCCTTCGTGCCCCGGTGGGAGGTCGGGTTTATCCCATGCTACAACAAATAATTGACCCATCAATGATGTTCATTACCATTCTCATTCTCCTATCATGTCATGCGGACCCTAAATTTATTATCTATTACTTTCACCGACCTCAATTCAATTGACATTTACCAAAAAATCATTCTCAAATTTAATTGAATATTTTTATAAATAGTAATAAAAAAAGTTATCTTTTATCTATATCCTTCAAACATTCAATATTATACACAATACTATTACTTTTTTAATATTAATTAAAGTTAATTTTATCTCATTTAATTTACACAAATATTATTACTTAACCATTTAACCCCCAACTTTATCCCTTTTAATAATAATAATAATAAAAAAAATAATTTTTTTTTTTAAATCAACGTACACACAGTAAATATTCAATTAATTATACTATTACTATCGTACTAAATTAATACTATATGTAAGTACGGACTATTTATTGCAGTTTATTTATAGATGTGGGGACCAACCAATAGGCAATAGGCGAGAGTTGACTATATTTGGTTTTGCTGCAGAATTTGGACCGTATATCAATTATCAACTACCCCCACTCACACCGCCACCTCAAAAATGCCAGCTTTCGGCCATTCGTTCGCAGTTTGGATACTAGCTCATAAAAAAATTTAACATCACCGATAATCATGTAACTTTAGTCGTATTATAATATTCTTATTAATTTTTATTTTATGAGAGATTTTACGACAATATTAGTTTAGATGAGAAAGAGCTAATATTTAGCGGAATTTTTGCTGTTAGAATCGAGTCAAATGAACTTTTTTTTTTATTTCAAATAAAAGTAAAATAAAAAAATTTGCTCTCAAACTGTGATACTGTAAAAGTAAATATATATTATTATGTGATGATATAATTTTTATTTTACTAATTTATTAGTGATTGATGTTGGCAGATTGTTATACAATATATTGGATAAAATTTCAATGTGTGCTGATATTTTTAATATACTTCCTCTGTCTAAATATTGACTGTATTCTTTCTATGTAAAGTGTCACAATCATAACTGCATATTTTCTTAAATAGAAATATCAACTTTATCAATTTATCACATAAAATACTAATAAACAACTCTTTCAGCTCTCAATATTTTATCACTTTATCACATAAAATACTAATAAATAATTATTTCTACACCAACATTTTATCATTTTATCACTTTTTTTAAACTCCGAGCACACAATAAATCACCAAACAAGATTGGGACGGAGGGAATACTAAATTGTAATTTTATTTTTGTTATTTAAACTAATTTTCATATTTTTCTAAATTAATTTTTTAAAAGAATTTATAAAATTGTTTCTAAATAATTAGAATAATTTTAGCAATATTAAAATGGAAAATTAATTATAAAATATTATTTAAATTATGATAAATAAAAAATATTTTTTTTTGAAGTTTAGTCATGTTTAAAGTTTTTAAAAATTATTATGATTTTATAAAAACGTTATACTCCCTCCGTCCACCAAAATTGTGTTTATTTCATTTTGATATGTTGTACGAAAATGTAAATTAAGTCCATTTATGAATAACATAATTGATTGTGAGTAAAGTATAATGATAACTTGAGTAATTAAGTGATTGTTGGACGATGAAGATAAAAAAAATTGTGTCCATAAACGTACTTAATTTACCTTTTCGTACAACATGTCAAAACGAAATGAATACAGTTTTGGTGGACGGATGGAGTATTATAATAGGGGAAAACAATTATAAAATTTCTTTGTATATCACGCTTACAATGATGATAAATATTAAAGTTTTCAAAAATTGGGACGATATTATTCTATACTTTAATAGTTTTGGCGATTTTCACCATACTATAGAAAAAAAAAATTAAAAATTAATTAAAATTAATTATAATTAATTTAAAATAATCATAATAACTGGACAAAAAATTTATTAAAGTAATAGTGCTACCTTTTTACTTTAGTTTCATTTTATGATGATTAATTTAAATTCTATATTTTAAAATAAATATAAAAATAGAATAAATATTTTTGCATTTTTTATCCCACAGGACATGTGAATTTTGATCAACTATGCAACGTAAGAGACTTTTATACTTTTGGTCTCATAGGATACTATTTTATTTTGGATTAATTAACACTAATTAGATGATTTTAAGTCAGTTAACAGTCTACCGTCAACGAATGTCAAGTTTTGGGACAAAGAGCAAATTCTGTAACGTTTAGGACTAAGTTTGATAGTAAAAATTTGTATAGGACTAAGAGCCCGTTTGACACAACTTATAAGCTCTTTAAAATAGCTTATAAGTTGTTCAAGAGTTTATAAGTTCCTTAATTTTGTTTGGTAAAATAAGATGTTTAGTATCTTGTAAGATCTAAAAAAAACTCTTTAGAGCTTATAAGCTCTAAAAAAATAAGTTGGGATATCTCAACTTATTTTACAAAAATTATATAAGTTCTACCATATCTCAACACATCCCGACCCAAATTCAATCCAACACGTCCCATTTTCTGCGAAATAAAATTATTTTCGAAAAAAAAAATTATTTAAAAAAAAAATTCAGAAAAAAAAATTATTTTCAGAAAAAAAATATTTTTGAAAAAAATATTTAAAAAATATATATATATTCAGAAAACAAAATTATTTTCGAAAAAAAAAATATTTTCGGGAAAAACTATTTTCAGAAAAAAAAAATATTTTCAGAAAAAAATATTTCAAAAAAAAAAAATTCAAAAAAAAAAATTCAAAAAAAAATTTATATATAAAAAATTATATTAAAAAAAATTTTAAAAATTATTAAATAACTTATAAGTTGTATTAGCCAAACACTTTAACAACTTATAAGCTACTTACACTACTACACATTTAAAATTTAAAGACAACAAGACTTGGACAAAAATTTTTTTTTTCAAATCGGTAGGTTTTAATTAAAAAAATAATAAAAAAATAGATGGTGGTTCAAAACCATTTATCCAAAGTAAACATAGAAAGCGGTTTTAGAACATTTGTGCAAATATTTTAGGCAATGGTTTTGAAACTTGTCCAAAATTTTTGGGACAATGGGAACCATTGTCAAGAGGTCGGATAATTAATATATATACACCCAAATCGCGAACCAAATGAAATTTTCCCCAAATCGTGAATTAAACTGCGGTGATATCGAAGTTATCGCTCCTTCCTTCTCTACCTAAATCGAACTCCATGCGTTCTCCCTTCCACCGGCCCGCCTTCCCATTAGCTCCAAATCGCGAACCGTAAGCCCTAGCCTCCTCCTCCCTCTCCCCCAAATCCAACCATCCGCATTTCCCTCCCCCCCCGCCGCCGCCGCCGCCTAGCTTTCTCCTTCCATAGGTAATTTTTCTTTTCTATATATATATATATATATATATATATATATATGTATGTATATATATATATATGTATGTATATATATGTTAGTATATATATATATATATTGAATTAATATTGTGTATATGTATATATATGTTAGTATGTATATATATATATATTAGGATTAAATGTTTATATAATTGTGTTTGGTTTGATTAATTAGCTAATTTGTTAGGATTAATTGTTGTTAGATGAACAATTGATGCTTGGTTTATATATTGTTAATTGTTTATATATATATATATTGTGTGGCTTTGTTTAATTGTTGTTAGTGGCTTTGTTTAATTGTATGTATGGTGTATGTATATTGGTGTATATATGTATATCATGTATATTTGTGTATATATGTATATTGGTGTATATATGTATATTGGTGTATATATATCATGTTGTATGTATTGGTGTATGTATATTGTTTTATATATATTGGTGTTTGATGCACTCAAGGTGTTTGATAATATGCTTGTGTGAGGATTTAAACATAAATTAGTGTTAATTTATTAGGATTAATATTGTTAGTGTTAGAGATGAACAACTTGTTAGAGATGAATATATATTGTGTGGCTTGGCTTGATTTTTTATGTTAATTTAGATATGAACAATTGATGCACTCAAGGTGTTTGATAATATGCTTGTGTGAGGATTTAAGCATAGTTTTGAATATTGTTTGTTTTTTGTTTATTAAATGTTGTTTCTTCTGCTTTACAGGATCATGTCTCAATTTATTAATTTTTTTTATATATTCACTTTTAATATATCTAATAAAGGGACACGTTCATCGCTATCGTAGAAAGAAGAAAGAAGAAAAACTGGAGAGAGTGAGTCTATTGTTACCCGTTTCGACTTATTTCAGACTACCAGAAAGGGTCGAGACGGGAATATTCACGATCCCAGTGCACAGCGCATCATCGAAGAAGTGGTAATCTATCCATGAATTTATCTTTCAATTACAAACTATTATTTATAAACAAATAATTAAATAATAATCTTTTTTTTTTGTGATTCAGGAGCGTCTATCTCAGACCATGACGCCCGACGACATCCGCATTATCGGCCCTGATGATCTGTTTGGAAGGGCTATAGGTCGCCAGGATCATCCCGACCTCTTATGGAGTGTCGGATATGGCGTGACGAAGACATCGTTAGCGATGTCACCTGATCTTCAAGCTATGAATATGGTGGGTATACTAACGGAACAGGTTGCCAAGTTGTCTAAAGATGTGGAACGTTTGAGGTCCGAGAGAAGAACGAGCCACGGAATGTCGTCGAGTGGAGCAAGCTGTGAACATAGTGTCGCTAATGCTATGTTTTCAATTTAACCCTAGGGGACGACTTTATTGAGGCACTTCAAAACGTCTCGGTGTCGATATGCATGTCTCACATTTGTTTTAATTAAAGCTAGTGTATTAAAATTTTCTAACTAAATATCTTATTCGAGCGACCAACGACCTTTTGCTACCTTTTATTTGGAGGATCCCGATCGGTTGGTAGCCCGAGAACGTTACCGCACTCCCCATGGAATGATTCATGTTCATCCCATCCTCCCCGATTTCGTGAGGGTCACACTCGATGTACCCGTAATCGGACAAGAGGATTCGGTGCCAAAAACCAATCGATGAAGCCGTCACAAATCGAAACGGCGGGTCGGGCACTTCATCGAATGGCCGAAAGCAACTTGGTCTCTAGCACCATGAGGGTAAAATATATGTTATTAAAGTTCATTATCTTATTTGTGGTTCTAAATAATATTGCAAATTAATTGTAGAATCTGCCCGACACCACAAATGCCTTGGAAGAAATCACCACAAAAGGCTAAAGAGAAAAATCGGGGGGTGTCGTAGACGAATCGGAGGGAGAACGAGGACTCCACTACGCTTAATTTGGTTATCCCATGACCGGAGACTTAGATCACGATGATTATGTACGATCCTAGGGTGCACCCTGATGGTATCGTCTAATGCTTTTCGAGATCGTCACGGTTCCCATGCTTGCTCACTTTCATCGAATACTTTCCAAGAATTCGTCGAATGAGGAACATGTGTGCTCAAGTCTTGAATGACGAAAGTGGTTGAGTGCAACCACCATAACCCTTTACCTCGGTATGTGTTTACTAATTCTCAATATTCACTTTTCAGATAGTTTAATTTTCTTTTTAAATATTAATTAGCGTATATATGTTTGGTTAACGATATTTGGGTGAGGTATATCTCTCCGAGAGATGTCCGAGCAAGTGGAATGTATTCCTTCGTCTCCCCCCCCTGTCTTGAATATTGGGTGATAGGGTACGCACCATGGATGGGTTAGTTAATCATATCTTTGAATCAAATTGGGAGCGATCATCTCATTTTTTTGCCAACAAATGTGGGGTGAGTGATAAACATTTCGTTAAAATTTGTATTCACATGTTTATAATATATGCACATATATATGCTAAATTTGCGATTAATTTTAATATTCTCAATATAATATAGGAACCATTGGGTCTTTGGTCGTCATACACGGAATACATTAAGTGTGTATTTTATGGACTCAAATTTCGGGATGGAGTTTATTCAAATCGCCTCGATCTCGTTTCATATATGGAAGCGTAAGTTCATTTTAATATTCTATACAATGATTTGTTTTACTTTTAAAATTATGCATATTTAATCTATTTTTATTTTTTTAATTATAATAATAATAGTGTGATGACGATGTATCGAATTCGCCTTCAGTCAAGGTTCAAGATCTAAGTTAAATAAAGTGAACTGGATTAACATTAAGGTAAATTTAATTTAGTAAATTATCAAATTAATAGAAAGAAATCATAATTGTAATCGTGATTATAATTGTTAATCAACAAAGTTCCGAGGCAAGGAGATAATGAACATTGTGGACATTTTGTGTGTTGTTTTTATTGAAGATATAATCCATGCTTCTCTAACTAACATTCCTCTAAATGTAAGTCAATTTATCGATTTATTTAAATTATTATTGATTGAATAAAAATTCATACTATATTGATTGATTCGTTGTTTTGCGGTTTGTCTATGAACGTGAGCTCAAGTCTTACTCTAAGAAAAGATCGGAGAAATGGAAAAACGATTGATTGAGGTACCTTTACAATCGATTCTTATATTCATCTGATATTGAGTGATCGTTGTTTGAAATTTTGGTAGCATGTAATTAAATTATATATTTGTGATGATATATATTTCATGTTTTTGGTGTATTGGACGTATGTTTATGATTGTATGTTTATTTATTTCATGATGTGTATGTTTATTTATTTGATGTTTTGGTATATATATGTGGTATAAGTTTTGGTTTATGGTTTTATTATAGGATTTTTGGTTTATGGTTTATGGTATTGGACGTATATATAAGTTTTGATTTATAGTTTTATTATAGGATTTTTAAAATATAAATTAATAATTAAAAAAGATATTGGACAAATGGTTAATAAATCACCGCCTATCTAACATAATAAAACGAAATTATAAAAAAAAAAATAAGTTAGACAAATGTTAATAACCGTTGTCGAAGCCTTTTGTCTTGAACAAATGGTTTATTAACCGTCCAAGCCCCTCTTACAATCTTGGTTGAAAACCATTTGTCAAAACAACTTTTGGACATCGGTTTTTTAATAGTTGTCCAAGCTTGGACAGTTGTTACTTGGACAACTGTTATAACCGCTCTCTAAGGGCTTTTTTAACAGTTGTCCAAACCCAAATGTGTATTAGTGTTAAAAATTACATTTTATAAGCTCTTAAAACAACTTATAAGATGTTATAGCTTATAAGATGTTTAAAATAAACTTAGCCAAATGGGCCCTAAGTCTGAAGGGGTTGGGACCATTTCCAAAATATTTGATGTTTTGTGGGATCAAAAGTGCAAAAAAACTCATTTATCTTCTGATTACGTAATTTGTATTATTTGTAGAAAAATCAATGATTTGACTCATCGTTTTGTTAGGGTGTTTGAGTCATTCTCAAGTCCTTATAATTGGATCAAGCTACCAACTATTGTGAATGACATTTTTTATATTTACTCTTCTTGCATTTAAGTTTTAGGAGGTTTTTTGTTTAAAAAAAAAAACGTAAAATTAGATAATCATTAAAATAAGTCTTATTATGCTTTGGGTAAACAATTATAGAAGACAAAAAATAATTATATTTTGTTTGACAAAAACTCATACAAGACGGTCTCAACATGAGACGAGGTATAATCTAGTATAAATCAATATTCACTCCTTCCAAAGTGTTAAAGTGTCAATGCACAAATTACGTTTTGTCTCACCATGTGACCGTCCCACATAAGTGAGTCTTCTTATTCTTTTGTGCGGGATCTTGCGTCTCACCGTGTGACAAGCTTATATTTAAATAAAACGATGTCACTTTTTTAGAGTAAATTTTATCACTTTTTATAAAAATATTTGTAAAATGTATCATAAAATTTGAAAATAATGATATTGTTTATCTTTAAAAAATGGTAATCTTTTTCAAGTAAAAAATACTTCTTCCTTTCCACAAAAATTTACCCTAATTTTTGGATACGAAATTTAAGAAAAATGTGTAATGAATAGAGTGTTGAGGGTTATAGAATTTTATATATAAAGTAAATAAATTAATTAGCTTGAATTTATATGTAGACCTCATAAGTAGTTATTATGTGTAAATATGTGAATATTAATTGTGGAGATGAAGTTTATGAATAATTTTTTTTTTTTTTGAGTGCAAACTTATGTGTGACAACTGACACCCAAATAAAGAAAGTCGAACATTGTACTAGCTAGCTAGCTACTAGCTACTAGCTAAATTTGAATTTCATAAAGTATGTGCAGACTACACAAATATTTATATAAAGTAAATAAATTAATTAGTTTTTTTTTTATAACTCGGTATTCAGCCCAATCAATGATCGACTAATCCAGAGACTAGAACTTATCGTCCACTAGTGGGGGCTCCATTTCAACCCAGAGCTAAGCTCTGTATGGACTGGTCCATCTCGATCATTTTGATTTCATTAATGAATTTGGGTGCTAGCATCAATGGTTAGTTTAGACTGTTTCCCGTTTTAAATTTTTCATCATATATATTATCTACATCAACTCACAACGTCAAACTACGAATGTGATGCATGCTTATCATCAACGAGCATAGATACAACAAGTGTTGGGGAGAACGTCTTTATATTTAGTGATTCTCATATACACTCAGGTGCACCGTGTATTCATAGTATATTTTGGAATTGTGTTATTTATTATATTGAAAAGTGCAACTTATTTATATTGAATCGTGCAATTATTTTTTCATATCAATAGTTGCACGATTTAGTGTAAATATGTTGCACTTTTCAATATAACAAGTAACACGATTCCAAAATACACTATAAGTGCACGGTGTACCTGAATTCATACAAGACCTATAGCCCTTGATATTTGATCTTGGAGGGGATACATATTACGTGTCTCCTTGTACAAGTTGTGCTCTTATAGATTAACTGATTAAGTGTGTTTTCCATTGACAATTTCAAGATGGTTAACCCTTAGAAAATTCTCAGTGTACGTGTGAGTGAGAATAAAATACGCAAAAAAATATTCGTGTTGATCTTTGTGGATAGTCGAGAGTTAATTTAAAGGATTTTCAATTCCAAAAATTCCTAAACTTATCTAAATGATAAACGTTAGGAGTTGGGGTTGAACCTCTAACGTTGATTATAACACGAAAGAGTGGCGTCGTAGGTTAAGAAATTCTTACTATGATAAAATGCTAAAACACAAATATTATTAATTAATCAATATATATTTAGTGTGTGTTTTGAAATACAATTAAAAAAGTAGAAGTGTTGTTTTTAAAGCTGGGTCACACTAATTTTAAAAAAAAAACACTTCTACATCCTTGAATTGTGTTTTAAAACAACTCGTCTAGAGTAAGTAAACAAAAAATTAATAAGTTGTGTTTTAGAGAAAGTAAACAAAAGATTAATAAATTATAAAAAATATTACCTTCAATTAATTAATTTAAAAAATTATAGGTGGTATATAACTCTTAATTTCCTTCTAATATAGTAGTAGAAACAAACATGCCCAACTTAAGGATTGGCTCACCGTTTAGCTAGAAGGTCTAGGGAGTTTTCTAGTCCTCATTATTATTCGGTCGTCCTGAATTTGTGGATTGCCTTTTCAATAGTTGTTGTTCGTGTTGATTTTTTTTATCCTTGCTTGGTTTCAAAAAAAAAAGATTGGCTCAAATAATCATTTTCGAAGTAAACAAATGAGTCTGACTAAGTCTTGTATGAATTCGGGTGCATCGTAAATCCATAATGCATTTTAAAATATATAATTTGTTATATTAAAATATGTAATTTGTTTATACTTAACAGTGAACAGTAAAAAAATAATTGTACTCAGTGTAAATAAATTACTCCCTCCTATTCAAAATATAAGATGTTTTGACTTATTGCATTATTTATTTTTTATTTGATGTTCTGGCTTCTATTTCTCTACACTTGTCATTATTTAATATTCTTTCTTTACTTTCTTGTTTTACTCCCTATCATATCATTAAAGATAATTTATCATTAAATAAGACTAATTTTGGTATAATTTTTCTTTATTAATAAATGTTCAAAATGCCAAAACATCTTATATTTTTGATATAGGAGAGATCTTTCCAAAACTTAAGTTGATTACCCACCCACCTAATTAAATATAATTAAATTTATTTAAAACGTTTAAATAATACATAGAATTTCGTGTGAGTTTATTAAAGAGGTGGACAACGTAATAAATTTTCTTATAGTAATTGATAAAGTAAACAAAACATTAATTCCTATAAAAAAAAAAATGTAAAATGTTAATTTTGATTTTTTTAAATTAATATATGAACATTCTTCTCATATAGTATGACTATATATTATTAACACACATCCCTGCAATATTTAGAGGAACAATATCACAAAGATGAGTTTCTAATATATATATACATACACACATTAGAATTGTATTACGTATAATATGAGTTGAAAAAAATTATGATTATCAATTCTTTTTAAAATAAAATAAAAATAATTTAGCATTTTATACACGTGTTTAATTTTTAAATATTTTTGGAAAATTATGTTTAAAATTTCAGTAGAAAATATGATTTCTTGAAAATATGATTTCTTAGCCTTACTACTATTTAAGTTGTTAAGTGACTTAAAAATTTATTTTGCCTATATCATATTTATATATATATATATATATTAAAGAGTTAATTTTTCGGCATCGACATGTCTTTGAATTTCTTTTAAAAAATTACTAACTTAAAAATTAAATTAATTTTATTTAAGATTTAACTCTATCTTGTCAACAATTATATACATAAGGGTGGGTCTCCTGTGCATTAGGTATAACCCGTCTCATGTATGATATCGTTTCATACAAGTTTTTGTCATACGGAATATATCGTATAAACATTTAGAACATGTCTTTAAAAAATTGGAATATACTTAAATATATCTCATAAATATTTGATATATATATTGATAAATATCTCTTATGCATAGTATATATCTTATAAAATTTTGAAATATTTATTATAAATATACCACTATATTATTCTAATTTCTAAGTGTTACTTATCATACCACTAAATTAAATTTTGTTCAAATTATATGTTTATCTAAATTATATTTTTAGTATAATCAGATGTGTTTAAAAAAAAGAATTAGTATTGACACTATTTTGCTACTGTGAGTCTCGATTCAATAGTCAAATCATCGAACTCTAAATCATAAACAATGCATAATATTGTATCACTCTAAAATCATAAATCATCGAATTAGTATTGAAACTATAATTAATTGCATATTAATATATTTTTAAAATTTTAAAGTAATAATATAGAAGTAACACTCCTATGAACCGGATTTATACATGAACTCATCACTATTATATGTAAAAACTATCATTGTTATGCATAAAAAAATTCACTGTTTAAAAATATAAAGTATTTTTTAAATAGTAAGAGTTTTTGTGCATAACAGTAATAGTTTTTATGCATAACAGTGATAATTTTTATACATAATAGTGATACTAAAAAAATCGAGTTCACCGTGAACTCAGGTTCACACAAGTTTTTGTCATAATATAATATTTTTTCAATTAAAAATTATAAATATTACTACATAATTTTAAAGTTAATTTTATATTAAATATTTAAAATTCCCTAATAACATGCGGGCACCTCGCTAGTGAAAAAATAAAATTAAGAACCAAAGTTAACTCACATGTGAATCTCGGTTCACTATTCAAACTATCAATACTAAATAGTAAACCATAAACACTACCACATATGCCATTTAAAAAAAAATTATTATGTTTATCTAAGTTTTATATTTGAATTTGATTACCAAATTATAAAAATAAAAAATTATAAAATTATATAAAAATTCAATTAATAAATTATATACAATCTAAAGTGTAGAAAACTTATTAAATAGAATTTAAAATATTAGTTATTACCCAATAAAATAACTTATAGTTCATAGGCTAACAATATTTTATTGTTTTTTTCGTAGTCGGTCATTTGATATCAAAATAAATTGATTGTGTTTTAAATTAATTTTTTTTTATGTTATACCGAATAAAAAATAAATCAAAAATATTTTGTTTATATATATATACCGAATCAGGTGTGTTTGATATTAGAAAGATGGGCTCAACTAAGAAGAAAATGATATAGGATTTTTTTATTTTTTTATATATATATAAAGATATGATTTAGAATTAATTGGGGTTTGTTCAAGAAGAATTAATTAGAGTAATAAATGACATTAGGGAACAATAAAACTGTAATTAATGTATCTTTTTTAAAATTATTTTTTATTTATTTTTATTGGGTGGGTGGACAACTCACTGGGTAAACCTAGCAATCTCCACATCTTTCAGTATAATAAATTATATATTTATAAAATGTTCTATGAGCTCATATGCACCTAAATGCACATGGAACCACTCAACGAGCATAGGTAGTTTTAATTCCAATTAATTAATCATAATTTGGTCTTTAATGTTTATTGTAATGACATAGGTTATAGCCTGTCCCTTTAAGCAGTCTCTTTCGTCGCGCTTAATTTGTATAACAACAAGACTCATGACGAAATTAGTTAAAGAAACTGTACGCAAAATTATTACTATTATTAAGAGTATATAAAATTGACTTGAGCATGACAATTGACAAAACACCATCATTAGTTTTCTCCAACCCTGCCCCTGGCCTAATCCAAACCCCAGCTTCATCTGTTAAAATTTGTTACTTTGTACATTGCATTCGTACTTTAATTAAACTTTTTAATTAGTTTGTTTCGGGTTTTTAAGTGATTTTTTAAAAACGAATTTTGAAATTTAGGGGTTTCCAAAATTTTGGGATTTTAAAATTCATGTTTGTTTTGGGTTTCATAATAAGGTAGAATTTAACTTTATGTATTAATATACTCCCTCCGTCCCATAATTATTGTCCGGTTTACTGTGTGCTAGGTTTTTAAGAAAAAGTGATAAAGTGTTAAAGTGTAAGGGGTAAAATTGGTAAATCAACTTTATTGTAAAGTGATAAAGTGTTAAAGTGTAAGGGGTTAAGTGAGTGGCAATTGGTGAAATTTATATGTATTGTGAATGGTGTTTATATTGATGAAACTTTCCATTTTAGGAAAATAAACAAAAATTGTGGGACGCCCAAAATAGAATACTAAACAATAATTTTGGGACGGAGGGAGTATTATTTATTTATTAAGTGTAATTGTAAAGATAAACATTAATAGTTATAGGTTATGTGTAGAGGGGTGGATTAGATTTTTTAAAACCAAATTTTAAAAACTCAAACTAGAACGAGTTTTAAACTTAAAAATCCAAAACTAGATTTGTTGGAATATTTATAGGTTTGACGATTGTATCAAAATACATTGTAATAAGACAAATCAAGTTGTATAGAAAACTTGTGCTTCTAGACTTAGTTTTTTTTCCACAGATAACAAGTTGACAGTGAAATCATCTAATAAGATAAACCTGAAGAAGATGAATTCAAGATAAGATGAAGCTGATAAAGATGAGTTCAAAGTAAGTTGAGCTGATGAGTAAGCTGGTCTCATGAAGAAGTCACCTAATCTGATAAGTTGAGTTCAAGGTCACTGGATAGCTGAAATCGATGTTGTAGGTCCCGAACGGGTTCCGTGAGGGCAGAAGTCTAGAGGGGAGGGGTGAATAGACTTCTGAAAACTTTTCGTGCAAGATCAGGTGTGATGGCAGGTTGCCTGATCAGAGTGCGAGTGAATCAGTTTGGACTGATATCCAACTTAATGATCGCCTGATGGCAGATCAGTTCGGTGTCTATCAGTTTAACTGATGTGCGGAAGCTTGTTTTAACTCGTGTGAAAAACCAGTTTTAAGAAATCAGATTCTACGGTCTGTTTTCAATCAGATGACTAAAGTGTCAAACTGATCAGATCAGTTGCTTGATGCAGACTGATCCTAACTCAGAATATGTATGCAGTTTAAACCAAGTTGTGTGCAGTAGTGTAAAGCAGTTAAGAACAAGTAAAGGCACACAATATTTTTATAGTGGTTCGGACAACCAGTACTACGTCCACTCTTCCCTATCACAAGAGGCACCAACTTAACCAACTGGACTTAGTTTATTGTGTTAGTCCAACACATTACAACCAACAAATGTTTTAAGAGTTCTCACTCAACCGATCCCAGAAATCAGAACTAGAAACCCTAGTCTGAAATCTTGCTAAAACAAACTTAACCTAACTTTTGGGTTTGGGTAAAGATTTGTTGTTGTTCCAACTGGAAATCTATCCTAGTGTTTATGTAGCCTAAAGCTAGATGATGAGATTTCTATGCTAAGAACAATGAGATGAACACTTATAAAATAAACTTGAATTTTGTGTTCTTCGTGCGGAAATTTGCTTATGGCTTGAGCTTGATGATAATTTCCGTGTCTTCACTATGAAGATTGATCCCATATTTATAGACCTCGAAATCAAAGAACCGTTAGAGAGCAATTTGAATTTCAGGCTATTTTTGGTAGGTTGCAGGATTGATTTGACGTGCTTCAGGAATGGCATGGCCGAAAGCATGTATGTTTGTCCTTTCTAGCCGTTTGACTTTGCAGCGCCGAATCCCGCATTGTCAGCTCCGTACGTACGTGTCTCGTTCTCATTGGTTAACAAGTACACTTTTCAGTGTTTGTTCTACCAACTAAAGATGACATTCTTCTTGTTCTGATTGTCAACGTATGATCTGGTGTAACATCAGTTGACACCTGGTGTGAGCTGACCTGATAAGATAAAACTGATCAGTCTACCTGATAGAGTCTTCTGGTGCAAGTTGTCTTAGCTCAACTAGCAGACTCGGTTGATATAGGTCTTCTGGTCTTGACCTTTTTGGTAGGTCTTCTGAACTTGAGCTTCATGTCTTCACCTGATCATCTGACTTCGTCTGGTCTTCTGCTCTGACTTGTCTTCTGATCTCATCTGGTCTTCTGATCTTCTGGCCTCATCTGGTCTTCTGATCTGACTTGTCTTCTGACTTCATCTGGTCTTCTGATCTTCTGACCTCATCTGGTCTTCTGATCTTTTGACCTGACCTATACATATTGAGTTCCCCCTCAATATGTGACCTATCTTATACATCAGTTGTTTATACATTTCAGCTGGTCATCCTATCCTGATTCTAAGTCATCAGTCAGCTAACAGGTCTGACTGGTCCTATTACAAACTGTTTTGGAACTTCCATCAAAACTCAATACAAATTTCCCAACAGATGTCATCTGATAGCTGAATTCGAAGCCATCTGATCTGATAAGAGGAGTTGAAGCCATATGATCATATAAGATGAGTTGAAAGATCTGTTAGACACACACAAAAAATAGACCAATGAAAAATTGACAACACATGTATGAATTTGACATAAAGTTGCGTACAACATTGCAAAAGGACAAATAAAAACTGAAAGATAATTAGCATGGATTTTGAATTTACACTCCAACAGTAATATTCAAATCCACAATATAAATACATTGCACGACCTTCATTAGAAGATAATGGAGAAAGCTACTAAGTGACAAGAGAGTCAAATCTCCAAGTCTTTCCATTGTAGAACAAAGAGCATGAGATATCAAATATATCTGAGGGTGTTCTAGATTATATCTAAGTATAAATGTCATATCCTAAGCTTAGATAGATTTACCTAACTTTAGCTTAAAATGTAAGGAAAAAACTCACCTAGTTGAAAAATCTTCAAACCCCTACTTCGATAAGTTATGAAGTTTGACTGAACGATCTAGTAGTTAGTGAGCGCTAAACCAAGAAAAAAAAGGCGAGTGCTAAACTAGCTGATGGATTGTTCATTTGTAAAGAGAAGACTGAACTCGGAAAACTTCTAGTGGTCCATCTCGTGGAGAGATACACAGTCGTAATGTCCCTCGGCACTTAAAAATCAAGATTACTTTAATTAAGGAATTACCCCATCAAGGGAAGAGTTGATGTAGAAATTTGATCTTCAAACCACTATAAAAATACTTATGTGTTCTTACTTGCTTTCTTACAAACTACCATACATACTTTAGCAATATTGTATAACACACTACTCATATTAGTTTATAAGATGATTTGCATAAAATGAGTCTGGTTGAGTCTAATTTCATAAGACTCATCTGTAAAGTTGCACATCAAGTTAGCTGATCTTGCATAAGATGACTTGTATAAGGTGAGCTGCAAAAGATGACATGCATAAAATGACTTGTACAAGATGAGCTGCACAAAATGATGTGCATAAGATGAATCGTGATTTTTTTTTAAAGTCACCTCCCTTAAAAAAAATTGGATTAACTCGGGTTTTTAGCAATGATTCAAAAGTCAGCCTAGGTAGTAGCGCCTAGACGCTAGGCGGTCATCGGCCGACCCAATTTTGTAAAAATTGGTAGTTCTAGGCATTTTTTACATTAAGTGTTGCCTAGGAGGCCGAGTCGGGGGCTACACGACCAAGTCGGGAGTTGGGCGGAATGCTTAACTTTTTTCATTTTTTTTGCTGAGAGAAGACGTTGTTTCAATTATTAATCCAAAAACTAAAGCATGACTAACTTAAACAAAGTCCCCCAAATTTAATATGAGAGAATGATATGCTCGCCGTCATCGCCGTCATTTACTTGTTGTCCGCCCACTCAAACGCTCAACGCGAAGTATTATTTGATAATGAGAGGCTTTGTTCTTGAAGTAAATTGATGATAAACGAAAAATACAAACATACAAGGTAAGCAACGCAACATATTTAATGCAAGACCTATGGCCCATAGAACAGACAATTCAGTTCCTTTATACCATTTATGGGCGTTTGACCTTTAATCGTCCGATGGGCCACAGATAAATAACTTACAAACTTATGAGTTATGACATTTGTTCCTATGCTACCGGTAAGAAATAACCAGAAGGAATCTATAAATATACTCATTTCACCCATGAGCGTTCAGTTCAGTTAAATAATATATACTTATTTAGATTCATTTATAAAATAAGAGATTGAGCAGATGGACAAGGTTTGCAACTCATAATGGTTCACATTCTAGATTATATAAAATACTCTCAAGATTCTTACCATGATAAGAAAGAATATTGGACTCAATATGTCATTACTTTTTATAGGTACCCTTTAAAGTTTGACAAAAACTTGTGTAAACTCAAGTTCATCTAGAATTTGATTTTTTTAATATCAATGTTATGTATAAAAACATTGACTGTTATACATAAAAATTATCACTGTTATAAAATATTTTATATTTTTAAATAGTGATAGTTTTTGTACATAACAGTGATAATTTTTTCACATAACACTAATAGAGTACGTATATAGACCTAGTTCACGAGGTGTTATTTTAAAGTTTGCCCATGTAATATTTTCCCTAATTCAACCTCAATAGTAAATTTGAGTAATGCAGGAAAATTGTCTTCTAGGCAAGTCATAATTTCCTATACTTTACAAGGTTTTATCACTCTTTATGCAGGAATTTCTATTTCAAATCAACATAAATGTTCAAACTCAAGTATATCAAAATTTAAAATCATACCACCACGTTTATGAAAAATAATTGCACAGTTCAGTGTAAACATATTGCATTTTTCAGTATAACAAATTGTATATTTTTAAAATGTATATATTATGAATGCACGGTGCACCTGATGCACGTGAAATCACTCGATAAGTGAATAAGTTACATATAATTTAAGTTGTCTCCCAAATAATCTTACATGATAATGTCTCTTCTAAAAAATTGTGAAATCCAAAACGAGTCTATTACTAATATGCATGCATTAGCTCTGATGGTAGCATTTCAATGCTAAACATATCTTTGGATTTTATCTCAGTAACAGAAATGGCAAATCATCACATCGAATAGCAAATTAAATATGATATAACCAATTCTATCTAGAGATTCATACATCATATATAGTAATTTCAACAATTTATAAGATCTTGATAAAACTGTCCTTGATATCAAATCTAATTACCTTAATACCCGGTACTCCATCGGTCTAATAAAAATATATGCTTCACGTGATCATTTCATAGTGAGACGAAGCATAATTAGATAATAACGTTTTAACACTTTAAAAATTAATATGTGTTAATTTGTGTTAGTTTGTGTAACGTCTCATCACCATAGGACAGTTCCACACAAGTTTTGCCAAAAAAAAGTTATATCTCGACAGTTTAATTGAATAAATTAAATCAACTACTAAATGGAGTGATATGAGTGAGAGTTTACAACTTATAAAAGATTGTTCATTTTTTCAGTCGGTTGGCCAAAATAAAAAGTTGTACTTTAGAGAAACATGATTATTTGCTAATAATTGGCATGCATGGCTGCATGCAGACCATATTTAAGGGGGGGTGGATGAAGAATTTCGACAAGCATGGACACATGATAATGTGAATGATTACAAGCTTTATTTTAAAACAGGAATAGGATGGGAAATGGGAAGGCTATTCAACACGGTTTTAATACCCACTCTAAGTCACTTAATTGTAAAATTTATTAATCGATATCATAACATTTATGATTAATTTATAAGAGTAATAATATTAGTAAATAGACTTACACGCCCTACTCATTTCGTAGAAAGGTCAGATCTGGGCCTACTAAACGATCTACTACATCTGACATGTGACACTTGAGCCTGACAGTTATATACCTGATCCAAACTTTTCAACCAGAAGTCTGATGGCCCAGCCCATCCCACCCCTAATCAGGAGATGGGACAAAGAGAAAGCCCATATATTAGAATCCATGAAATTGTCAAAGTTATTAGCTGGGTTTTCAATTAGTTTTCCTACCGATAACATGAAAAGCAATGTTTGTTGATTCAAAAAGTACATCGTGGGTTACACAAAACAAAACAGGCTAAATTCATAGTGCTTGACAATGTTATTAGAGTTTTGCAATTGGATTTTTCATCTTTTTTCTCTCCCTAGATTTTATTAGATTGAAAGACAATAATTTCAAACAAAAAATAGAAAGAAAAAGTGCACAATATGAGGTAGAAAGTAAGAGGATAGTAGGGGTTGTGTTTTCCAATGTTTGGGAAAAATCCATGACATGCCATGCAGGGGTACTTATATTGCAATTACTTGTGGACAAAATTTTCAATCAACAGAAGATTGGTAGTATTATTTTTTATGGCACCTGGCCCCTACTAAGATAAAGATGTAGAACACATACCTTCTTTAGTTGGGTGAGATGTGAGAAGCTGTAAAAATCAGGGGGCAGATGCTGCCCCTTTGAAGATGACAGTGATTATGCAAATACTAGGAATCTGGTACATCTCCCTACGTGGCTGTAAGAAACTTCCATTTGCAACCTGATAAAATCTTCAAAGTGATCAGTGTGTTATGCAGTCCCAAGTTACATCAGTTACATCCTTTTATGACTCTATAGTTCTAACATAAACATCTAGCCACACCCAAAAATTGAACCAACGTGTTTTTCATTATAAATCACGACCCTTATGCATATCTTCATAATCTCATGACAAATATATGTAAGTGTGTGTTTTGAAACACCAAAAACAGCTTCTAGAAGCATTTATTTTTAAAGCTCACTCTCACAGTTTTTTAAAATAATTGCTTCTAGTAGCTGTTTTTATTGTTTCAAAACACTACCTAAATAGCTGTGCTGTGAAACCCTGTTTTGATATCTATGAAGGGTCAAATCAGTTGTTACACTGAATACTTCCTGCCTGTTCAGACATGATTATAGGGAAAAATTAAAGTAGTGGTGAAATAATTGGTCAGTAACAAAACGTCAATGAGTATTCTCTTGTACATCAGTTGTACCGTACAACAATACACAACTAATACATTTCAGTGAAAACAACTAATATCATCTAAAAATGCACTTGAGTTGCTTGTTTCAGTATGGTGCATACAATACTTTGTCAACTTGAAATCCATTTATTTTTTAGTAAAAGACAGTATTAGGAAAAAGAGTTCAACTTATTTAAAGATCAAATTGGCTGCTATTTCAGGGAGTCTATAATCTTTTCCTTTTTCTGGAAAAGTGATGGAAATATTATGAGAAAACCATTTCACGTTAATGGTTTCAATGAACAATTTAGAGCATGTGTGGAGATCTGATATCCTCAAAGACGGCCCTCTGTAAATTGTCTCCAAATAAAAACCATTATCTGATCAGTAAGTGAATCAATTTGCAAGTGGGACAATGCAATTTTACTATCAAAAACCTTTCATCAACTACAAGATTCATGGGCAGACAAACAAAATGACTAACATATATAGCAGCACTAACTGCTACTCCCTCCGCCCTGTTTTAGATTGCTCAGTCACTGCTTGACTCATGTTTTAGTGAGCGAGTTGTTTATGAGTATTTGAAATGATAGAGATTTTTAAGGTGGGGCATGATAGTCCTACCCCTCATCTATCCTACACCTCCTTAAAAGTCACTTTATCATTTCATATACTAGTAACCAACTCGCTCGTTAAAACACGAGTCAAACAGTGAATAGACAATCTAAAACAGGACGGAGGGAGTACAAAAATACTAGGTCTGTTTTGGGTCACAAAACCTTCAATATGCTACATTCAAGGTAATGCTTCAATTTGCCACTATAAACTTGATGAAAGTGGATAAAATGTCAACACAAACCTTATAATACCACATAAATAATAGATGTTCATACTTGATAAAAGAAAACAGAATGTCTTTCATACTACTTAATTAGAATCTTAGAACCTGACACAAATAATTCAGACAAAAATCTTCAAGAGAAATAATTAAATGGGGTTATGACAAATTACATCTGGCAGCATAAAGAACAAAGATATATAAACAGTTTTTTTTGCATTTAATATTACTGGAAGAACAAAATCCCATGTACATACTAATGCTAAAAGTAACTAACTGCACTGTAATGAGTTTATGTTAAGAGTTTAAGTGTTTTGGCCCTTTTCATTATGATCTCTGTTTCAAGCAGTGGACCTACGATTAACCATAATGGCCATCAAATTTAACAAATGTGACTAAAGATCTTTCCTAATTGTCGCATTATATTAAAATATTAGCATCATTAATATTCTCTACTGTGTACTTGTTAACGAAGGGGCAGCTAGCAGTGCTAAGAGAAATTGAAAACTAACAAGTTGCTGATAGCCTGATACTCCAGAAATTTACTAGTTCAGAAATATTCTCCAAAAAAAATATGTTTACATACAAGAAGAAGTGACAAAATTATACATCAATAATTATAACATGGTAACATGCACATGCAGACATATATTTTAGGTTGAAAAGTGCAACAATATTGATGGCTGAAAACTGATTGACTACATAAATAAATGTGAGAAAATAAAATATTGGGGATAAGAAAATCACCAGCCTCTAAAAACTCAAAAAAAAAAAAGTAAAATAGAAAAGAAAAGAAAAGGAATAAGGAAAAGTTACTGGTACCATTTAACTTCAACCTTAACTTTTCTAACATGATTTAATGGTCTTTATAACACTCAGTCTATAAAAACTTCAATTGAATATCTACCAACTCTTATCAAACTCTCTGATAGTACGACCAAAATGAAGGTATTATCATTTATGAGAAAACATAAGAATATAATAGCATATTACTATTTAATTTCTATTTATTGTCATTTAATGGCGATCATCTCATCTATCATCATTGCAGATATTAGGATGGATGCATCGCAAGTTCCGGCAGAACAGCGGCGAAACGCAAAAAGATTTCTCCATCGGTTAGTATTGTAACACATAGAACACAATCCAATACTGAGATTTCTTAATATACAGCTGCTGCATATAAGAATTAGAGCATTATATTGGGATTTTATATTCAAGATTATTGCAGTAATAAATATGCACACAATAAATGGACATAAAAGTTGTTCTAGGCTTGGAGATGATAGATGGGATTTGGACTTCTCCTGAAAGAAGCTAGGATACTCCTAACACCATTTGAGTCACAGATAAAACAAGTCTGAATTAATTAAACAGAAATAGAGTTAATATCAATTTACATCTTGTAACTTAGGTTGATCCAATATAATCATTTTTCGTTCTACTTTATCAATTTTAGTCCTAGGGTGTCCAATTCGAATCATTTCTTGTCCAATTTTAGTCTTTTTTTCGTGGGAAAATTCAAAATCAACTTAAACTCGCTTATGTCTAGGACTAAAACTGGACAGCATAGAACTGAAATTGGACGCACTAGACCTAATATTGATAAAGTAGAAAGAAAACTAACTCATATTAAACCCACCCTAAATTTTAGGACGTAAATTGATATTAACTCAACGAATTATGCTTAAGAGACATCAAACGAGCAAAAGTGATTCTAGTTTCTGCTATGATACCAAAAAGCCATAGTAGCAAAGGCAAACCATGTATAATCTAGTACCTCTTGTATTCGTGTTACTTTGTTTGTACTTGCCTCACAGGTTTTGCAGGTCAACCCTCCTTAGACGACCTACAATGCTATCAAAAGGGCAGTTATGGCTTCTCTAAGACCTTCACCAAACCCCTAAGAGACTACCATAGAAACTCATTCACCAGTCTAGAGGTTTCAAGGGAGGAAGAGGAGGATGAGCTTGAAGAAGAACAAGAAAATGCTCTTACCGAGCTTTTCCATGGCTTCCTCGCCATCGGCACTTTAGGTACAGAACCCATCACCACCGACCCAGCAACACCGACGTTCTCCATCTCTGTGGACCACATAGCTGAAAAAGAAACCAAAGTCACCGAAAACGAACTGAGGTTAATCAACGATGAGCTGGAAAAGGTTCTGGGGGCTGAAGCAAGGGAGGACATAAGCGTCATTTCATCTGGAAGGAACAGCCATGTTAGCGCTGGAAGGATCAGCCATTGCAGCACGATCACGCTAAGTGGGAAGCCAACTGAAAGTGGAGACGCCAATGGAAATGGAGGAACCGTCTGTCCACTTCAAAGCTATCTTTTTGGGTCAGCACTTGGAGCGCAGGACACATCATCACCGGTAAGGAAAGAAAATAGGACGTCTCTTGGGGAGCTCCTTCAGAAGACGAAACAAACTGAGGAATCTGGAAATAAACTAGAGAAGCGGAATGAAAAGGAAAGTGAGAAATCTGCAGTGCATGTTATGAAAAAGATGCTGAAGAAAAAATTGATAGATTCCACAACAGCAGAGACGAATCTGCATAAGGTGTGTGTAGTATAAGTATACAACACGAGATAAGCCAATTTCAAAAGGAAATATATGCTCATATTTTTTCAAAAATTTGTTACATCCTTCTAAGCAAAGTTTTTTGTCCGAAAACATGACTACAGTCTAATTTCAGTCCTGAAAAAAATTGATTTTTTTTATTTAGTTCCGTTGTTAAAAATTTGAGCAATTTTAGCACAAACATGCCAGAAAATTGAAAACGTTGTCCTTTTATATTTCGCGAATGTCCAAGTTTGGCCTCATAATCAAATCCACATGACAAGTTCTTTGGTCCTCAAAAAATTAAACTTTTTTATTTGATCTCAATATTGAAAAACTTGTCCAATTTTGGTCCAAAAATCGTGGGAAAATTGGAACGGTGTTGTTTTATGTCATTTGAATTTCACGTGAGGATTTAATATGGAGCCAAAATTGCAGTAAACAAGTTATGGGGCCAAAATTGGACATTCGCATAACATAAATCTTCGGATTGGTGATGGATATTTTTCAGAAAATTTGTTATTTTCTTCTCAGTAAAGAATTCTTAAATGCAGATCCTACATATTTTCAACCGGAAAGTCCATCCTGAGAATACAACCGTTTGGCAACAGTCTCATAAACCCATAAAAAATGAGATAAAAAACAACAGTGCCCATTTGGTGGCATCTTATAGTGAAGGCCTACGACCCTCTACTGAAGATATCATAATATATCCTCATCAAGCCATCTCTAAAGAAAACATGTGGGCCAACAAGAAACAGTCTCATCTGCCGCAGCATACAAAAAACAGTGGCGACACTACTGGGAACGAGCTCTGGGTCAAAACTGATGCAGACTGTAAGTAACTAGTAAACTACATACCTTTGAATCTCTTGTACACCAGTTATATAGCGTAACTGTATAAAACTAATACTTTCTAGTAAAAACAATTAATACTACTATTTGGTGAAAACAACTAATACTGACCAACCAATATTGTTCAATAAAAACAACTAATACCATTTAAAAATACACTTGAGTTGCACAGTGCGCCTAGTGAATACAAGACTTCATCTTTTTGTGGGATATTTTAGATCCCGACGTCTTACCTTAGATTTTCTACAGTAATTGTCATGGGCTGTGGCTTTTTAAAATACATTCTCATTGTAGTTCTATAATGTTGGCATTATAATTGATAATTTTTCCTTAGGAAAATTGGACATTTTTAAAGTTTTCAGCTAACAAAATGCATTACTTACGATACTGTAATATGCTAGAGCATGCATACATAGAATGCTGATTACATAATATAGCACATCAACATTAAAAGTATGTTTGGGTTTACAAACGGTTTTGGGATTTTGAAATCCAAATACAGTTCTACTTTGGGATTTTAGAATCCGGTTTTTAAAAAAACTAATACAACTACCTTACAGATACCTATAAACCCAATAAATAATTTTTTTTTTTTAAAACCATACTCTCTCCAATGACCCATATGATTTTTTATTTATCACTTTTCACACATTTTATTCTCATTTTTGCAACTCTTAATAAAACACACTAATTATTACTCAATCATTCGATCATTACAAATACAATCAAAATAATAATATATAATAATACAACATAACACATTTTTAAATCCTTCCCTAATTAAATCTCAAAACAAACACAAATTACTACTATTTATCAAAATTTTGAAATCTAAATCCCAAATCAAACATACCCGGAATGTTTTACTTCATACATCATATATTGGTGCTAACAGAAAATGCATTACTGTTGCTTACAACCTAAATAAATTTTGTTTTGATCTTGTAGACTTGGTTTTGGAGCTCTAATGATGGATAAGCCAAATTCAGTGCTGGTACTTAATGTCGCAAATTATTATAAGAGATTTGCAAATCTAAGATCCTTGTGTGAATTTCATATTTGAGTGGTATTTTTCATGATGAGTTTGCAAGAAAGATAATAAGAGAGGCATACTGGTGTACTCTGCTTCTGTTATGTGTTCTAAAACTCTTCTATTATGGCTGTAAAATTTGAGATGATTTTACAATTTCTGCATTGTAATGTGATATACAAGTATCCTAGTAAACTAATGAGTAATGACTTGATATCTTAGCGCAGTCGATGTGTATCCTTGAATAAGTTTTTTGCTTCAGAATTATTAAAGATAAAAAATATGTTAATATGACGAAACTTTAGGGGTAGCTAACTTGATGAGATAACATTACGAATCCTAAAATTTAACAAGTAATTCCTTTCCTAAGCATTAGGAATTTGGCATGTTAACTTACCTTTTAATTCTCAGGTTTTCTGTCCAACCTTAGGTCCAAATGAAGCATAAGAAATCACCTTTTATAGGGAGAAGAGAATATAATGCTTTTACAAACACGTTATGAAAATATGTTTGATAACTATATATACTTGTATTTAATTTCCTTTATTCATGATATTCTTTAAAGTTCTATTTCAGAATACAGCAGGAGATAGACATACACATGACTAAAACATCACTACACAAAAATCTATGTAGCTAGGAAGGAAATTCTAACAAAAATCTCAATCTCTCCCTCCCACTATACCCTGCTACTTCAAGATTCAAACGGAGAAATAAAAATCAAACAGCCAAATAAAACCCTTTTGAATGAAATTTCATAATCAACATGAACGGATTCTGATCTTTCTAATAATCCTATAACTGCAAGAACAATATGCAGTATTCGTAATGTATAAAATGTAAATTACCTTCCGCAAATTCTAACAAAAACCTGTCCCTCCCAGGCTCCCACTATACCCTGCTACTTCAAGATTCAAACGGAGAAATAAAAATCGAACAGCCAAATAAAACCCTTTTGGATGAAATTCCATAACCAACATGTCGAAACGTAAAATGCAAATTACCTTCTTCAAACTCTAAATCACAGGAGGGAATCCACTATCTAGATCAAAGCATATAGAAGGAAATATAACAAAATTCAATTTACCCAAAATTAAAATAGAACGGAAACAGAAACTTCCCTGGTAATGATCTAGGGTTCCAGAAATCCGCAGAAATTATATTTCTTCAATATCTATGACGGATTTGGCTCCTATGGCTTATGCTTCAAAGCGCAAGTAAAAATAAATTGTTGAGTAATCTTTTGGAATTTTGGCGGGTAATTCAGGTTAAAAGTCTTGTCCTTTTACGTCAACTCGGCGGCTCTATTCAAGGGAATATAACAATTTAGTAGATTTTAATTTTACTACAAATTAGGGAAAAAAATAGGAAATATATACACTCAGTCTCTATAACGCCCCTATTTCAAATTCTATAAATAATTATTTATGATATTTTAATATTTAAATCTTAATTATTTAATTTACTTATAATTATATTTTTATTATTAAATAATAAATAATACTCCCTCCTATTTTTTAAATATCATTCGGGCTTTTTTAGGCAAATTAAAAATATTTTTTATTCCAAAATTATTAATAATTAAATATTCTTAATAATTATTATTATTGACTAAAAAATTATTTAGAAAACACATTTTTTAAGAATTTTGAAAATTTAAATAATCATATTAGAGGTATATATTAGATAATGGGGGTAGAAATTGGCAAAATAATTTTTATTATACAAATATTTCAGTAGGCTAAAACGACATTTTAAAAAAATGGAGGATGTATGTATTATTAAATATAATAATATATTTTTAATTGTATAGCATGTTGAATATTAAGAGATCTAATATTATTTTATAATATAATTTATTTTTAACCCGCGTAATATCCTAGGTTATAATTTAATGAGTTATATAAAACCGTCTTACAGATTTTTAGTTGTCCGATCTGATCAGTGAAACGCAACTCCAATTAATTTTGAACTTTTAATTTGTTTTGATGCAAGGGAGGGCACCCCATTTCTTTCATGGATTCCTTAATTTGCTGATAAAAAAAGAAAAAAAATAAAATATATTATTTGTCATTATATTCATAAACTCATATCATAACATTAAGTGCTATAAGTATTAATTTATAAGAGTAGTGATATCACTTTATATTTGTAATGATATCAAATTCATAGTATGAACAAGTTTCATAAAAGAGTTGTGAATCATGAGTAGATCTCCAATTAAACTTATTCATAATATTAAATCTATATTAGTACACTTACAAACTAATACCACTATACTTATCAACTGATATTTCTACATTTATAAATTGAGATCATAATAGTAAATGTTAGCTACTAATTTAGTGGTATCATTTTAAAAATATAATAGTATGAGTTTTATACTATGAACAATTTTCACGTGAGAATTTGAGAAATTATAAACGTACATTTTAACTGCGGTTGTAAATGAACATTCAAATATTTTCAACATTTGCCCAATTTGAAAATGTGAAATGAACTTTGGATTGAATATGGGCAAATATCCACCACGGCAAGTTTTTACTATCAAAAAAAAAAAAAACACGTCCAAACAAGGTATTGGATAATTACAATATAATCCTTGAGGTTCAGCCAGATTACCAAATACAAAAAACCCCATGAAAGTTTTGATTCAAATTGCACCAAACATATACAAACTTCAAGGGGTTGTTTGCAATTCCATAAGGAGATATTTGCAAGAAAACAAACATCATGGGTTTCTTTTGTAATTAGGCTTAAACCTCATGGATAATGTGAAATTATTCCAACAGGCACAAGACTAGCATGAGCTATCCATGAAATCCACCAACAAATCTCCAACCATTGCTCTATCTGGCATCTTGCCAGCAGCACCATATATTGGAGCTAGCCCTCCGTTTATTGGACCTGGATTTGCTTTCACCTGATCCAATTATTTATAATTTAAAATCATTGAAAAACTTTCATCACTTAAAGTTATGTCTTTCATGAATGATATAAATATAATGCATTTACAGTTTGCACAGAATCCCTCAGATCCTTGAGGAAATCTTCAGTCACATTTACATGTTGAAGCGTCACGCATATATGAATGCTGCAAAGACGACAATAAATTTAATTTGGATAAGGATCACACCTCGTCTGACATTACTACACCTTCTTACAAAAGAATTTGTCTAGTAATAATTAGAAGTTTTATACCTTCAGAGCCTCAGCAATAGTAAAACTATCAATTAGGGATCCTAACGATTTTTCTATCGATTCGGGACATGAAAGATAGAAACTATCAATATATGACTAACATATTTTAAGAACACCTTTGACATCATATAATATCTAATGATTCAACAATATTTCAATAAATACCAATTCCAGAAAATGAGAAGATATATTAATTTCACGCGAGTGGAAAACTAAGAAAAGAAAGTAAAAGTAGAAAATAATTATGTATATTAATATATAAGACTATATATTATAACATCTCAAACTCTTAAAGTTTGGGAGTCATAAATTAATAGTTTCAATCTTTCAGGTCTCCAAAATAAATTTCCCAATTATTCAGGTCTCTAATCGAAAGAAAAAGATATTTCAAGCTTCTAATTGATAATTTAACTATTTTTCAGGCCTCTGAATTGACAAAAATCCTAATTAGAACCAACGATCATTCAACTGAGTTTACTGATTATTGAGTGATACCTGTTAGGCCTCTGGAGTGCATTCAAATGCCATCCTTTTGATGACATCATGTCATTCACTTCGAATATATCTAGTGTGTTGGATCCAAAAGCCACAAGTGTCATATCGGGTCTTCCAACGACGAACAGCTCTGGAATCTCTCGAACTCTGCAATGAACAGTTATGATATATATTGGGCTAAGATGAATGAACAAACAACGTTTTTGAGCTGTGATAATATATACCCTTTCTCAATTATCTTTGATGCTTCCATAATCTTCCTGGTGTTTTCCAGATAACCTTTAAAACAAAAATCCAGATCTCAGTAAAAATTCACACAATTAACTCTGGATATTGATCAGAAAATGTTTATAGTGTGAGTCGTTACCTTCTAGCCCAAGAGACATCATCGCTGCCCAAGCCCCGGCTATTAGACCTCCAGGCCTGCTCCCAGCAATTGTGGGAGATACATAAAGCCCACCAGTCCATTCAGTGACTGTGGGGGGTACAAATTGTTAGTGAATGAATGTCAATATTTATTAATACAAACTTCAAAGATCTAGTTCAGGCTTCAGCGACTCCATTTCCTTAAAATGTAGCACTTTTAGAAGGCAATAAAAGTCCAGATTGGAGAAATGACTCACCAGCAACAAATTGATGCTACATAAGAAATCCAAATCGCCAAATGATCCAGCATAGCAACAACCAGCAGAGTATCAATATCAGTGGTGGGACATTAGTACTTATTATAAAGCACAAAGGCATGAGTAATGCATTAGAACACAAGATAAATAATTGGGATACAGTACAATTTGGACCTCGAAGCTATTGGCACGGGTACAATTTGGACCATAAATTATTTTTTTGTACAGTTAAACCCTCCAACTTTTTAAATTGAACAAATTAAATATAAAATAGGACATGTAAACTTTTTCTGTCTTTCATCAAACTAAAAGCACACGGCGACGGTGTTGATTTTTTCTATGAAGTATGTGCAATTAGCCAGAAAATTGATCTACGAAGTGAAATGGCACCCTTTTTCTTTTTGTGTGTGTGGGGTGGGTTGGGGGCCAAAATGCCAAAAGTCTCAACATTTTAAGCAGTAAGTGTAGGTATTAATACCAAACTGTGTGAGCATAACTGAAAATGTACACATAGAGAAACAAAGTGGTGGTGGTGGTGGTGGTGGTGGTGCAACTCGGTCTTTTTCTGGGAAAAAAAACAACAGATATTCATATATTACCTTGCGTATGTCATGATCCCTATATAAGACCACACTTGTTCCCTTAGGAGCCAACCCATACTTGTGTACATCCACAGATATAGAAGTTACTCCCTGAACAGAGAAATCGAATGGTGGTATAGGATACCTAGGGGACAAGGGTCAGATATGTAATTAGCAAAACTTGCTTGACAAAGAAGAAATAGTAAACAGAAAGGTGATGAGAGATGTTCTGTCAGCAGGTACCAACAAGACTCCTCTTGTGATAATAGTTTAATAGAATAAAGAGTTAAAGATCTAATATAATTAAAAAAAAGCTTAGAAAACTTAAAAGAGCAGAAGAAGATAAAAGTTGTTAGGATTTTAAAGAGGCAAAATAACAGAAAATAAAAGTTGACAAGACTTTAAAGAGGCAAAAGGACAGAAGATGATAAAAGTTGTTAGGATTTTAAAGAGGCAAAATTACTTGAACCAATCCTAAAGAACACATGATGCATGTTTCCCAAATCAATTATGCAAATCTGGCATTGAACATACCCAAGTTTACGAGCAAACGGCAATACAAAGCCACCAAGGCAAAGGTCAACATGAAAACAAACTCCATAACTAGAAGCTAACTCGCCAAGCTCCTAAAAAATTATCATAAGTTAGCATTTCTTGAAAGCAAAAGCAGTTGGAAAGAAAGGATAAAGTAGTGTCCTAATGCAACATAACTCGATTGGGTCAATAATTCCATGAGGGAAGCCAGGTGCTGATCCAACAATCTGCAAAAATTATAGTATAGAACAAATGATATCAATTGAAAATTATACTCCCTCTGTCCCACAAGACTTTGCACACTTCCCTTTTTGCTCGTGTTTTAGCGAGCGAGTTGTTTATTAGTATTTGAAATAATTATGTGACTTTTAAGGTGGGGTATGATAGTCTTACCTCTCCTCTATCATACGCCTTTTTAAAACTACTTTATCATTTCAAATACTGATAAAAAACTCGCTCGCTAAAATACGAACCGAACAGTAACTGTGCAAAGTCTTTCGGGACGGAGGGAGTATTCATTAAGGAATGAAATGCAAGTATATAATATTATCGTATTGAAATGTGGCATAAAAGTATTAGATAAAAGACTAACCAATATTGTGTTCCTGTTAACATGTCGTTTGATTGCTCCATCAGCTTTAAAATCTTGGCCCACAGGAACACGCCACAATTTTATTTTAAAATAATGTGCAGCCTTGTCATATGCAGAATGAGCTGAAATAGGTATAATCCTATTTTCAGAAAATAAATCAGTACCATGACCTCTTAGATACCAAATTAAAATATGAGAAAAATGGAAATGCAACTAACATTTCTGGGTTAGTTATTCCCTTCTTAGCTTTCATATAGTCCCGTGAGGTCTTCACAGCCAACAATATACTTTCTGTTCCTCCTGATGTCATATTTCCACATATTTGCCCTCCAGAAGCCTTCTCCTTACTCCCAAGAAGTGCAGCAGTCATCATTACAACTTCTGCTTCAAACCTTACAACACTTTGGAATACATCTAGATGCAGAGGATTCGTATGTGCAAACCTAGGAGGGTTTGTAAGAACAGATATATAAATGAATAATATTATCAGTTTCCACATTGGTATTCAAGATTCACAGCACACAAATGAACCATAAGGCAAAGTCTTTAAAACAAGTTTTACCTTGCACTGGTTTGCATTTGGTGTATATTTTAAACGGTATTAGTTGTTTCATTAAAAGGTATTAGTTTGACAGTATAAGTTATTGTACTATAAAGTACTAGCTTGCATGATAAAACTGTTTTAGATAAGACCAACTCAAACATAAATTGGAGAACTCCAACAAGCAGATTCCTCTAACTAGGAAAAAAATAGTAATTCATTTTCAAATTTACAAAAAAATGATCCGAGCTTATTCAAGAAAATTGGAATTGTTAAGCAAATGAAGGAACAGAACATGTCTTACTAACATTGAACATGCTTCATTAATCAAAGAAAAGTGTCCTTCTTGCTCATGACCTGCAATGTAGCTAAACATGACATAAAAAAATTTAGTAACTTAAATTATGAAATTTAGAATAAAGACAGATTTACATATCAGACATCTTAGTTAACAAGTATGAATGATGATATCATTAACAGCAAAGACATACACTGTACCAGAACATTTGCCTTGCCATGCTACATCTTTTTGTTTCTCATCTTTCATTTTATTGATGACCTCCTCTCCTAGGTCTGCTCTGGGCAACTTGGTCATCCAACCATCTCTTATCGATTTACCAGAACCTTGTAACTTATCTACAACCTGCTTGTCCAAAGAATAAAAAATTAAACAAAATTGATAAATACAAAAAATCCATTGTTCTAGATTACAAGACCATGAGGTCTGCAAAAACCATTGATTCAATATTTTAGATTACAAGACCACGAGGTCTGCATAAACCGTGTAACAGAGTCCACAGAAATTTTCTAAGTCCAGAGGGACTATTGCGAGATAAGCCTCGGGGTCTACCCTTATGATAGAATAAAATCTATCAAAAAAATTCTAAATTCATGAAGACTACCATGAGTATTGCATTTTTATTGAGTGTATGCAGGTGATGCTGAGACAAGATCATGAGGTTTTCTAATTATTTTCTGATCAAGGGAGATTTGGTCGAGGTTTGCTGAGGTCACGTCATCAATTTCATAAAAATAAGAACAAAAACTCAGAACAAAATACAGAAAGAAGAACATCATATTCCATAAATTTTATCTAATTCCAACTGCCCCAAGTGATCCATTCTCGTCCAGAATATTACGTCGAATGCCTTGAGGGCATGCTTAATTACTCGAGATGTATTCCCTAAGGAGCTCAGCCGTTTAACAATTACATCAGTAACATCGAACATCACATTAACACATTGACAACCCATAATAGGAATTTATCTGTATCCCTCCAAAATTCTATTGATTAACATCTCCAGCTCTGATCACTATCCCCTAACCATCATCCTCATCCAGTCATCCTTATTCCTTCCGCTAAAACCTCCTCTCATTATTACACTAAATACTTGTTGTTCGACCCCATAACTTGGTTATTTTCACAAACCATTTGAAATAATAAGATACCTTCACCTATGACCATCATAAGTCATCCCTCAAAACTTCAGCATTTCTTCATTTTCTTGAATTCTCATTAAAGGAAAATCTATCTATACTCAACTTCTCAGGCGCCAATTCTGGAAAAATTTCAGTCCACCAACACCAACTCTCTTGGACATTATATCAAACACCTCAAGGGTAAATAACTAGCTCTTCTCTATTTAAAACATGTTTCCACGAGAAATTAGCAATTGATAACAAACTATAAAACAGAAATTGAGACATTTCTGAAGTATGTCACTACATCAATCTAGTATATCTATATATCGAAGCACGCAGTTACATTACATGAAACATTATAAAAAAAAAAAAACAAACAAAATATACACAAATAAAAAACCATCAAAATTACACGTACCTTTTGCTTTTCAGCATCTATGTATCTCTGCACACCAGGCACCAACCTTACACAACAAAAGCACACATATCAACAGATTGATAAATTAGTATAAAAAAGAAAATCATAAGTTAGCAAAACAAAAAGAGTTGGAAATCACGAAATTACTTGACGAAAGCCATAACGAACTCCACGGTTACAGATTTGAGTCATTTCTCGAGAACTACACAAAAAATCGAGTGAACAACTCTGGCGAAAAAGAGCGTCACAATAGGAGCAAACACCAGAACGAGAGGATCATATTGAGATAAGAACGAATTCGCAGAAGCTCTGAAGTGATTCAGATGTGAAATTATCTCATCAAACTCCATTGTTTTTGCTTAGGTTTCTTCGCTCTCGTGTTGGATTATTGAGTACGAAAACGGAAATTTAAATCGTCCCTCTGTAAAAACGTATTCCGCACATAATGATATCAGAGTGAATGGGGAATAATTTCAGAAAACGGATTATTCAACACTTAACTAGATCTAGACGCTACGAATGATCTAAAAAAAAAGTTTATTTATTAGTTTCTAATTAAATAATTCAGATATTTATTTAGGAGTGAACAACTTTTTAGTCCAAAATAGGACATATAAGTACTAATAGGTGCAAGATTTTTTTTTTAATTACTATGAGGTCCAAAATCATGTTTCAAAAGATAAGAATACTCCCTTACTTTTCTACACTCTCCTATTTTTAAATTTTGTCTATTTTTTCATGTCACATCTCCTATTTTTTCAATTCTTGTTTTCCCTTAAGGGAGTAGATGGAAACTAAAAATAGGAAGACATGCATATATGCATCTTGTTTTATATACAAATTAAAATTTTCATATCCAAATTGATAAAAATACCAAATATTTACATTTACATATCTAAAATTCAAAATATTTACATTCATAAGTCTTTCAAAAAATGCATAAAAATTAAAAATTACATATTTAAATTAAAAAAAAAATCACATATCATCTTCTAAGTACAAAAATAAACATATCTTCGACATGCATAAATTGACGAATACATGAATATACATATTTTCGTCTTAAGTTCAACATGCACATATGCATCTAAACATGCATAAGTTCATTTTTTAATGAACATATGCATTTCCATTACAAACCAGATTCAAAAAACAATCACAAACAGATCCAGATCCTACATCTACAACTCAAACTCAAACAAAAATTCTTCTGGTTCATCTCAAACAAATTTCAGATCCCAAGTCCCAAATCCATCATATTAGATCCACCATACTTCATCTAAAAAAAATCAACAAATTCATTTGAAGATTTCCGCCATCAACAAATTCATTAGAAGATTTCCGTCATGGCTGCAAAAAATCAACAAATTCATCTAAAATTCAAACAGATAAATCCAACAAAAAATGAAATAATAGCATTTCAGGGAAAAGTTCATTCTCCACTCAACTACTTCTCACGCAAAATCAAAAACCCTCAATTCAAGAAATCAACGTTACAAAATTAATTTTTTTCTTGAATTCATTTCAACAAAACCCCTCCATCAACAAAAATTCAGAACAATTTCAAGAATGTGTCACTCACTTAAAACCCAAAGACATCGCCCAACCCAGAAAAAAAAACACCGTGGGGGGGGGGTGTGGGTCGACGCGTCGGTGGGACCTCTTCTTCCGCCACAATGGCGGATCTGCATAAGTGGAGGTCTTGTGATTTTCTCCGCATTGAGGGTTTCTGTACTTTATTTATGTGTATGGGAGAGGACGCCGCATGTGTGGTGTCGGAGGCACAGGGATGGTGTTGGAGGTGGAGGAGGGGGGCGATGGCAAAGGGGACGCCGTCTGTGTGGGCGGCAGATGAATTCTGCAGAGGGTGGGTTGGGAGGGGTGACGTTTTGGATAGTGGGAATTAGGGTTAGAATGAGTGGGGTTGGGTATTTAATGGGGGAAAGGGTGGTTTAGGATTTTTACATGGTGTTTTGGACCTGGGAGTATTTTTAAAAACAGATTGGACCTCTTAGTATTAAGTGGGCCGAATTTGACAGATAGTCTTTATTTCTTTATTTAGTTAGAGGGTAAATTACATTTTTGGTCCCATGAGAATATTTTCAAAGCACTTTTGGTCTCATTGTTTCAAAGTGGTCCTTTTTTGTGCACTTTTGGTCCCAATCCTTTAATTGCACATCACAAAAACCCCTAACATGTTCATCTAACAACTTCACCACACAAAAGTCAGCTATATATGTTTAAAAATTTTTGTGAACTTTTGATTTTGGAAGATTTAGGTAAGATTTTTATAAAGTTTACTAGATATTGGAGGTGCAACGATTCCTAAGGTTCAAGGTGGGGATGAGGATTTTTGGTATTTTTTGTAGAATGTTAGTAATCCCGCTATTTTGGTGGGAACATAAGCACTTACATCTGTTAAAAACTAAGGGAATATTAGTTTGGGGACCAAAAGTGCTTGAATTGGAACCATTTTGATATGAGAATATTCTCATGGGACCAAAAGTGAAATTTTCCCTTAAGTTTGATTGATCAAAAGCTTCATTAATGTACTCTATCTGTCCACAATATTTACACAAAAACTTGAATGCAATATTGGATACAAATGATATGTGCAATTGAGTTTTTTTTTTTTCGCTGGTCACGTAGTCGGGTCGGGTTAGGGCAAATTGTTGGCGGGTTAATGGGCCTTCTTCTTCTTCTTCTTCACGGTCGCGCAGTCACATACGCTGGCAGATTTCTTCTTTTTCCTTTCTCGCGTCGCAACAAACGCGACCAGATATCTGTTGATTTTGATGGCAGTGCGTCTCTAGATTTTTCCTCTTATTCTCTTGTTCTTCCTTTTCTATTTCTCTTCCATATTCTTCTTGTTTTCTTCAATTTTCTCATCCTCGCAAATTTACAGGTCATTCTGTTCATTTTCCTATGATTTTATGAAGCACACTTTTAGATCCTTCTGGACTCTTCTCACGTTGTTCTTTAAATCTGTAACTTTGGACTGAGGATTTGTTTTTCCAGCTTATACTGGTTTTTGTTCATGTAGTAACACTATTTTGTTCATAGGGTAACACTCTTTTGTTCATGTAGTAACACATCAAGTTGTTCTTTAAATCTGTAATTTTGGACTGGGGATTTCTTTTCGCACTTGTACTGGTTTTGTTCATGTGGTAACACGTTTTTCTTCATAGGGTAACATTTTTTGTTCGAGTAGTAACACTTATTTTTTTAGTATTATGTAACACTGTATACATGTCTTAATAGTATGTGAATACTCATGTGTTACCATATAAACAACAATTTGTTACCTTATGAACATCTATGTGTTACGTTATGTTTTAGTACGTGTTACGTAAGATATGAAGTTATTTCAATATAACAATGTAGTAACACTTACACATAAATATATCATTCAATTAATATATATTGGTCCGCCAAGACCCACCCTGACCTACCCCGGCCCAGACCTGAATTTTTTAATTTTTTGTCTTATTTGTGTGGTATTACACATAATACTATGATGTAAAATTTCACAAGAGTCCTACTCCAATATTTATACCCACCTTTTTTGACACAAGATTTAAGAAAAAAGTAAATAAAGTAAGAGTATTATAGTGTATTGTGTGGTCCACTTAGACTATGTTTATCGGCAGTTTGTGTGAACTGTTCGTGCACTACAGGACAAAAAAACAAATTAAAAAAAAAAGCAAAATTCATCAACCCAGTGATGAACTGTTCGCCAGACAGAAACCAATTCGTTCACCGTTCTCAATGCATTCTCTGATGCATGTGCCAAGTGTCCCCATATTATTGGTTAATTTTATTTTTATTGAATCATTTTCTTTTATTTTTCAAAATATTATCTATAAAAAAATTAAAAATATATATATATCGAAATTTACTAAAAAAAATATATCTATAAATAGATACTAATATTAATATATTTTATCATAGTCTCATATTTTTTCTTTTCTCTTCTAATTTCTATCATAGTTCTACTATTTTTTTTATCATGAATTCAAGTCACCCAAATTATTTTTCTAACTCTCCAAATTATCAAAACTCCCAAAATAATTTTTTAAATTATAATTATAAATTTTTAATATCAAATAATTAATATATAATCTTATAAATATAATTAAAATTAGTTATAGATAATGTGATTATTAAATAATAAAAAGAAAAATTATAGGTAGTGTTAGTTTGTTGATAAAGTATGAAAAATGTTGAGGATGGGTTGAGTTATAAATTGTATATGTGGAGAAGAGATAAATGAGTTATTTATTAAGAGATTGAGTTGTGTTGGTTTGTTGATATAGTTTTATAGATAAAGTGATTGTTTGTGAGTGTAGTTGGGGGATAAAGATAAAGTGTATGTTTCCATAAAAGGTATAAGAATAAATTTGGTGGACGGATGGAGTAATATTTATGTGTGAAATGATGTTGAAAAAATAAATTAAGTATAGAGTGGTATAAATATGGATGGATGTGCGGGCGCGAAGGGCATGTGCAAATAGTTGTGTTGATTTTCGGTATGACTTTCTTGAATTTTGTTCAGGCATTTTAATACTGACTTTAATCTTAAAACATGGAGTAATTTTTAACTTTAATTCAATTACAAACATAATTTGTATATTCTAATATTATAATAGTAATTGAATCCGTGCAATGTACGGTAATAATTGTACAATTAATTAGCATTAAATCTTTATAAATATCGTATTAAATTGTTTTTTTCATTTTGAAGAGATTATATTTTTTTATTGATGTTTTTTTAATAGAGAAAGTACTAATATCTCAAAAAAATTAAAGCTAATATAAAAAGAAAACATTTAATTTTGCGAAAATATTCTACATATTTTTTCCAAATTCCAAATATTTGTTTCCCAATTTAATATTAGAGTTTGTGGAAATATTATACATATTTTTTCCACAAATCTTTTTCAAACCGTTATAATTTGTTAATATTTATTCCATACATATGTATTCCAAAGATTTTTCCCAATTCATTGTAATATTTATTTCAAAGATTTGTTTCCCAATTTAATATTAGTGTTTGTGGAAATATACTACATATCCAAAGATTCGTTTATTTTGTTAATATTTATTCCAAAGATTCGTTTCCCAAATTAGCAATAATATTAGCGGAAAAATTCAATGGTTTCTAAATGTAGACCAGTTTCTGCTATTATATATATCTTTATATATATATGCATATTTTCATTTATTTCTTATTCAAAATTACTTAATTCCGTTCGTTTTAGATGTCTTTTAATTTTGTAGAAGTAAAATTACGTCTATAATCAATAATGGGTGATTCACCATTAATTGATTATGGATAAATGGAAAGTAAAGATCAAAATTAAATAATGAATGAATGAGATTAAAAAATTAAAAAAATAATGATAATAGCATAAATAACTTCTCACAAAAGCTCAGATATTTGAAATAAAATCATCATATGAATCATCATATGAATTGGGGTGATAGTTTCATCAATTTCTTAGATTTCCTATAAAATCGTTTTTACCATTTATAAGATTTATTATAAAATATATTTAGATTTAATATAATTTTGGCATAAGACATCACCAAATTTATCAAATCTAAAATATTTTTGTATCGGTTCCAAAAAAAAAAAGAATGAACCAAAATATTCGTAGAATGTATAGTATATGCAACAAATTTAATTATAAATTTATAATAGATTTGATCTTACTATAATTTAAGAAAAATAATAATATTTCCTAAAAAATATTTGTTCATCCCATGTTATAATATTTACTACAAAATTTTTATATTTAGTAAATATTTTAGTATTTTTTAATATAGAAATATTATATTAGTACAAATTATATAGATTTCTCAATAAAATCTTTATTAAATTATGTAGTATTATATTAGTACAAATAATATAGATTTCTAAATAAAATCTTTATTAGATTATGTAATATTATTTTTATTTTTATTTTACAACCAAAAGCACTAGTTTTCATTATTGCAAACGCACAAAGTGTCCGATAGCCCAACCATAAAGTCCGGTGGGTCTAACCAACAAAAGGAGCTCTCAAAATCTCGAGAAACTCTAGCAAACTCGTGAGTCATTTTATTGGCTTCTCTTCTAACGAAATTCACAGTAAAAGATGGATTATGATTCCCTACATTCTCCCACAAAATCCAAGAAAACCGATGTTCCACCCGAATCCGAGTTAATAGCATCAACCACTATCTTCGAGTCACCTTCAATGACGACATTCTCAAGTCCCAAATTCTAGATTCAAGACAAGGCTTCAAAGAAGCCCATAGCTTCACCTACATCAACTCCCAAACACCCTTGAATAACTAGGGTTCTAGCCATAATGAATACCCCCATGTCATCTCGGATTACCATCCCTATGCCCGACTGGTTTGTGTTTTCGAAAAATGTTGCATCGACATTTATCTTTCATTTTCCTTCTGCCGGAGCGTGCAAACATTACACCTCACGGTTGTCCCTCGTTGTTGATCTGGTTCTGCTGGTCGTGAGCTGCATGCGTAATTCCATTCGGTGAGATGCACAGTCGAGGCATGCACAACTTCATTTGCAGACATATGTTGTCCCAACCACACCATACTATTATGTTCCTTCTAAATCTGCCATAGTATCATGCAAAACTCTTCTGTCTTCGACCTTACTTGTAGCTCCAACATTCTGAAAACAAGGTCACACAGACCGTCCACCACCCAAATGAGATTATCAATATCTGCTCTCAACGACGACCTATCCCAGCAATCCTTTGCATATGAGTAGTCAATGAATGTGTGCCAATTGTACTCTTCAACATAACCACAAATTACACAACTTTTCTCATTTACAATTCTTTTCATGTACAGGTTCGTCTTGTTTGGTAAACAATCCCTGCACAATCTCCACACGAAATCCTTTACTTTTGGAGGTACTCGTACTTTCCACAGCCTATTCCATTCTCCCGGTGCTTCCAGTGTGGGATCACGACATAAATTGGCTGCCCGTGAGTATCCCGACTTCACTGTATACTTTCCTTTCCGGTCATAATGCCAGATCATTTGATCACCCGTCCCCCAAGGGAAAATTGCAGTTTTACGGATCCTTCTAGCATCTTCCGGGTCAAATAAATTTGAAATTAATTTGACATCCCACTGATTTGTTTCATGGTTTATCAACTCAGCCACCCTCATGTCCTCTAGTCCAGAAGTGCATGCTATTTGGATGAGGAATTCACCATCTCGATTTATCCACGGGCTTCCCCAAGTAGGAACATTTTGGCCTGATCCCACCTTCCAACGTACTCCTTACCTCACCAAACCTTGACTGGCAAAGATGCTCGTCCACGTGTAACTTAGGTTACCACCCAACCGAGCATCCAAAAAGCTGGAATTATGAAAGTATCATGCTTTAAGTATCTGGCACACCAAAGAGTTTGGCTCCAACAAAAGGTGCCACCCCATCTTTCCTATTATAACAATATTAAACAAGTGAAGGTCCCAGAATCCTCTTTTCCCTTCTGATTTCCGAACACACAGTCGTTCCCATCTCATCCACTTTACCCCCTTGGATCTATCTCCATTACTCTCCCACCAAAATTTATTCATCATCACATGTAACTCATCCAAAATCGTATTTGGCAAAAGAAAAGTTGTCATTGGAATTGCTTGAGCCGCTGCCTTGATTAGAACCTTTTTACCAACTTTTGAGAGTTTCCTACTTCTCCAACCTTGTAATTTCGACCACATCCTCTCCTTGATGTAGTTAAATATCTTCTGTTTACCTCGTCCTACGAGTGAAGGTAAACCTAGATATTTGTCAGTATTCAACGTTTGATAAACTCCCAGTATCATCATCAACTCATTTCGACGCACCTCATTAACATTTTGGCTAAAAAAGAGTCCCAGCTTCTCATAATTTATTGTTTGCCTTGAAACATGTTCATACTTCGTAGGAATTTGCTTTAATTCTGTGCATTCCCCGACCGTAGCATTGCAAAATAATAGGCAATCGTCTGCAAACAACAAGTGTGACACCGTCGGAGCACGACGATAGACCCGATTCCCGTGCAATCTGCCATCCTGTCCAGCCTTGTTAAGTGCAACAGATAATCCTTTAGTACAAAGGATAAACAAGTAGGGAGAGAGCGGGTCTCCATGTCGTAAACCTCTTCCCTGCTCAATTGGGCCAACCACATAGTCATTTACATGAACCAAGTACCGAACATATCTTACACACATCCTCATCCACCCTATCCACCTATCCGCAAAGCCTAGTTTACTCAACATCATGTCTAGATAATCCCAATCGACTCGGTCATATGCCTTGCTAATGTCGATTTTCATTGCTACATCACCACGATTCCCTCTTCTCCTGTACTTCATGGCATGAATGACTTTGAAAGCCACAAGCACATTGTCCTGGATAGCCCTACCCGCAACAAAAGTTGACTTGGCTTTGTCCACCAAACCCGGGAGAATCGATTTCAACCAGTTGCTCAAAACTTTCGACACAATCTTATACAAGACATTGCAAAGAGATATTGGTCTAAGATCTTTTACCGTTTGTGGGGACTCAATCTTTGGGATTAGGACCACATTAGTATTGTTTAGATTGATCGGGAATGTACCGTCATTTAACCATTTCACTCTTTCAGTGAAAACATCATTGCCCACTGTGTCCCAGCACTTTTGAAAGAAAGCTGGGTTAAAACCATCTGGGCTCGGTGCTTTATCTGGATGCATCTGTGTTATTTCCAATTTAAACTAGTCGATTGTGAACTCTCGGATTAAGTCAGCATTTTGATTTGTCGTAATCACACTTTAAACCGGCTGGAGAAACTGGTCACCTTGGCTAACATTATCACTAGCCGTGAACAAACTAGTATAGTAATCCGCCACCAACGAGCATATGCCTGGTTGTCCCTCAATCCATATACCCGCATCATTTTTTAGCTTTGTTATCTTATTCCTCTTTTTTCGAGTCGTAGTTGATGAAAGAACTTGGAATTCACATCCCCATCTCTCAATAGTAAATCTTGGCTCTATGCTTCCAAAAACTTTCCCTCCTGAACCAATAAGCGTCCCATCTCACAGCGTACCTTGCCATATTGCTCTCTCCCGTGAGTACTTTGATTGCCTTGCAAGCTTTTTATCATGTTTTCAAGGTCCCTCTTATCCATCCGAAACTTCGAATCCGCCTTAGAACCCCACATCATCAATGTCTCCCCAGTTGCGTTCAAACGGTTCAAAATATCAAGATCATTAAATCCTGTCCAGTTCCTATGTACCACCATTCTCAAATCATTCTCAAACAGCCACCTATTCTCAAAACGAAAGTTATGTTTTCTTACCCGTAAAGCAGACGGGCTTGTATCCAAGAGAATGGGGTTATGGTCCGAGGTTGGTGCGACCAGGTTAGACAAAGTGGCTCACGGGAAACGATTATCCCAATTAGGCGTACCCATAGCATGATCTAACCGCTGCTCCACAGCACTCGATGAATTTCTTCCCCTAAACCATGTGAAAGGATAACCTAGCAATGGGATATTCGAAAGTTGGCAATCACTAATTGCTTCCCGAAATCCCCTGAATAACCATTGAGGGTGATCCACATATGATTTTTTATTTTTCTCCTTTATTAAAATCGTTCGTGTGAATCCTCCCACCGGATTACGTTCGTGGACGTGGGACATATTTGGGAAGGCTCTTTGGGTTGATCCATCGTCTCAACTGTTATCTCTACAAGAGGTATGTAATCTCGTAAATCCTAGATTCTGCATGCTTAAGATTTACGTGGATTACATGTACACATGTTGCTTATTTGCTTGTTTAATTATTATGTTGAATTGATTTAGGATTGATTCATGTTAGTAATTAATTGAATAATTTAAATATGTATTTAAATACACCTCGAATAGATCTGGGCACCCCTTATTTTCCCAACACAACAACCACTGAGGTCTAACTCTTCATCCCTTAAGTCAGTGCGAATGAGTTTATCCTCTCTGCAGGTCCGCTTCAGCGCATCAAATGCACTAGTGTAATCTCTTGGTCAAGACAAGTCAATCTGAGCCTTACACATCAACTTCTACCAATAGATTGTTCGGATCTATCTATGTTGTGAAACACACACTCGTTTACAAGGCATTGTTAACGTGATCTTCTGCGATCTGGTATCACCACGTTAACTACAATGTAACGAGTGCTATTATATGAACGGTTTGCAATAAATATATATAACATTCAATCATATTTAAAGAAACAGTGATAAATAATTTATTTCAGTAAATAATTGTTTAATACATAGGTTATACAAAGTAAAAGCATACTTTCACGTATAACCCAAACGTAAACTTCAAAATTTGGTGTGACATGTATTATCTCAAAATTAGAAAATTAAAATGAATGTAGATTAAGTATGGTTAGGTATGCATTTATTTTGTTACGAAATAGCCTTCAATAAAAAAAATGATTGTTTTATACATTAGAATTTGAATACTTTTAGGTTTAATACATTAGGATACATTGTCTTGAGAAACACTTCATATTGTCTTGAGGATACATTAGGCAATCCGGATCTTGTTAACATTTATGGTCATGAACGAGAAAAGTCAACCAAAAAACGAAAAAGAAAAACAAGTGCTAAAAAGAAATGTACATTTTATTTAATGTTGTTTATTCTGCTTTATTGAATGTTGTTTCTTCCGCTTTATTAAATGTTGTTTCTTTTTGTTTATTAAATGTTGTTTCTTCTGCTTTACAGGATCATGTCTTATTTGCCCTATCTCGGAGATGATGGAGATGATAGAGATGATGGAGATTATCATGATAGAGATTATGATGGAGAATGTCATGGAGATGATGACGCATATGATCGACATCATACAAATGACTTGGGACAGGGTGACACTGATGCTCCCACCACTAGCAGCTCTGGGGAGAAGCGCACGAGGGGTATAGTCACGATGGATTCTTTGAAGAGAGCTCGTAGCAAGGGAAAAACACTTCAGGTAATTTTATTACAATTGAACAGTTGAAATTGTAATTATATTGATTGATCGTTGAACCTAATTAAATACTATGTCATTGCAGTTATCATTCAATGAGTATGGGCAGCAGATAGGAAAAGAGAGTGAGAAGTTATCCTTCTACCTTGGGGCTGCAGTCAGGAGAGTTATCCCTATCGTGCTGCCAAACAAGGACTGGCGTAGCGACAAACTGGCTCATTTTAAGGAAGTGTTATGGGACAAACTTTCGGTATGTTAATTATATGCTTATGAAAGTTGTTGTATGATTACTAAATTTACTTAATTGTTATGTTATATGCGTATAGACTACATTCCTCGGCCTTGACCATACAAAGAAGAAGCAAATACTTATGTAAGTTGGGGTAATAGTGTCGTTGATGCTATGTTTTCCACTGATGCTAGGGACGACTTCGTTGATCCACTTCAAAACATCTCCTAGGTATTAGATGTCTCTCGCATTTGTTTTAATTAAAGACTAGTATATTAAAATTTTCTAACTAAATATCTTCTTCGAACAACCATCGACCTTTTGCTACCTTTATTTGGAGGATCCTACTCGGTTGGTGGCCACAGGAATGTTGCACAATAGCTCAAATGGAATGATTCATGGTCGTCCCATCACTCCTGGTTTCGTGAGGGTCACGCTCGATGTACCCGTAATTGGACAAGAGGATTCACCGGTGTCAAAACCAATAGATGATGCCGTCACAATCGGAACGGCGGTCGAGCACTTCCTCGAATGGCCGAGCAACTTGGTCTCTCTCACCATGAAGGTAAAATATATGTTATTAAAGTTCATTATCTTATTTGTCGTTCTAAATATGTTGCAAATTGATTGTAGAAATTGCCGACACCACAAAAGGCTAAACAGAAATCAAGGGGTGTCGTTGACAGTTAGAGGGAGAGAACGAGGGACTCCACTATTGGTGCGCGCAGACGGATACTTGGTTATCCCTTGCATGGAGACTTCGATCACGACTTCACTCTACAGACTACGGTGAGCATGATGGTATCGTCCCATACTTTCAATACCGTCACAGTTCTCATGCTTGCTCACTTTCATCGGAGTGTTTTTGATGAATTCATCGATCGGGAGCATGTGCTTGAAGTCTTGCACGACCAGTGGTTGAGTGCAACCACCATAACCTTTTACCTCAGGTATGCGTTTACTAATTCTCAGTATTTACTTTCTATATAGTTTAATTTTCTTTTTAAATATTAATTAGCGTATGTTGGTTATGTTGGGGTTATACATGAAAGTATGCTTTTACTTTGTATAACCTATGTATTAAACACTTATTTACTGAAATAAATTGTTTATCACTATTGCTTTAAATATGATTGAATGTTATATATATTTATTGCAAACCGTTCATAGCACGTGTTACATTGTAGTTAACGTGGTGATACCAGATCACAGAAAATCACATTAACAGTGTCTTGAAATTAGTGTGTGTTTCACAACTTAGAGGGGCGAGGGTGTCTATTTGTTGGGGGTTCATGTATTGTGATTGTTCATTTTGTATGTTCATTTTTGCGGCTGTAGTTAGAATTGATAGGATTGATGTAATTTATATTCAGATTTGTAGAGTTTGAAATTGGAATGTACATATATATAGTTTTTTTTCTTTTTCCTTTGATGATGATTTTTTTTTAACAAATTTTCTTGCTTGGTTCTCGATTTAGTTTGAAGAGTTTGTAAATTTTTGAGTAAATACGATGCATTTTTAAAGATTTGAATCTGAAAGTTGTGAGTTTATTGCGCGAAAATGTAGATTATATTTGTACAGATTCTAAAAGAGCTCGATTCTATTTGCGTGAGTTTATTGCGTGAAAATGCATATTTGAAGATTTTTATGATGATTTGGGTTTTTTTTTTAATTTGGGTTGTTGATATGGAAGTTTTTTTTTAAGATTTGGGTTGTTGATATGGAAGTTTTTTTGAAGATTTGAATATTCATTTTATAAAGAATCTGGGTTTGTAAATTTCTCAGGTGAGAATCTGAAATTGGAGATGAATTTGTTCATGTTTTTATGAACATGTTCATGTGTTTTGATGAACATGTTCATGTCGCAATAAGGAAGATGATATGTAAATTTTGAGATTGTAATTGTGGATTTTAGATATATAAATTTTTTACATTTTTTCAATTTTGATATGTAAATTTTTGTAATATTCCAATTTTTATATGAATTTTGAGATTTTAATTTTTTGATATGAAGCTTGCAACCCATTTAATTTTGAGATTGGTAAAAAATTTGAAGAGAAAATTGAGTAACAAAATCGGCAGAAATGAATAAGGGGGGAGGAGGGGTTGATTTTTGGGGTGATGGAGTGATGGAGCAAGTTGGTGAAAAGAAACTGATTTGATGTCTGAAGATTGGATTAATTGATAAGGGTAGATATGTCTTTTAAGATTATTTTATGGACCTAAGAGTAATGTTAAAAAGGGTATGAACCTAATAGTAAGTTTGATATCGGTTTTGGACCTAAGAGTCATCCACTCTACTATATTTTGAAGTACCCATTTTTTATAATAGAAATATTTTCATTGTTTAAATGCAAGGTAGTGCAATTTTTAATCAATGTATTTAAACCAATGTTTTCATAACCGGACCGGACTGGCTGGTTCAAGCGGTTGAACCGGGAATCGGCCGGTGAATCGGTCCAATTAGGCACATATAACCGTTTATGCGGTTAAACCGAATTCAACTGCTGAAAATCGGGAAAAACCGGTTCAACCGGTGAACCGATCGACTGGGTAGGACCGGTTTTTTCAAAAAAAAAAAATTAAAATTTACCTGGTTTTCAGTCCTAAAAAAAAGTAACAAAAATATGGCGTGAGTGAAGAAAAAACTGCCGCTCCTCGGGAGAAAGAAGACACCCTCGCCCCTCTAAAAAAAACTCCACCCACATCGCTGCCTTTCTCAAAGCTCTAGCAGGTATGCTTCTTCTATTTTTTAAGTTCTCAAATCCGATTTCACACATAGAATTCACCTCTATTATACTGGACTCTCCATATTTTCTCGGACTCGACGGCCTCCAATTTGTACTTATCGAAGCAGTGGAACCAGGGGTGATATGACGTGAAGAAAGGCGGAGCAGTGAAAAGAGAGAATGAAGTGGCAGAGATGAATTGCAGATTTAGATTTAGATTGTAACTAGTGTAAAACCCGCCTAATAGGCGGGATTGAAAATAATTTTTATATTATCATTGTAAAAAATATTTAAATAATTATTTATTAAAATGAAATTTTATTTCTTTCATTGATTTGTTTATTGCCCCTTCTTCAAAATTAATTTTTGGGATTAATTTATCCTTCGAAGTGAATTGTTCTGCATGCCTCTATCGAGCACACTACATTGCTAAGCTCAAATAAGTATAACTCTTTCAATAGCACTAAAACATACTAATAAACTTCTTGTTGTTCTTTCAAGTTGAAAGGCCAAAATATATATGAAATGCTATTTGGAAATTAAAATTATTCATCACCTGCACAGTTCCTATTCGTCGCATCTCATCGCTATAAAACAAACAAATAGTCAAGTTATTCTCCTATTTTGGGAGTCGATTAGCATTGGAATTATTTTGTTATGTTTTCTCAAGAATTCTTCAGACAAAGAATGAAATTCACAAAAGCAACTGATTGCACTAAATTAAAAAAACGTTCACAACCATAAATATTGATTCTTACATAGAAAATACGCGCATAACATTATCTTTAAAATTTTATTAAACCATAATATTGATAGCTCTTTTTCTAAAATCGTGCAACGTCTTATATACAATAGACCAATTATGTGGTCAGCGCAATATCCAGTCTCAAACCTGCAAGTAAAAAGATTGGGAGAAATTGGAAGAAATTGCCCTAAAGAGATTGGGAGAACAAATTGCCGTAAAAATTGGGAGAAGAAACCGATTATAGGAGAGACGAGTGAGAAATGTAGTTTTGAACGGTTGTAGTCATAAATAAACTGAAATAAAAAATGTAGAAAATCTAGAAAAATAGAAAATTAAAACTAAACAATTGTGTAGTGCCACATAGGAGGTAGAAGATTGTGAATTAGTAGTAAAGGAGATATTATTATTTTATATCTTTGAATATGCCCATAATCTCACTTCCCAAAAAATTAGGAGCGGTTTAAGTTTTGATTTTTATGAATATTCCCATGAGTTCCTCTTTTAAATCCCACGACTTAGCCTATAAAAAAATAATTTAATTATATTTTAACAAAATATAATAATATTTTACATTTTATTCACTTAATTAGATGTCACATAAGTTTTTCTAAATGTATCTAATACATTTAATTTTTTTAATTTGAAACGTTAGGGATTATATATGTAGTTTGATATTATAACGTGGGTTGTTTCGATTTTTATTTTTTTTTACTTTTTGTGTTGTTATTTTATGATTTTATTGCTTTTATTTTTAATAAAAAAATTATAAGTGCATAATTTTTTTAATATAATATAAAATATATTAAAAAATATTTAAATAATTATTTTAACTGTTGGACCGCCAGTCCAACCGATCCAACCGGTCCAACCGGTTGAACCGCCAACCAGTGCCCAAACCGATTTGTGATGGTCGGTTCGATTATGAAAACACTGATCTAAACTCAATATAAATAAATACAGTATATATATTTATAATAAAAGATATGTTTAAAGCAAAATATTAAAATATAATATTCAGTATAATATATTATTAATATTTGGTTCTAGAATTTTATTAGATTCCATGTGGCAAAAGTTTTCATCCGGCTATGTCTTGTATGCACCCGGGTGCACCATGCACTCATAGTGCATTTTAAAAGTGTGCAACTTGTTATGCTAAAAAGTGCGACTTATTTAGATATGGTATTATTAATAATATAATTTATAATCCCTAATATTAATTTTTCTAATTTAATCTTTATCATTCTATTTTTTGTAGAATAGAGTTAATATAAATATTTTAATTCTTATCTTTTTACCAATTTTTTTAATATGCCTATATAATGACTTTCTTCGTCTATATCCAGTTTTTTTTTTTTTTGTCTCATCTTTTTCTGAAGACATTTATTGGAAGATTAATTTCTAAGGCAATTCATTTTTAAATATCACCCCATAATTTATTAATTTATACTCTCTCTTATTCTTTTTAAATATAACTAGCATGTAACCCGGCATACTACGCGAGATTGAAAATATTTTTTATATAATTAATTTTAAATTAAATACTTCAAATATTTGATTAATTCAATTATAGACATAATTTTTATTTTTTAATATTGTATGTGCATATTTTCATTCATTTCTTATTCTAAATTACTCCCCCCAGTCTTCCTAATGTCTTTTTAGTCTATTAGAATATTTATATAATAAATATCATTTTGATTTTTTCTCCATTCATTATATCTCATATACCCATAATAATAATTTTTTATGGTCATTTAAATTTTCTTATGCCAACGTTAACCTTAATTTTTTATAATTAAATATTTCTAACAATAATTACTATTGGCAGGAAAATTATTCACACAACATATTTGTAGAAAAATAATATTTTTTAATAACCACGAAAAGTAATCATGAGGGGTACATATGAGATAATGAGGGGTGGAAATGTCAAATCGATATGTATTATGTAAATAATATATAAGACTAAAATGAGTATGATATCTACGAATTTGATCTTATGCCCGCAAGTGAGAACAAACTTATATGCACACCGCTTATATGACATATGTAAGGTCCCCATCATTTTTTTTTTTTATCAGCAAAAGAATTATCATTAAAATGGGTATAAGAAATACCCTCAAAACCATAGTACAAACAATCCCAAGCCAAGATTAGACTATACGGAGAGATAAAAACTAAACTGAACTCCTAGCTATATCATGATGATTTTTTAAACTTTCTTGAAAACTACCGATTTTATCGCCCAGTCCCTGAATGAAGGTGAGGAAGACGTGAGCCATTTTGCTTTGTACCAACTCCAAAATCGTGATTTTAGTTCGTCCAAGATATCCGGAATCTTAATCACCTCATTACGAAAGATAACAACATTTCTAGACTACCACAAAATCTTAATCACCACAAGGTCTCCACCATCATTTAATTAGTTTCTTTAATTAATTATATAAACCTAAATCCTAAACCATGAACCACTCGGGCCGAGTTTAGGTTCGGGTCGAGTTGGGTCCGGGTCGGATTAAAAAAATTAATAAAATTAATAAAATTGGGTAAAATATGGAATATATATAAATGAGAAGATTGAATTAATTAAATAAACTAATTAAATGATGGTGGTGACCTTGCATATGTGGCGCGCCACATAAGCGGTGAGCATATAAGTTTGTGTCCACCTGCGGGCATATGATCAAATTCAATGATATATCTAATTTTAATGCGAGGAAGTAATTTAAAATAAAAAATGAATGAAATATGCACAAACAATATTAGAATATAAAAAGTATACATGTAATTTAATTAATCAAATTAATTAAATATTTAAAATATTTAATTTAAAATTAATAATAAAAATATTATTTTGAATCCGGCGTAGTACACAGTTTACGTGCTAGTTTATTATAATTCCGGTATATTTTACCAATTTATCAAATTTTAGAATATTTAATATCTCAGAATGAAATAAAATTAGTGTAGATTGTATAACATATATAACAAAATTATACGTGAATTTGTTTTATTATTGAATATATTTTTGGTAAAAGCTATTAAAATATTTTGTTGCAGTTATGTATTTCATTAATTTAGACAGTTTAATTCATCTTAATATATATATTAGGATCAATTTAATTTAAATTAGATTCTTAATTTAAAAGAATTCAGAATAAATCAAATGGAACGCGTCAATTTTCAATCTATAGTCTATACATAAAATAATATTAAAATTTTATATAATTTCATCAATTTCATAGATTTCCTATAAAATCGTCTTTACAATTTATAAGATTTATTATAAACTTTATTTAGATTTAATATAATTTTGGCATAAGACATCACCAAATTTATCAAATCTAAAATATTTGAATATCTTAGAATGAAGCAAAGTATTGGTTCCCAAAAAAAAAAGAAGAAGAAGAATGAACCAAAATATTCGTAGAATGTATAATATATGCAACAAATTTATTGATAAATTTACAATAGATATGATCTTACTATAAATTATGAAAAATAATAATATTTCCCAAAAAAATTTATTCATCCCTTGTTATAAGATTTACTATAAATTATTATATTTATTAAAAAATTAATACTATTGTTTTAGTTATTTTTTTAATATAGAAAAAAATTATATTAGCACAAATTATATAGATTTCACAATAAAATCTTTAGTAAATTATGTAGTATTATATTAATACAAAAAATATAGATTTTTCAATAAAATATTTAGTAGATAATGTAGTATTGTTTAAGATGGTAAATTTTGATATGAAATTTATATTTATAATAGAGCAAGACATTATTATGGTAAAAGTTCTTATACACTTTTAGTATTCCTTAATATGGTAAAACTAGCACTTAACCCAGCGAATTTCGCGGGATTGAAAAAAAAATTACAATATCATTTTAAATTTAATTATAGATATAATTTTATTTTTTAATATTGTGTGTGTATAATATTATACTCACTTCATCCAAAGCAAATTAAGTTTACATTTTATTATTTCAAAAGTTCCAAACAAAACTTTACATTTCCTTTTTTATTTTGAATTATGAAATATGTTGACTCTTAAGAAATAAAATTCATGTTGTCGACGGGAATCCATGAATCTCATTGTGTCGCCGTTAGGCCATCTAATTTTTTTTTTATAGAAAGTGAGAAAAGAAGACAGAGATTAGAGAATAGAACCAAATTACGACGGAGAGAAACAAAACAAAAAAATTATATATATTCCTTATTAACCGCTTCACATATATTATTTTAAACCTGAAATTATATGAACAGAACATATTATATGAGTTAATAATGTATTGAATTTGTAAAATAATGAACAAAATGATTAATTTTAATATGGGTTATTCGAAAACTATGTAAAATATTATCAAAATAAAATATTAAACTTTACTAAATTCAGTGTGAAACACAAAAGAATTGGAAACAGACTCCTACGAAACTTAATTAGCAATGTTTCATCTGAATTACTCAACGTCATTCGTTGGATGTATAACTCACTGCCAATTGCAATAAACATTCATAATCAATTCAAAACTCAAATTACTTACCTCATTATTCGTGCAATATAAAAAACAAAATTAGATGCAATATACAAATAATTACACAATTGCAGTAAACATTCGACTAATTCAAAACTCAAATTACTTATAACCTCAAGACAACTAATATGCACTCAAATTACTTACCTGCCATATAAAAAAACTCTCAGCAATACACAAAATAAAAACACAGTTGCAACAAACATTTATAACCCATTCAGAACTCAAATTAGAAGAATCACTATAAACATAGAAGAAGAAACACATCCACAACATAGCAACACTCCAATTACTTACCTCAATATTCCCTGCAATATAAAAAAAAAAAACTTCATGCAATATATAAAATAACTACACAATTGCAATAAATATTCATAACCAATTCAAAACTCAAATTAGAAGAATCACTATGAGCAGAAAAGAAGAAACTCATCCACAATTAATTCAACACCCAAATTACTTACATCAATACTCACTGTAATATAAACTCCCTGCAATATACAAAATAATTATACAATTGGAACAAATATTCATAACTAATTTAAACTCAAATTACTTTTAACTAACCTTGATGGGGCGTGAATAGGAGGATCCTTAAAAAAAGAAAAGATAGGTGGAGCTTGGATATACAAACCTTTATATAAAATTATATTGGGCGTGTCTTTCGGAAAAAAAAAAAATATATGGGGGTTTGAATATAATCATATATTTTATAAATATATACCATAGAAGTAGAAATATTTAATTTGATTAGATGGTTGAATTGGGCTATAGGGGAGTGCCTTTCGGTAGGAAAAAAATATGGAGCGTGAATATAATAATATCATATCTTTTATAAATAAATATATATGATAAAAATAATAGTATTTAATCTAATTAGATAAATTAAAATTTTAACTTTTAATGAGAGTGCACGATTTTAAAACGAAATAATCTGATTGAATTGAGCTTTGCATAGGATGAATCAGGTTTACTAATATATAATATTAAAATTATATTAGTATAAATGTATAGAGAATCTTTAATTGATATGAAATTAATTTACCAATTTTAAGACGTAAAAGTTTATTGACAAAAACTCATATGAGACGGTCTCATGCATGAGACGGGGTACAACCAAGCACAAATCACACACACCCCTCTCAAAGTGTTAAAGCGTCAAGCCCAACTTATGCCTCGTCTCACCATGAGACAGTCTCATGCAAGTGTTCCTCAAGTTCATTATATATAATAGTTAAATTTTAGTTCACTTTCACCATTGCCACAATCTATTGATTTAAAAGATATAATATATTATACTCTTCTCTTTTCAAATATGGATAACATTAAGGTTTTATTGCTATTCTTTGTTGCTCTCAGTTGTATTTTCATCAGGTATTATTATTTTTTATTTTATTACAAAAATTCAAATATCATTAAATTTTATATAAGATGCTCATACAGTGGCCTTTGTTTTATGAGGCAATCCTCGTAAAGTTTTACCATTCAAATTGATATTATATAATATATATATATATTTTACATTATATTTGTTAAATGTTATATAACTTGTACAAAAGACAATCACATTGGTAGTTGCATTTCAGGAGCTGATGACTCAAAGTGTGATCAACTGTGTAAAGAAAACTGCTCAAAAAGAGGATTTTGCAAAGTTTTCGATAGGAAGCCGCCAAACCATTAACTTAATTTCATGAATTGATAGTAAAGAAAAGTAAATAAAAAATTATTTTTTTTCGTTTACTTTTTATCTTTCACTCTTTACAAGATCTCTAGATATTGTGAGTCAAGATTGTTAATTATATAAAGAAATTAATAAAATTTATATTTTTGAAGTGGTGGTTGGAATACTATATAATTGAAAACAACGGCCCGTTAATTTTCTCTTTTTAAATTTACCTTTTATTTTAAAATAGACTATTAATCTAATAGACGTCTTGCTTCTTTCTCAAGCATCTAGCCTCCTTGAAACCAAATTGATCAAAAAAAGTTATTTTTAAAAGGGATTAAGTTTTTTATAGTCCTGTAACTTTGCATCGTTTTAAAATTGGTCCAGTATGTTTTGACTTTTTAATTTTGATCTTGTAAATTTTAAAAAAAAAAATTGGTCATTTCACCTGCTATAGCAGGTCACCAGTCAGATAATAATCATCTATGTAATTGTTTTATTTTTTATTTTAATTTTGAAATACAACCTAAACTTTTTTAATCCTAATAATTTTATGTCGGGATTTTTTGCGTGTTTTTGTAGGCATGAATAGTAATTTTCTGCGTATTTTGGTTTATTTTTTTATTTTTTGGTCAGTCTAGACCCAATAAACTGGCCTGATTTGCTTTGTCTTTTAATGTACAAATTATTTTTAAAGCCGATCAAAAATATGACTAAGATTATTATGATTAAAAAAATTCAAGTGACGCTTCGAAATTAAAGGGAATGAAAAAATAATTATATATGTAGCGGTTACCTGCTTGATAATCTGTTGTAGCAGGTGAAAATGACTAATTTCAAAAATTTAGAAACTTACATGACCAAAATCAAAAAGTCAAAACGTACGTGACCAATTTTCAAAAAGTCAAAGCGTACGTCCTTTCAATTTTCACACGTGTATACATATTATTTTTTTCTTAAAAGTAACACAAATTATCCAACTAAATATAAAGAAGACTCAGGAATGTTTGGCTCCATAAAAAAATTTAATTATTTAAAATTTAATGTGTTCCAATTAGTAAATCTTGAAAACAAAGAATAATATATAATTTTCCCTAAATAATCAATAGAATATTAACATATGCTAATCTTATAAAAGGAAAAACATGTTTACAACTAAAACTCGCATACTCAGATATTAATGAATTACAAAGATCGATGAGATTGTTTTATACTCGATGTTTTCGTTGTCAAGCTGGATTAAAGAGAAACTATATCACAAGTGGCAAATATAAAGATTTAAAAAAAAATCTCTTTAATAGACTTGACAATTAAAATTTAATACAAAAATAACCTCTCCAATATAAAAAGACTCTTACATCGGAATCAGAGGAAGATTTTTCTCTCTATCTGCAATTCGCGATCGTGCCCTAATCTCTGCAGTCTCAGGTTGGCGATCGTGCTCTTAATTTCTGCAATTCCAGTTTGCGATCATACCCTGGTTCTGCAACCCGTTCTGCGATTCTTCTCCTCTCCTATCTGTGATTTCTGCACATCTCTCCATTGCAATGGCCGCACCAGTCTCTGATCCCCTTCCCATGACGACCATGATCAACATGGTTCCACGTATCTCATGTGGTATCGCCAAATCATTCACATGGTGGAGTGTTTTGATTTAATGGGGTTTCTCAGCAGTGGCGCCGCCGTCTACCATCATCAATGCTGCGGGCGATCAGGCCCCGAATCCGGCGTATGCTACATGGCGTATGAAGGACAAGAAACTCCTCTCCGTAATTTTCACGTCTTTGACGCCTGATGCTGCTTCTGAAGTCAAGGGCCGAGTGGTAAAGGTCGTTCAAATGGAAATAATGGGCAGCCTAGTGGGCAGAATTTTCATCAGCAGAACTTTCGTCAAACTCTGGTTTTCGTGGTAATTCAGGCAACAATCAGGGTTCTCAAGGTGGAAATGGGGGTCGTCGTAGCACTTACATTCCTCGTTGTCAGATATGTCGTGGGGAGCATTATGCTAACAAATGTCCTCAATTCCTTATTGCTCGTAGTGCTCTCTCTTCAGCTAATCTTGCTCAGGCTTTCAACACCTCTTGCAATGTCTCAAACCCCGTTCCCGATTGGTACTTGGATTCTGGCACCTCTGCTCACATGACCAATCAGACTTCAGCACTCGACTCTTATGAGCCGTATACTGGTAACGGTTCTGTCATTGTTGGAAATGGGAATTCTCTTAATATCTCTCATATTGGCACGGTTCTGTCATTATCTCCTGGTGTTAATTTGTTGGATGTCTTAGTTGTGCCACATATCACTAAAAACTTGCTCTCTATCAATAAATTAATTGCCGATTATCCTGTTGATGTTGTGTTTTCTGATAAGTTCACTAATACACATTTGAGCTTGGACAGCTGTTAAAAAAGCCCTTAGAGAGCGGTTATAACAGTTGTCCAAGCTTGGACAGCTATTAAAAAACCGCTGTCCAAAAGTTGGGCTTGGACAGCGGTTTTCAACCGCATTGCAAGAGGGGGGCTTGGACAGCGGTTAATAACCGATGTCCAAGCTTGGACAACGGTTATTAACCGCTGTACAATATCTTTCTTTTTTTTAATTATTATTTTATATTTTAAAAATCATATAATAAAACTATAAACCAAAACTTATATATACGTCAAATACCATAAACCATAAACCAAAAATCATATAATAAAACCATAAACCAAAACTTATACCACATATATATATACCATAACATCAAATAAATAAACATACACATCATGAAATAAATAAACATACAATCATAAACATACGTCCAATACACCAAAAACATGAAATATATATCATCACAAATATATAACCCAGTCATGGGATAACCAAGTCTGAGCTCAGTGGAGTCCTTCGTTCTCCCCCTCTGACTGTCTACGACACCCCTCGATTTCTCTTTAGCCTTTTGTGGTGATTCTTCTGAGGCATTTGTGGTGTCGGCAGATTCTACAATTAATTTGCAATATTACTTAGAACCACAAATAAGATAATGAACTTTAATAACATATATTTTACCCTCATGGTGCTAGAGCCCAAGTTGCTCGACCATTCGATGAAGTGCCCGATCATTTTTATTCGATCGGACGCGGCTTCATCGATTGGTTTTAACACCGCTGAATCCTCTTGTCCGACACGGGTACATCGAAAGTGTGACCCTCACGAAAACCAGAGTAATGGGATGACCATGAATCATTCCATGGGAGCTGTAGTAACGCGTTCTGTGGCCACCAACCGACGGGATCCTCCAAATAAAGGTAGCAAAAAAGGTCGTTGGTCGCTCGAATAAGATATTTAGTTAGAAAATTTTAATACACTAGTCTTTAATTAAAACAAATGTGAGACATGCATATCGATGCCGAGAGACGTTTTGAAGTGCCTCAATAAAGTCGTCCCTAGGGTTAGTGAAAAACATAGCATTAGCGACACTATGTTCACAAACTTGCTCCATCGACAACATTTCGTGGCTCGTTCTTCTCTCGGACCTCAAACGTTCCACATCTTTAACAACTTGGCAACTGTTCCGTTAGTATACCCACCATATTCATGGCTTGAAGACCAGTGCCATCACTAACGATGTCTTCGTCACGCCATATCCGACACTCCAGAAATGGCGGCGGGATGCTCTGGCGACCTATAGCCCGGCCCAAACAGATCATCGTGGTCGATAATCACGGATGTCGTTGGGCGTCATGGTCCGAGATAGACGCCTCACCGAATCACAAAAACAAAAGATTATTATTTAATTATTTGTTTATAAATAATAGTTTGTAATTGAAAGATAAATTAATGGATAGATTACCACTTCTTCGATGATGCGCCAGGCCTTTGGGATCGTGAATATTCCCGCCTCGACCCTTTCGGTAGTCCAAATAAGTCAAAACGGGTAACAATAGGCTCACTCTCTCTCCTTTTTTCTTCTTTTCTTCTTTCTCGATATAGTGATGAACGTGTCCCTTTATTAGATATATTAAAAGTGAATATATAAAAAAAAAAATTTAAAAGTTAGGATTTTGATCTCACCATATTTTCTCTTATTCGCATAACCTTTGTTCGAGCCCGATATCGCGCGCCTCCATCGACTTGGCTTGATCGCGATTTTTATTACTTCGATTCTACAAAGATAATAGAAATATGATAAACTTACCGAAAAACTATATGCATTAGAAATCGAGGAAATGACATTGATCAATTTTACCGGAAATCATCCTCCATAGCTCGCCACAAAAACCTCCAAGTATGGAGCCACCATAGGGCTATTCTGATATGCCTGAGGCGGACTAGCCGAGTAAAGACCGGTTCGGATCTCGTGTGTTACTTCTCAACCAAGTCCGAAAAATTCTTGGCCATTACTCCACTTGCGACAATATTTTCTTCTTTTTGTGTGGTCAAGACCTCTCAATGTAGTCTATACGCATATAACATAACAATTTAGTAAATTTAAGGGTCATACTACAACTTTCAATAAATATATAATTAACATACCGTAAGTTCGTCCCATATTCTTTCCTTCAAAGGAGTCAGTTTGGGGCTACGCCAAATCCTTGGTCAAAAAGACGATAGGATCACGCCCCCCGATCGCAGCTCCAATGTAGAAGGACAACGACTCACTCTCTTTTTCCTATTGTCATTCAAACTCATTGAACGATAATCGCAATAACATAGTATTTAATTATGTTCAACGATCAATCAATATATTTATCGATTTCAAACCGCTCAATTGTAATAAAATTACACGAAGTGTTTTTCCTTGCTACGAGCTCTCTTAATAGATGACATGGTGACTATACCCCCCGAAAAGCGCTTCTCCCGAGAGTCGCTAATGGTGATGGGAGCATCAGTGTCACACTCTCTCAAGTCATCAAGATGTTGTCGATCATATGCACCATGATCATATGCGCCATGATCTCCATCAGAATATCCATCATCATCTCCATCATCTCCGGGATATGGCAAACAAGACATGATCCTGTAAAGCAGAAGAAACAACATTTAATAAACAAAAAACAAACAACATTTAATAAAGCAGAAGAAACAACATTTAATAAAGCAGAAGAAACAACATTTAATAAAGCAGAAGAAACAACATTCAATAAAGTCGTACATTTCTTTTTAGCACTTCTTTTTCATTTTTTGGTTGACTTTTCTCGTTCATGACCATAAATTAACACTAATTTATGTTTAAATCCTCACATAAGCATATTATCAAACACCTTGAGTGCATCAAACACCAATATATATACAACAATATACATACACCAATACATACAACATGATATATATACACCAATATACATATATACACCAATATACATGATATACATATATACACCAATATACATACATCATACATACAATTAAACAAAGCCACTAACAACAATTAAGCAAAGCCACAATATATATATATATATATATATATATATATATATATATATATATATAAACAATTAACAATATATAAACCAAGCATCAATTGTTCATCTAACAACAATTAATCCTAACAAATTAGCTAATTAATCAAACCAAACACAATTATATAAACATTTAATCCTAATATATATATACACACTAACATATATATACATATACACAATATTAATTCAATATATATATATATATATATATATATATATATATATATATATATATACATACATATATATAAGAAAAAAATTACCTATGGAAGGAGAAAGCTAGGGGGCGGGTAGGGGAGCTTAGCAACAAAGCTGACAATGGCATGGGGAGGTGGGGAGGAAGCGGATGGTTCGATTTGGGGGAGAGGGAGGAGGAGGCTAGGGGTTCTGGTTCGCGATTTGGAGCTAATGGGAAGGCGACAGCGACGGTGGAGTTCGATTTAGGGTAGAGGAAGGAGGTTGGGCTTCGATATCAGCTGGTTTAATTCACGATTTGGGGAAAATTTCCTTTGGTTCGCGATTTGGGTGTATATATATTAATTATCCGACCTCTTCAGTACAGGTTCCGAACCATTGTCCAAACTATGCCCTTAGACGGGGTTCAAAACCGCCGTTTAAAAACATTTGCAGACAAATGGTTCTAAACCGCTTTCTAAGTGTTATACTTGGACAGCGGTTTTGAACCCCTGTCTATTTTTTTTTAATTAAAACCGCTCTCCAAGTTGTAGGTTGGAGAGCTATTTGAAAAAAAGGTTGTCCAAGTGCAGCTGTGCAAGCTTAAATGTGTAGTAGTGGTTCTTTGCCATTCAGAATCGGGTCACAAAGACAATTCTGGCCCAGGGAAGGTGTGATAAAGGGTTGTATTTGCTTGATAGGGGTGTTCCAGCTTTGGTTGCTGCTATTCGGAATAAAGCTTTGAAGGCTAGTTTTGATTTATGGCATTTACGTCTAGGGCATGTCCCATTTTCTATTATTTCTCTATTGAGCAAGTTAGGACATCTTACTGTTTCGTCTTTATTACCGAATCCTGCTATTTGTTCCTCTTGCCAGTTGGCCAAGAGTAAACGGTTATCTTTTGCTTTGAATGAAAAACGTGCTGCTGATGTTCTTGATTTAATTCACTGTGATTTGTGGGGTTCTGCTCCTGTTACCACTTCTGATGGGTTTAAGTATTATGTTGCATTTGTGGATGGTTTTTCTCGTTTCTCATGGATTTATCCGATGCGTGCAAAATCTAAGTTCTATGAGATATTGGTTCGTTTTCATTCTTTTGTTTGCAACCAGTTCTCTAGAACGATTCAAATTTTTCAAAGTGATGGTGGTACAGAGTTTGTTAATGCGCGTCTTCATCAGTTTATGTCTCATCATGGCATTCTTCATCGATTATCTTGCCCATACACTCCCCAGCAGAATGGGTGTGCATAACGTAAGCACCGTCATATCTCTGAGACAGGTCTTTCTATGATGTTTCATGCACATGCTCTGACTTCTTTGTGGTTTGATGCTTTTGCTACAGCTGTTTATGTGATTAATCGTTTGCCATCCTCAGTTCTGCATGATAAGTCGTCTTTTGAGCTTCATCGATATCATCGATCTCATACCAAATTCCATCAATCGAATCACTTTTTTGAGAAATACGAGACTTTGTTTGGGTCTATTCCAAATTATTCGAATTTTAAGCCATTTGGTTGTCGGGTTTATCCATTTTTACAAGATTATGCTGAGCATAAGCTTGCTCCTCGCAGTAGACCTTGCATTTTTCTTAGGTATAGCAGTTTGCATAAGGGATTTCGTTGTCTTGATCCGGACTCCTCTCGGGTGTATACGACTCTTCATGCTCAGTTTGACGAGCTATACTTTCCTTTCTCTAGAGCTTCGTCCACTTCGCCCTCCTCTGACTTGGACGTCTCTAGCTTTCTTGACGGAGCTGCCATGCCACCTACTCACGTCCAGCCCATGCCCGTTCAGTCCGTGCCATCGCCCCCTGGCTCTTGGCTACCCTTGCAACGTCTAATTTCAGACGATTTCGAGCTCCAGTGCCCGCCTCCCATGCTGCCCTATCCGGTCCTAGCCGATGGCCCGACACCTCGGCTTCTTTGCGATACGCCCATGTGGTTCGGCCCATACCGATCGGTCTGGCCCGGCCCGCCCCTCCGCACCTCCGCCTCATCATCCAATGGTTACTCGTTCGCGTGCAGGCATTTTCAAGCCCCGCTATCCAGTTGATCTTTCATCTTCGGCCTTGCTCTCGACTTTGGTTGCTTCGTCCGAGCCTCGGGGATTTAAATAAGCTATTAAATCTCCGGAATGGTTAGCAGCAGTGCAGGAGGAAATTGATGTTTTGCGTGACAATCACACTTGGGATTTAGAGCCTCGTCCACCGGCACTAATATTGTTGGTTTGAAATGGGTTTTTCGCACTAAGTACCATGCAGATGGCTCCATTGAGCGTCATAAGGCTCGTCTTGTATCTCAGGATTTACTCAGGTTCCTGGTACGGATTTTCATCACACCTTCAGTCCGGTTGTTAAGGCTTCTACGGTTCGAGTCATTTTAGCTCTTGTTGTTCAGCGTCAGTGGTTTTTGCATCAGCTTGATGTCAAGAATGCGTTTTTTAATGAAATTCTTGATAAGCCTGTCTTCATGGCTCAAACTCCAGGATTCGTTGATCCCCGTCATCCTCATCATGTCTGTCGCCTCAAGAAGGCGCTCCATGGCCTCAAGCAGGCACCTCTTGCCTGGTTTCAGCGCTTTAGCAGCTTTCTTCTGAGCCTGGGGTTCCGGCAGAGTCGTTTTGACTCGTCCCTATTTTATCTTGTTCGAGGTACCTCCTTCATTTTCCTATTATTATATGTGGATGATATTATCGTCATTGGAGATAGTGACTCTTTGTTGAAGGATTTTATTGCTCGCACGCACAAGGAATTTAAAATTAAGGACTTGGGCCGCCTTAACTACTTCCTTGGTCTTGAGGTTTCTTACACCCCAGATGGTCTGTTTGTTGGGCAGACCAAGTATGCTCATGATATTCTTGATCGGGCTTCGCTGGTTGAGACCAAGCCCGTTGCTACTCCCTTGGCAGCTGGGGAAGAACTGGTTAGTGATGGTTCCCCATTCCGTGACCCCACATTATATCGTTCGTTGGTTGGGGCACTTCAGTACTTGACCATCACTCGTCCGGATTTATCATATGCAGTAAATGTTGTAAGTCAATTCCTTCACTCTCCCACTGATGATCACTTTAATGCAGTGAGTCGAATTTTACGCTATGTAAAGGGTACGTTGCACTTTGCTCTCTCCTTTACCAAGCGCCCTGAGTCCTCGATTGTTGGTTATTCTGATGCTGACTGGGCTCGTTGTATCGAGACACGTCGTTCTACCTATGGTTATTCGATATTTCTTGGGGGTAATCTTGTTTCTTGGAGTGCAAAGAAACAACCCACTGTGGCTCGTTTTAGTTGTGAGTCTGAGTACCGGGCTATGGCCAATGCAACAGCCGAACTTGTATGGCTCACTAATCTTCTTGGTGAGCTTGGCATCCACCATCGTCTCGACCTACGCTTCTTTGTGACAATAAGAGTGCTATTTTTTTGAGTCAGAATCCAGTAGCTCATAAACGAGCTAAGCATATTGATTTGGACTATCACTTTGTTCGGGAGTTAGTTTCTTCGGGAAGGATTTCCACTCGCTTCGTTCCATCTCATCTTCAGTTGGCAGACATATTTACCAAGAGTCTTCCTCGCCCTGCTTTTGAATTTCTTCGTTCCAAGCTTTGTGTTTGTCTTCACCCAACGCAACGCTTGCGGGGGTAATAGGGATAGTTGATATTTAATTATTTTTGTAACATTAGAATAGATATTATTCTTTTATTTATTTCCTAATGTTGTAAATTGTAATCCCTTAATATAGTGAAAATATCCCATCACCATAATTTATTGGTTATCATTCACTTTTCTTTACAAAAAAATAAGTGTGCTTCTGCCCCACCACTAGAGTTTGCAAACACACTTATGCTTGCTCAGTTTGCATACTCGCCTTTTTATTTTAATATTTTAAAATAAAATTGAGAAGATGAAGGGAAAAGGATGTGGAAGTCATTAATTCTATTATGTTATTTAATGTTAAAAACTTTACAAACCAATATATTTTCTTGTCAGATCTTTTACATAGTGAAACTCTACTTGAGATCATTTTTGTTTGGTACGTATGAAATTTTAAATTAATTTTCTTTTTGAGAAGGTATTAATTCTTTAAGCATTCCACATATAATAGTGCACTAATTATATTGTGGAATAAATTTTTAAGTCTTATTTCTTATGTAAAAATTTAGTCCACGCTTTCACTATAATAAATTAAGGAATTGCCTATGAAATTTATCAGATGGTTGTGGTGTTTTTCAATAAAAAATAATTTGATCATTAAATAGTGAGGATTGTCTACAACTTACCTTCAAATATTTAGTAGACATAAAAATTAAATTTCCTAAAAGAAACTGTCTAAACAATTATAATTTTCGTAGGCAATAAAATTATTGTAACACCTCTAAATTTTAAGTTATTTTAAATATTAAAACTTTAATTTTATCTATAAGATATTTCACTGAGTACGAGACAATCTCATGATACTTTTATATAATTTTATAATAATTGTATTTAAAAATATAAAAATATATAATTTTATAATAACTTTATTTAAAAAATGTAAAAAAAACATGTTAAAATATCACTTTTCAAAGTTTATGCAAGATTTTCTCAAAGATTTGTGGTGCATGAAGAAATTGAAGAGACAGCTAAGGATAGAGAAATTATTGAGAAAAATGTCATTGTCCGATACTAATTTGTTAGGCCTGGCCCATTAAACATTAAATAGTCGTTGTTCGATACTAATTTGTTTGGTCATTTCTTGAAACGGAAATAATTTTTTTTTTAATATTATTATTTATCTTCACCAAACTCATTTTACACAATTTAATATTATTATTTCTCTCTATTAAACCCACTTTACCCACTTTATACTATTTAATATTATTATCTCCTACTTTTTTTTAATCTTCATATCTACAGTAACCGAATAATAAAATATAAGACGGAGGGAGTACAATATTAGGAAAATAGATAATGGGCCCATATGTATGGGACAGACACAACAGAATGTAGTTTGATAAAGAATAGTTTCCGGTGAAATTTGTTTATAGGAATTAATTATTTTATAGTCCTATAACTTTGTATTATTTTGAAATTGGTCCCGATTATTTTGACCTTTTGATTTTGGTCCTTTAAGTTTTCTAAAATTTTGAAATTGATCATTTTCACTTGCTGCAGTAGGTTATCAAGCAGGTAAACATCATATATATAATTATTTTATTTTTCTCTTTAATTTCGAAGCGCCACTTGAATTTTTTTAATTCTAATAATTTTGGTCGGGTTTTGGGTCGAATTTAAAACAATTTGTATATTAAAAGCAAAGCAAATCGGTTCGATTTACTGGGTCTAAACTGACCCAAAAATAAAATAATTAAATCAATATACGTATAAAACCACTCTCCCTTCCTAAAAAATACGAAAAAAATTCCGACACAAATTATTTGGATTAAAAAAGTTTAGGTGGCATTTCGAAATTAAAGGAAAAAAACAAAATAATTATATAGGTGGCGTTTACCTATTGGGTGACCTGCTACAACTGGTTAAAGGATCAATTTCAAAAAAAATTATAACTTCCAGGATCAAAATCAAAAAGTCAAAATAATCGGGACCAATTTCAAAACAAAACAAAATTACAGGACTACAAAAGATTTAAACCCTTGTTCATAATACGAAATGTGTACTGTTACATTTATAAATTAATATCATAACACTTATCAATTGATATCACTACACTTGTAAACGGAGATCATAAATATAAATATATCGGTATCACTTTATATGTGTAATAATATCAATTTATAATATGAACAAATTTCATACGAGAGTTTATGTTTGATAAATATTTTCATGTTCCATAAAAAAGGTTATATTTGGAGTTCTGCGCAAATTAGTAAAATGATCACTTACTTCGTTTAAATTTTTTTAATTTTATCTATAACACTGCTAACATACATTTATTTACAATAAAAACCTCATTAAAAATAATAAACATGTTTATTCTTAATATATGCATTAAATAAGGGTGCATTGACTTAAAAAAATTTAAAAAGTGATGTATCATATTGCAAAGAAAAAATAGATATTATAATTAATAAACGATCTAAAGGTAATAATTTTTTTGCAATTAATTTTATTTTTTCAGTCAAAAATATTTTTGAACTAAAAGTAGACTTACAAACAAATATTAAGCATAAAATTACTGACTCACCACAAGTAATATTACTTTATACAATTAACAAATTAAAAATAAAACAATACTAAATTCCCAATTATATAAAGTCCAAATTAATTTATTATGCACAAACTATCATTACACAATAGCAATTCATAAGTAAAATGTCCAAATATAGTTAAAAATACAATAAATATTAAGTTTGAAGTCCAAACACAATAGTTAATAACACTATACTCAACATGTCAAAGTGACTTAGCTCATGTGGTTAAAGCACCACTACCTAGACCAAAAGGTCCTGGGTTCGAGACACGCTGCCCCCATTTTAATGGAATTTAAGTGGTGGGGAGGTTTATTTTAGGTATTCTCCGCACTTTATGAGTTTATTGCAGTGAGTTCGGTAGCAATTTGTGGTGCCAAGACGCTAAAAAAGCAGAAAGATGTGTGACACTTTGTGGTGGTTGTTGTCGTTGCGGTGGCGGTTCCGGTCAATAGCAAGACGAAATATATGAGTCACGACGTGAAGTGAATAATGCCTTAGTTCAGACTTAGTCCATATGCCACGAGCTCATATCCAGGGTCGGTCCCAATTTAGCGAAATTTGTGTCATCCTCCTCCGATCCTCACGCTTGGTTCGAGGTAGGGATTTAAAGAATTAGCTTAACTAGAGAGAGATTAGTTGTTCTAGTTAAGTTGTATTCTTCTTGTAAAAAAATATATATATACTCAATGTCATCGATCATCATGAAGAAAAATATTAGAATCCTACTTTGAAAATTGTTCTTCCTTCTCTAGTACATCATTAATAGACACAAAGTAAGAAAAAATAAAATCTCAAAAGCAACTAAAATAAAATACAAAGGACAAATATAAAAATAATACGGAGTACTTTTTATGTTTCTTTCAATTAAAGATTTTCACTGTGTTCTTTTCGGGTTATGATCTTCTAATCATTATTTCATCAATATACAGTTAATAAAATATATACTACGTACACATACATAAAATAGAAATATAAAATGTGAACGAAATAGATATCAAATTGATAAAAAATATAGGAAATACAAATGACATAGAAAAGAATTTGTCAGTGTTTCTTCAATTGTTAACTTTATAAATATTTCCAAAAAATAAACAACAATATCTATACATACCTAATAACAAAATGTTGGGCCAAATATTAGGCCAAAAAATTGTTATAATTTTCTAATAAAATTTTAAACATCTTAACAAATTTGATATAGCTTAAATGGTATAACAAATATTTTTTATCTTCTTTGTATGCAAGAGGTACAAGGTTCAACTCCTCATATCTACCACATATATATATACTAATTATTTTTTGAATAATTTCTAAATTATTAATATTATTTTTAAATTTTTTGAACTTGATCTATTTATACATATATAATAACAAAATATTATACAAAAAAAGAAAATAATTCAACAAAAAAATTATTACAAAATTTTGAACTAAATCTATTTATACATATATAATAACAAAATGTTATACCAAAAAAGAAGAAAATCAACAAAAAAATTATTACAAATTTATCATAAAATTTTAAAAGTGGCACATTAATTATTAATAATATAAAATGTTATGTTTTGTAGTTGATAGAGATATATATATTTTTTTAAATATTTTACTCCTTCCATCTTTTTTTAGATTGCTCACGATTTTGACACGGGTTTTAATGAAGAAATTCTTTATTAATATTTGAAGGTAATAAAATAGCTTTTTGATAAGAGAATTTTATCAATTTTAGTGAATAAGATAAAAAATAAGTTACTTTTGTATATAATTATTAGTGACATGTGATGTAATTTAGTGATGTTTGTAAGGGGTAGCATGAATTGTATAGTTACTTTATTGTTATTTTGAGTATGTGATAAAAGATGAACTTTTTGAATTTTGAGCAATCTAAAAAAGACGAGTATTATATATATATATATATATGTGAAAATGTATAATTTATATACTTATTTGCATGATAATATTACATGATATTGGATTTAAATTGATTAGTTCAATTACCATAAATTAGTTGCATGAGCTATTGACATTAGACTTAAATTGTTAGTTGAATAATTTTTAATTAAATTATTAGTTGACGTTATTAGTTGAATTGTCAAATGATACTAGCAATTGGTTGTGATAAAGCTCGATTTGTTTACTTATTTGTATAATTCTTTTACAAAATATAATATTTAAATTGATTAGTCCAACCATGGACAGATCCAAAAAACTTTCATGACGAGGCACAAAAATAAATAATATAAAAAGTAGATTTTCCTGCTAACCCGGGTTCACGTGAATTCTATTTTTTTAGTGTCACGATTATGCATATACACTATCGCTAATTCACTATCTTAAAAAATATTTGATTTTTTTAATAGTCATAGTACATATACATAACAAATCTACAAATTCTTTTAAATGAAATATTTGCATAATTAACTAATTATAACACTGGTAAAAACTCATTTAAATCATTATATTATACTTAAAAAAACTATGGGGCCATGTGATCCTGACATAGGACATGTATGTCCATCATTGAGTCCAACTACTATGAATTAGTTGCATGTACAATTGACATTAGACATTGGATTGTAAAAAGATACTGGGTTTGTTGTGATGAAGCTCGGTACCCACATTTTTAAAAGAAAATATTAATCGAGACTAACTTAGGACAAAGAGTGTTGATTTCAAGAATGATACTGACTTCATCAGATAGTAGACACTCTTTAACATCTTAGAAAGATAATTTTGACTAATGATAACTTATGGTGTGACCATTAATAAGAATTATAGACCATTATTAAAACCTTTGACTTTCTTAAGGAGGTCAATTTCAATTATGGGTAGTTATATGTTATCATGTTCAGAGTAACTAGAGGGAACAATTTAAATTTTTTTGACATGCAATGGGAATTGGGAAGACGATGATATGTGACAATCAAAGTGGTTTAGAAGGAAATAATTCAAATTTATAAGAAAAAATATATTTAAAATTGCATTATTTAACAATTTAAATTTTTTAAGCAGTTGGAGCGCCACCCATTTCATGTGTCTGATTGTAAAAGCAAAATAAGTTCATCAATCGTGTGTTGCATCGAAATTAAAAAAAAAAGATAAACAATATATTAAAAAATGAAAAAAAGATTCTTATTATTATTATAAGTAAAATATTTTTTTATAATTTAATTAACACAAAAATGAATACTTTTCATATCATGTTCATTTTATACTCACAAAGCGACGCACAGATGATATACTAGTTTTCTTTAAAAAAAATTGTAAATTGTTGTGTCATCCGATCAACCATGAAAACGGGTCAAATGAGGCCAAGCCCATCAGTCCAGTTGTGCCACACGAATTGGGCCGGGCCAGGTAGACCCGCCTTTTTTTGGAACTATATTTTCGTAGTATACAACCTAGCTAACATTCAAGTTTATTGAAGTTGCGAAATTTTCCATCAATAAAAAGTACAAAATTTTAATATCCCAAATGAGTGGTGATAAAATTTTATGAATTTAAAGCATAAATATAAAGTCCCAACTCAAAAATAAAGTCATTTTAAATTTTTATATTTTAAATTTGAGTTTTGATTTAATTTATTGAGTTATTTACCCATATTTAATTTAATTGATTAAAAAACGTAAAAAAAAATGTCAACATTCACGTGCATGACGATATCGAAAACCCTCAAATTTTAGCAGCACGTTACTACCACGTGATTGAACAACGTTCACAATTTTTTGACGAAAATTGGGATCAAAATTGGACAATCAATTTAGTTAAAGGACCAAAATTGAACAATTAACTATTTTGGGACGAAAAATTGACAGTAGATAAAGTTATGGAGCCTAAAAACTTTTTTTCTCTTATATATAGTATATATTTTAAATTATAATTTAGAGAAAAATTTGTTACATTCCTCACTTTCTAGAAGACTAGAACCATTGACTGGACCAATCTTTTGCTAACAACTCTGAATTGAAATTTTAATTTTTGGCTATAAAATTGTAAGCTTAGCTTCAAATGATCAAGTTAATCTACCAAAATTCGCTATCATTGAATATAAAGTTACTCCATTTTTTTTTTAAATGATAAAGTTACTCCATCTTAGATCGAATAGTACATCACATTCAATCCAACTTATATTGTGGTAAATCTCTTGCAATTTTGCGTGGCGTAATATTCTGAATTAAAAAAAAATAAATTCACTGATTAATTAAAATAACATAAATATGCACGCTTTTAAAAATTTGCAGGTCAAAATTGAATTTCAATTGTTTACCTTAACTATCTTATTTATTTTTTGTAAATAAGATATGATTGAAAAATACTATATGAACGGAAGCGTAATACCCCTAAAGTAAGCATGCAAAATTGTCTATGTGATCAATTCTCACCCATGAACCAGATTTATACTAAGAACTTAAATTATTTGACTCATTTTATTAATTTCAACACATTTTTTTAACTCACTAAACTTGACATCTATCATATACTGGATAAATTCAAATACTCATAAATTAAAAATAAAATTCATAACATGAACCAGGTCTATACAAGTTTTTGTCTTCTCTCCACAGTCTCTTTTATACCCACACAATATTTATTCTTATATTTAAGAAATATTAGGCGGTGCAATATTGTATACTCCATTCATCCTACTATAATTGTCTCGCTTTCCTTTTATGAGCGTCTCACTATAACTTTCTCATTCCATAAAATGAAAAAGTAACTCCACTACCCATAATTTTTATCCTCACTTTTCATACAATATTATAAAAAATGTCACTCACTACTCCACTCATTACTCAATATACTTTTTTCTCTCTCCCAATACCCAAAACTACCCTTCATTTTTATTATTTTATTATTATTTCTTAAACAAAATAATAAAAAGAAAAGTCAATTACACCGGAGGGGGGAGTATAAATATTTGTTTACATATAATATCCCCAAGAGAAAGTAGTGTAATTGTCATAAAAACTTTGTTACATTAACTAATTTTAATAAAAATCACTAGGAGTTGAAGTCATTAATATTTATTATTATTTGAGGGAGAAGAAAATGGGAATTGAAATGAAGTTCAAACAACTTATTTTTATAATCATTTTTGTTTTGTCTTTTGCAGATAAATTCAGCGCGCCATGTCGAAGAAAACGACCAAATATTTTGAAAGTTATGGCTTAAGTCTATTCAAAGGATTTTCACGCAAACACGCAATTTTGATCGTTGGAAAAGAAAGCAATAAACGTGCTTGAGTACAATCAAAATATTATCACGTATACAATACAATAGAGATGTTAGAACGGCCGGCTCCCAGGCCACAACCCACCTTTTTGCGGGTTTTAGCCTGGGACGAATTTAAGATTTTGTTTAAAGGGGGCCGAAATTTTCCATTGAATAAGGACGACAAAATTTAAGAATCTCAACGGAGGTAAAAATGATAAAATTTAACAATTTTAAGGCAAAAATATAAAATTTTCGACATATATAGTATACAAAAATTTAATCCTAAGGGGCGCGACTGCCCACTGGCGCCCCTCTAGATCCATCCCTGGTTTTGGCAAGCCAACCCATATTGAGCTGAGTTGGTCTATCATTAATTAGGTATATGCTATAAGTTTGAATTATTTGACTCATTTTACACAATAATTCCAACACATTTTTATAACCCACTAAAATTGACCTGTAGATAGGTTCAAATGTCTATGAATTAAAAATAATGTCCATGGAATGAATCAGGTCTATATTTTTTTATCCATCGAAAACTACTCAATCCAACCCAACTCATAGAGAGCAGCGGGCTGGTCCAAGGGTTTTTTTTTATAATTTTTTTTATATGTATTATTTATAAGTTTTAGAGTAGGTGTTCGGTAAAATTTGTTCATAACATTAAATTTTTACCACTACACTTATAAATTAATATCATAACACTTGTAAATTGTGATCATAGCACTAAATGTTATAGTTATTAGTTTATAATAGTTGTGATATTATGTATAAGTGTAATGATATCAATTTCATAATATGAACATGTTTCACATGAGAATTTGTGTAAATTTTAAGCAGCATATGAACAATGTATTGATAAATAATAAAAACGAACAAAGTTTACAATAAAATTAAAAGATTAAGCAACAATATCCATAAAATAATAGTATATATATATATATATATATTGTATGTTGATTGCGTACGTGAGAAGTAAATTATTTCTTGTATTAATGTTTTTATACTTTAAAAAAGTCAGCGGGCCAACCCGCTCAAACCCACTTCAGCCCACGGCCTACGCGGGCCAGACCATATAATCCCGCTCCTCGACGAGTCAGTAAATACTCAACTCAACCTATCCCATACATAGACGTTTGGGTCGGCCCATTTTGACAGGTCTAATATACAAGCATAAGGTCTACAATATCTAACTTAAGGCCGTCGCTAATGGCTCATGTTAATGGCAAATTCTTGTGTGCATCAATTTAGAATTGGTGCAATTGAATTTTAATTTTTATCGGGCCCGAACCCGGCCCGAGTGGTTCATAGTTCATCCGACCCGAATAAATCATAATTTAGGATTCATGATTTAATGTTTAGAGTGTAAATAATTCATTCAAATTAAAATTAAATTCAAATGCAATTGGAGCACACAAGTATCACTCCATGTTAATTAGTTTGGGTATATAAAAAGTTAATACGCAAAATTCGGGGACATGGGGACATAAAAACAAGAGTTCGGTAGATTGATGTTTCACACTTTTTTTTTAATCGTATATTTATTCCGTTTTTTTTATTTGATATTTTAGGATATCATTATTGTTTTAGATATTTTTCATTTTTCTCTATTTTATCTTGATAAAAACGCATATGAGACGGTTTCATGCCTGAGATGAGGTACAACATAGCACAAATTACATCCCTCCCTCCCAAAATGTTAAAGCTTCAATGCACAATTTATGCCCCTTCTCACCGTGAGACGGTCTCATGCAAGTGTGCCTCTTTTACCTTTGTTTCGATTAATTTTTTTCTCTATTTTACCCTTATTTCAATCATAAAATTAAAAGACAAACTTTTCGGTGAAATTTGTTAATCATATTAATCTGGATCCTTATTAATAATATAAAATTCATTCATTAATTATAATCTTATAAATTAATATCATAACATTTACGCACATAAATAATTTATTAATTTATATGTGTAATGATATCAGTTGATAAATACTACATAATATTAATTTAAAAGTGTAATAGTATCAATTTTAGATTGTGAGCAAGATTCACCAGAGTCTGACCAATTCCAAAAATAACTCATAATGTTGAATTGGTATGCTGTGAAACTTGTTCAGCATGAAATTGAGTTTTTTTTTTTACAGGCATACTCTTTAGTAATATAAGTCACACACTTTAGTAATATAAGTCACACTCTTCAGTTATTACTACGATACTCTTTGCTATAATATAAGTCACACCCTTCACTTTTATGAGTAATACTCTTTATAGTAAAAAGTCACATTTTTTATAATAAAAAGTCATACTTTTTAATAATACAAATCACATTCCTTAACCAGTTTCACCGTGAAATTTATTCACCCTATATTTTGCCCATAATTTTAAGTTTACCTTTACTAACTAATTAATAAAAGATAAATATATATATCGTTATTCACGTTGGATAAATATAATAAAACTGTGGCCTTGCTCATCGGGGTTGAGGATCTCATTTAATGAAAATATAGAATAGAAATATATTTTTGATAATATAATTTACAGCACCAATACCATGCAGCTATGACCATTTGATCAGAAAAAAACATGTTACTATTCAAGTCATACAAGTACAATAGACGTTCCAGAACGATACTAAGTAAATAATTCATGTATTATATTATTTTTAATGTTCTTTCTACTTCTAGTATAATTTTTTATTAAATAAATCACAAACTCACCAGTAAAGTTTGTTTAAATTATAAAATTGATATCACAACACTTATCAACTGATACTACTATGCTTATAACTTAATATTTATAACATTTAATATTTTGATATCAATTTCTAAATATATTAATACAAATTCAAAAACATGTATGCAATATTACATACAAGTGATATGGATAATTGATTTTTTTTTTTTTTTTTCGCGGGTCACGTAGCGGGTTGGGTTAGGGCAAATTGTTGACGGGTTAATGGGCTTCCTTCTTTTTTTTTTCAGGGTCGCGCAGTCACAGACGCTGACATATTTATTTTTCTTCCTCTTCTCGTGTCGCAACAAATGCGACCAAATTCTTACTTTCTTCAATTTTCTCATCCTCGCAAATTTACAGGTCATTCCGCTTCTCACGATATTCTTTAAATCTGTAATTTTGGAATGATGATTTATTTTTCACGCTTGTGCTGATTTTTGTTCATGTAGTAACACTATTTTGTTCATAGGGTGATACTATTTTATTCATGTAGTAACACGTCACCCTTTTATTCATATAGTAACACGAATCAAGTTGTTCTTTAAATCTGTAATTTTGGAATGTGGATTCCTTTTCGCGCTTGTACTGATTTTGTTCATGTGGTAACACGTTTTTCTTCATAGGGTAACACATTGTTGTTCGTGTAGTAACACATGTTTTTTTTAGTAATATGTAATACTGTACACATATCTCGTCGTAATACTAAGTAAATACTCATGTGATTTTAAAAATTATGTGCCCAATAGAAATTGAACCTACGACCACATACATTAACAACAAACCTAAATCACTAGACTACAACACATATTTGATAAATATATCTTTCTATAAATATATATGCGTTCGCGCCAACCCACCAACCCTGACCCTCCCCGCCCGACCTGCGCCTTCCCTGCTTGACCCACACCTGACCTGCAAATTTTTAAGAAAAATAATTTAATTATAATGCATTGCATATATCAATAGAGTGTAATATTTCATACGATCATTCTCATTAATTTTATGTTATTGAACAAATTTTATCTTGACCGGATAAATATATGTTATCAGCACTGGATGAATGTAGCTAACAACAAAATTCTTCTTGTTCGTACTATTCTGTTTTTTAGGAAAATTAAATGTGATGTGTCACAATTTAAGAGCAGTCAAATTATGAATAGAAGGTGGAAAATAGAAAAGGGAATTTGGAGAATGTGAATATTCAAAGGTCCAAACAAGGAACACGTGCGGCTGCTTATGTGTTTATCTTATTTGTAGCATCCTTTATTTGACTCATCAACAATAATCCATTGTAATCTGCTTCGCCGCCTCCACTCACCAACCGTACGATTACTTTTTTTCCAATAATATTTTTAAATTATGCCACTTTCAATATAATTATGGAGAAATGTCATTAGAAAAAAATCACAAATGAACTTATAATTTTATTGGAGTTTATAAATAATGTTGTAAGTTTTATTTTATTAATTTTGGTTCTTTTGATATATTTTTCTTATCTTGACTGACTAACTAATCCTAGAATAATTATTGAGTGTTAAAGTTGTAAATATGGATATTATTTAGGGTATTTTTTATACATGCTTAATAAAATCCCTTTTTTTTAGTTGTTCAAAATATTTTTAGTTCTTTCCGCCGTAAAATTTTGAATTTTGACCGGAAAATAGTTGAAAATATGTTGTAATATATAAAGTGATACGAAAAAGGTATCAGAATGACGAGTTCAGAGGGGGGAAGAGAATAGTATATGTTTCGACCCTCGCATTAATGTAAATTACTCGAAATTAGCCATGAGAATGAATGCCATTTGTGATTATGAAGTTGCGATTCACGGAAGAGGTGTAATCAAAATATGAAATTGATTGAGAGTTTTTTTTTCCTAGATGAGAGGTGGCGACCTCCACTACTACACATTTTAGCTTGGACAACTCTACTTGGACAACCATTTTAGAAAGAGCTCTCAAAAAACGACCTTGGAGAGCGGTTTTTAATAAATAAATAAATTAATTAAAAAGCGGTTCGAAACCGCTCTCCAAGAGAGAGCGGTTCAGAACCGCTCTGCAAGAACTTGGAATGCGGTTCAGAACCACTCTGCAAGAGAGAGCAGTTGGATTGCGGTTTAGAACCGCTCTGCAAGAGAGAGCGGTTCCGAACCGCTCTGTAAGTAATGGGGTGGAATGCGTAGCCCTATATCTAGAGCGCGCCCCCATCGCGTTTTTTCTACACATTTCCTCATCTCTTGTCCAATATTCCTCCTCCTCCCTTCTCCATTTTTTCCGTCGCCACCACTGTGCATTGCCTCCACGCGTCGCCTCCTCCCCGCGCCGCCTCCACCTCCCTCCCCTACACCCACGCCTCCCTCCTCCACCTCTTCCTCCCCCACCGCCCGTCCACCTCCCTCCTCCCACCCAACCCAGCCCGCCTCCCTCCTCCCCTCCCCTACCCCTCCTCACCTTCCTCTATATATATAGGTAATTTAATTATTTTATTTAATGTTTTATATATATATATATATATATATATATATATATATATATATATATATATTTATATATATATATATCTATATATGTTAGGATATATATAGTGTTAGATTAATTAATTGGTTAATTGACTTTGTTTTACTTGTTGTTTGTTTGAATATTAGATTGTTTAATTTAGTTTAATTGTTGTTATATGTTATAATTAATTGTTGTTTGATTAGATTGTGGTTAATTGGTTGTCAATTTGTGTGTTGTTTCACTCAAAAGTATTAATTGTTTCATTTAAAGGTATTAGTTGTTTCATTTAAAAGTATTAGGTGTTTCATTAAAAGGTAATATTAGTTGTTTCATAAAAAAGTATTAGGTGTTTCATTCATAGGTATTAGTTATTTCATTCAAATGTATTAGTTGTTTCATAATAAGGTATTAGGTGTTTATTCAAAGGTATTAGTTGTTTCATTAATAAAAAAGTATTAGGTGTTTCATTCAAAGGTATTAGTTATTTCATTAAAAGGTATTAGTTGTTTCATAATAAGATATTAGGTGTTCCATTCAAAGGTATTAGTTGTTTCTTTAAAAAGTATTAGACGTTTCATTCAAAGGTATTAGTTGTTTAATCCAAAGTATTAGACGTTTCAATAAAAAGTATTAGACGTTTAATTCAATAAAAAGTATTAGACGTTTCATTCACAGAAAAACAAGTGCTAAAAAGAAATGTACGACTTTATTGAATGTTTTTGCTTCTGCTTTATTAAATGTTGTTTCTTTTGCTTTATTGAATGTTATTTATTCTGCTTCCTTAAATATTATTTGTTTTTTGTTTATTAAATGTTGTTTCTTCTACTTTACAGGATCATGTCTTATCTGCCACATCCCTGAGATGATGGAGATGATGATGGAGTACATTTAGGAGATCTGGAGATTATGATGGAGATCATGGTGCTGATGATCAACATCATACTGATGACTTGGGACAGGGTGACACTTCTGCTCCCACCACTAGCAGCTCTGGGGATAAGTGCAGTAGAGGTATAGTCACAATGTCTTCTATTAAGAGGGCTCGTAGCAAGGGGAAACAAGTGCAGGTAATTTTATTACAATTGAACAATTGAAATTTTAATTATATTGATTGATCGTTGAATCTAATTAAATAATATGTTGTTGCAGTTATCATTCAATGAGTATGGGCAGACAATCGGTAAACAGAGTGAGACGTTGTCTTTCTACCTTGAGTCTGCGATCGGCGTATAATCCCTATCGTCTTTGCCCATCCAAGGACCGGACGTGAGCGACAAACCGACTTCTTTGAAAGAAAGATTATGGGATGAACTTTCGGTATGTTAATTATATATATGCTTATTGAAAGTTGTTGTATGATTACTAAATTTACTACATTGTTATGTTATATGCGTACAGAGTACATTTCTCGGTCTTGATTATTCAAAGAAGAAGCAAATATTGTCGCAAGCTGGAGTATTGGCAAAAAAATTTCAGGCTTGGCTGAGAAGTCAAGCACGAGATCCGGATACTGGTCTTTACTTTCGGCTAATTACCGAGGCGATCGTAATTGCCTGCAAGTGGCCCCATACCGAGGAGTTTGTGCGACGATCTATGGATGATGAGTTCCGTAAAAATTGATCAATATCATTTAATGCCCTATGTTTTTCAAAATGTTTATCGTATTTCTATTACCTTTATCAGAAGTTACGGCGAGAAAAATCACAAACAAAGCCAAATCGATGGAGGCACGATATCGTGGGTTCGAATAAAGGTTATGCACGATAAGAGAAAATCAAAGTGAGATCAAAATCCTAACATTTAATTTTGTTTATATATTCACTTTTAATATATCTAATAAGGGGACACGTTAATGACTATCGAGAAAGAAGAAAAAAGAAAGTTGGAGAGAGTGAAGTTCATTTGTTACCCGCTTTGAAAGTTATTTCAAACTATCGAAAGACTCGAACGAGAATATTCCCGATTCCATTAAGACAAACAGATCATCGAAGAAGGGGGTAAGCTATTCATTAATTTGTCTTTGAATTACAAACTATTATTTCTAAACAAATGATTAAATAATAATATTTTGTAATTAGCGAGCGATATCTCGCACCATGACGCCAAGACATCCGCTTTTTTTGCACCGATGATCTACATGGACGGGTATAGGTCCTCGGGGAGCATCCCGCTACTTACGGAGTGTTGGATATGGCGTGGATTTAAGTCATCATTGGCCATGTTACCCGCTTCTTCAAGCCATGAATATGGTGGGTATACTTTTCGAACAAAGTTGCCCGGATGGCTAAAGAGTTGAAACAGATGATGGTCCGAGAGACGGTCGCATCACGGAATGTCCTCGAGTGGAGCAAGTCAGAAATAGTGTCGATGCTATGTTTTTCGGCTATCAATGCTAGGGGCGATTTTATTGAGGTACTTCAAACGACGTCCCACGTGTATCAAATGTGTCTCACATTTATTTTAATTAAAGACTAGTATATATATTAAAATTTTCTAACTAAATATCTTATTCAACAAATCCACCACCTCATGCTACCTTTATTTGGAGGATCCTACTCGGTTGGTGGCTACATGAACGTTGCTCAATAACTCCGATGGAGTTATTCATGGTAGTCCCATCACTCCTGGTTTCGTGAGGGTCACGCTCGATGTACCCATAATCGGAGAAGAGGATTCACCGGTGCCTAAACCAATTGATGAAGCTATCACAGTCGGAACAACGGTCGGGCACTTCATCGAATGGCTGGCCAACTTGGTCTCTCTCACCATGAAGGTAAATTTAATATATGTTATTAAAGTTTATTATCTTATTTGTCGTTCTAAATAATATTGCAAATTGATTGTAGAAACTGCCGACACCACAAAAGCCTAAACAGAAATCAAAGGGTGTCGCAGCCAGTTAGAGGGAGATAACGAGGGACTCCACTATTGGTGATCGCAGACTTGGTTATCCCTTGCCTGGAGACTTAGATCACTTGCCTTTTTATTGTTGATTTCAATATGATCATAGTTCCTATGAATGCTTACTTTCATTGGAATTCTATTGAAGAATACATCGCTCAGGAGCATGTGATTGAAGTCGTGAACGACCAGTGATTGAGTGCAACGAGCATAGCCTTTTACCTCAGGTATGTGTTTACTAATTAATTCTCAGTATTTACTTTCTATATAGTTTAATTTTCAAATTAAATATTAATTAGCGTATATATGTTGGTTAAAGATATTTGGGTGAGGTATATCTCTCCAGAGATCCTAGAGCATGTGGAATGTATTCCTTCGTCTCCTCCCAAGTGTCTTGCTTAATGGCTGATAGGGCACAGACCATGGAGTGGTTAGTTTCTCATATGCTGAGTTATACTGACAGAGATCATCTTATTTTCAAATTAGCGTATATATAGTTTAATTTTCAAATTAAATATTAATTAGCGTATATATGTTGGTTAAAGATATTTGGGTGAGGTATATCTCTCCAGAGATCCTCGAGCATGTGGAATGTATTCATTCGTCTCCTCCCAAGTGTCTTGCTTAATGGCTGATAGGGCACAGACCATGGAGTGGTTAGTTTCTCATATGCTGAGTTATACTGACAGAGATCATCTTATTTTTTGGCCAAGAAATGTGGGGTGAGTACAATAAACATTTCGTTAAAATTTATATTCATAATATATATGATATTTGCACATATGCTAAATTTACAGTTAATTTTAATATTCTTAATATAATATAGGAATCATTGGGTGCTGGTCGTCATAAATATGATCACATTAAGTGTGTATTTTATGGATTCAGTTGCGAATGGGTTGGCTTCAAATCGACCCGATCTCACTTCGTAAATAGAAGCGTAAGTTCATTTTTAATATTATAATATAATGATTTGTTTTACTTATTAAAATTATGCATATTTAATCTAACTTTATTTTTTAATTCTAATAATAATAGTGTGATGACGATGTATCGGAGTCGCCTTCCTAATCAAGGCTCAAGAGCTAATTTCAATAAAGTGAGCTGGAATAATGTTAAGGTAAATATAATTTATTAAGTTACCAAATTAATATAAAATAATTATAATTGTAATACGTGATTATATTGTTAATCAACAGGTACCGAGACAACGAGATAGTGATCACTGTGGACATTTTGTGTGATGTTATATTGAAGATATAATACGCGCTTCTCAAACGGCGGTTCCTATCAACGTAAGTCAACATATAGATTTATTTAAATTATTATTAATTGAATAAAAATTCATACTATATATCTAACTATATTGATTAATTGGTCGTTGTTGGCAGTTTGTCTATGATCGTCCGGTCAAGTCTTACTCTAAACAAAGAATGAATAAATGGAAAATGAATTGGACATGGTACATTTACAATCGATTCTTGTATAATTATAGATAGAGTGGGATAACTTTTGGTAGCATATTACTTATATATATATTTGTATTGATATACTTCATGCATGTTTTAATTTGTTGTATTGGACGGATATTTATTTCATGATGTGTATGCGTTTATTAATTTATTTGATGTTTTGGTATTGGACGTATATATATTATCGTGTGGTATAAAATTTGGTTTTTAGTTTTGGGTTTGGTTTTGATTTTATATAAACAGGATTTTAAAAATATAAATTAAAAGTAAAATATATATATATATATATATATTGGACAACGGTTTTTAACCGCTGTCCAAGTGTATTTATATATATAAAAATTAAAAAAAGGGTTAGGACAGCGGTTTACAACCGCTGTCCAAGTGAATATTCTTGCAATGCGGTTAAAAACCGATGTCTTAGTGCAATATCTCTTACTTGGAGAGTTGTTATAACCGCTCTCCAATGTCATTTTTAACAGCTTTCCAAGCCCAAATCTGTATTAGTGCTCGACGTAAACAAAATAAAAAGTTAGATTAATTTTTCGATCAAATTTTCAATTTTCCGATGAAAATGATTGAAATTGAAACCAAAATGACCAAAATTAATAAATTAAAAATTTACAGGACCATACGGGCAGATTTATAAGATCATTTGTGGTTTTTTCTCGAAATGTCATCTTCCATATTTTCTATCATTTTATGAGTCAGCCAAATACCTTGAGCAAATATCTCTTTTAACACTCACAATTTTTGAGTTGATCTTCTATATATCATATGCACAATTTATAATGTATTTTTAAAATATATAATTTGTTACTATTCGATGATGCATGCTCGATAAACTCGATTTTTAGACGATAAATCAAAACATTATGTGAGAGATCGATAACTCATGTTGAGTCAATTTTTATGTGGCTGGTGCTTGCCATTAGGGACTGTCCCCCACCAGGAATTTTAATTTTTGTATTATTATATTATAAATTTTAATATATTATTTAATAAAGAACCTAATCTTTCTTAGAGTTAATCTTGTATTGATTTAACAATTTATAGGTGTACTTTTAATGTAATTAAAGCCAAAAACTGACAAGTTTTATGAATAAATAAAGACAAAGTCTAGTATGCAAATTTGTATAGATGCAAAAACTTTAATTTTCAACCAAATTCTATAATTGATGAATGTAATACAAAATTGAGTGGTTCATGGTTCACTCGGTCCGACTAGTTCATGGTTCACCCAGCTCAAATAGGTCATAATTTAGGATTAATTATTTAGTGTTTAGGGTGTAGTTGGTTGATTTAGGATAATTTTATAGATTTTTATCTATACAAATTTGCACACTAGACCTACTCATAAATAAATAATGGATGAAATCGGTACTTGTTATTTTTAATTGGACTCTACGTAGTTACCATCCACAAATTATATCATGGATTGTGTTAATAATTTTGATCCTGAATCTTTGATTACTGTTGTAAAAGCGTACGTACACAAATTATATAAGAAACAGAAAACTAATATTGTATTGCATGTGTAGACATATCATGAGAAGTACATGAAAAAGAAAATTGTTGTATTGCATAGGTAAAAATTACGAGACACACTTGCGTGAGACGGTCCCACGGTCATGAGACGGACATAATTTGGACATTAGTATTTTAATACTTTATGAAGAGTGGGTGTTGATTTGTGCTAGATTATGAGTTTTTGTCAAAAATTATTATGACATGTGTCTAAGGATATAATAATTTTCTGTTAAGGTATAATCATGCATAAGATAAAATATACCCAATTTACATCAGCATTGCTCATGGGGTATTATTTATTAGGGATTCTGAGATAAAAAAAAAATCCATTTACAACGAAATAATATTTGAATTATCTCAAACAACCATGACTCTATATATATTCAATAACCACCACGCCGTTGTCCACATTCATTTGAATTAGCAGGATATTGTATTTACCATGTGAAATTATTATGATAAATTTCAATAATTCATTGATCAAATACTTTTCTTATTTAATACTCTTAACCTTCGTTTCATTATACCTAAGAATTTAATTTCAACATTTATTAATAAAAACTAGTAACCTCTTTTAACAATTTATAAACTCCACTACTAAATGAGTGAATCTCATGTACATTCAGGTGCACCTTGCATTAATAGTGCATTTTAGAATCGTGTGACTTGTTATACTGAAAAGTGCAACTTATTTGCACTGAACCTTGCAACTATTTCTCCATATTAATAGTTGCACGACTCAGTGTAATTAAGTTGCACTTTTCAGTATAACAAGTCGCACGATCCTAAAATGCACTATGAGCACACGGTGCACCCAAGTACATACAAGACCCAGCCTTACGAAATGTTTTCAAGGTAAATAATAAAAAACAAAAGTTACGTATTGATATGTATAATTGTATTTATTACTTTTAATATAACTTGACTCATATGTTTGGACCCCAACGTGTAAATTAAGCCATAGAGAGCCATCAAACTTCCTAGTCAATCTAATTAGATATTTCAACACTAATTTTTTTATACCTACCTTTATAACCACAAATCAACAAACTTATTTATTCTTGTATTGTTCAAATTCTTTGAACCTCATTTTCCATTTCTTTCTCATGGATACTTACCAAACAGCCATGTTCAAATCTTCATCGCCTTCTTCTTCTTCTTCTTCCGCTCTCATACAAAACCCCATGTTTAATACGATGATGATGAATCCTCAACCGCACGATGACCATCATGATTATAACCTAAATAACGGGTACATGGGCCTCATCTCAACCATGGAAAGTTTTCGTGGCAGTATTAATAGTACTACCACGATGGCTACCACTACCACTTCTGTTGGTCCGATTATGGCGAATTTAGAAAAGAGAAAAGGGGAGAAGAAGTCCAAAAAACCTAGATTCGCGTTTCAAACGAGAAGCCAAGTTGATATTCTTGATGATGGGTATAAATGGAGGAAATATGGTCAAAAGGCAGTGAAGAACAACAGATTTTCCAGGTTTTTTCCTTTTTTTTTTTTTGAATTATGTCAATTATTGAGTGAAAAAAAAAAATTAAGATTTCAATTATTTGTGTGTACCTACATGTGATCATACTAATTCATAGTATTTGCTGTTAAAATTGATTACTGGTCAAGATGGTTAAATTATGTGGTAAGTCAGGATTAAATTTGAAATAAGGCATGAAGTTTGGCACTTAATTAATTTGGAGCAAACTCTGCGATGTGTTAATAATAAAAGTATTAGAAATTATATGGAATATTATTCGTATGATTCATTTTTCTTTCACAACTTATTAAGGTGATCAAACATATATTTACTATAGAACTAATATAGTGTGTTTGTCATATTTCCTAATCTATTTTATTTTATTTTGACGGAAATACTAATATACCATTAGTTTGTGAAAGTTATGATAGAGCTATATACATATATGGCTGCCCCATTAATTTAGATATAACTAATGTTATAAAAATTAAGATCAATTAATTTGTGAAGTTATTTTACCCCGTTCTACGGCTTTGTATAACATTTCTTGATAAATTTTTCATCGTTTGATCCACGGCTAAGTCTTTTAGGGTGTGTTTGTTTTGGGCTTATAGTGGACGGGGGAAATCCTGAACTTTGAAATCTAGGATTTTAAAATCCTAATGAATATTAAAATTGTATGTTTGTTTTGAGGTTTTATAAGGTCGAATTATATAGAATTGTAAAAAAGTTGATTGATTTGTATTATTGTATTATTATAATAATGATTGAATGATTGAATATTGTGTTGGAAATTGTGTAAAAGTGATAATATTATTATTAATGGGAATAGGTGCAGATGTAGGGTTTAGGTTATGTTTTAAATTGGATTTTGAAATCCTGATTTTAGTATTGTATTAAATGAGTATATGGAATTGTAAAGTCCAAAGTCCGTCCGGAATAGTCTCAAAACAAACATGCCCTTATGCATTCATAGTTCACTTTTGAATCATGCAACTTGTTATATTGAAAATACAACTTGTTTATACTGAACCGTTCAATTATTAATATAAAAAAATAATTACATGATTCAGTTTAAACAAGTTGCATATTTCAATATAATAAATTGCATGATTCTAATATATATTATGAGTGCACGGTGCACCTGGATGCATATGAGACTCACTCTTCTTCATCCACTATTCCTAGTCAAAGCATCGAATATTGACTGTTCTAGCCCATATCCAAACTCTAGGATGAGTAGATTTCATGTCAAAATGCATTTCTAAATTTATGAGATCTTTTGAGGCATTAACTATCAGATTTTAAAGGACCAAATCAATGGGTTAATTAATTAAAATTCTGGTGTATGAACTGCATACTCCCGTTGTACCAATTATATATGGTAATAGAGTTTTGCACAAAGTTTTTCTTTTTCTTTTTCAAAAAAATAAATCAAACAAGTAAAATTTCGATTATAACTCTATTTAATAAGTATTATATTTTTTTAATATAATTGATGCATAGAGTTATTTTAGCAAATGAATTAGGAAAAATTACCAAAATGACATATAATATGGACGGGATCTAGGGAGTAAAATTAGAAGAGGTTCATTCTCATATACACTAATTGTGGTGCAATTGAAGCATACTAATACTTTTCAGTTAAAGTTAAACAATTAATAATTTATGTGAAAGTACTTTTATTGATAACAAATTAATATTTTTTTAGTGAAACAAATTAATACCTTTTAAAAATATATTGTACAATTGATGTATATAACTTTTTGTTCATGGGAGATCCAAGATGGGTGCTCAACTGATCACTACAATTAATAACTCAAAATTTATTAATAGGTACATAGGTACAAAAAGATTGCACATAAGCAGGTACATTTGCAAATTATGTGCAACTTCGACTGTATATATGCAATTATTTTGTATCTATTAGTAAATTTTTAAAAAGTTTGTACCTATTAGTATACCAGATAGTAATTATTCCATCCAAGATTAAAGAAGTGTTTATGTTTATGGTGAATTTTGCTTGTAATTATGATAGTGATTATTCCATCCAAGAATAAAGTAGTGTTTATGTTTATGGTGAATTTTGCCTGTAATTATGATAGTGAACCAATAAATATATATATATATATATATATATATATATATTCCTAATTAGTAATTTATTAATATGTTGCAGAAGCTATTATAGGTGCACACATCAAGGTTGCAATGTGAAAAAGCAAGTGCAGAGGCAATCTAAAGATGAAGGCATTGTGGTTACTACTTATGAAGGCATGCATTCCCATCCAATCCAGAAATCCACTGACAATTTTGAGCACATTCTTAGTCGGATGCAGATTTACACTTCCTACTAACTTCCCATGCATGCAAAATGCACTACTTGTCAATTAGTAATATATTTGAATAGACATTATTATTATTATTAGGATATATATGTTTCTGTAAACTGTACATCTTTAATGAATTTAGAAACTTGGGAAGTTCACATATATATGAGAGATCTGAATTGATCACAACTATTATATTGATGGGTCAGAATAATAGTCATACAAAGGTTTGCGTTTCATAAAACAGAATTTGAACAATTACCCATAGCCTTCCAAAAAAATTTGAATGTTGAAGAAGATGGATTGATGGATCGTGATCAGTTACCAACTTACCATTGTGATTTCCAACTATTTGTTCCAATCTGTTAAGTATATTACTTTTACTTAATTTATTCTTCTAATCAATAAATTATTATTATGAAAATTTATAAAATGTCAAATCTGTTTAAGCTTATGTGGCGCAACATCTACATAAAATTTAATTCAACCAGATTATTTCGCTCAAAATTCCTTCATTCTCATTAGAAGTTACTTAAAATTTCAATTTCACAACTATTTATACCACATCAATTATATATTATTGCTAAAAGTTATCTTTATCATATAAAAGTGTATTTAATATTGATTTGTAATTGTATCAACTTTTCGTTCATCTCATTTTATTTAAAGAAATCCTATATTTAAGAATCTTAATTTGTAAAATTAAAAGAATCTCGATAATCTCAACAATGAGAATTAAATGTATTAAAAAAAATTATTCTATTAATGAATAAATTAATTATATTATAAAATTTAAATTTTCATTGAATTGTAAAAAACCCAACGAAAGTTTGATACATAGTTTAAGAGCAAGTGATATCATTATTTTTAAAAAAAATTACTTAATTTTATAATCCAAAACAGATGTATCCTACATCGATTATATATCATTGCTAAAAAAATTATCTTTATCATATAAAAATATATTAATGCTAAAAAAATTATCTTTATCATATAAAAATATATTAAGCATTCTGGTAAATAGAAAATTGTGCATGTTTTTAGATTGCTTAAGTATAATTTTATTATACTCGATTCGATTAGAATTGCATGTTTTCTATTTATTTGTACTTTGATGATGAAATTCTACACTTGATCTATTTGTTTGTTTTTGGGTGATTCTAGGTTTTTTTTTTTTTTTTGGAACAGTTTAATTAAACCTGAGACGAGCCACATAAAAAGATATATTGAAAACCCGAGCTGATCGTGTTGATACGAAGAAAAAGCCCAACACCAAAAGACCAGTGCTAGGCCACACAACTACACAAGGAATAAAGCCCACGAGTCAAGGCCCATAATTTATTTGATTAGAGTTGACCAAATTGTTAATTGCGTGGAAAAGGCTACAGGCTTTCATTAAGCCCATGAACTAACTACCCTATTATATAAACACTAGTGTAGAACCTGTGTATTACACGGGATTTTAAATAAAATTAGTATTTCAATTTTTAATATTATATTTTACTATGAAATTAGTTAATATAAATTTTAAAATTTTTCATTTTGTATGATAAATTATTATAAGAATATTGTAACAAAAAAAATTAGTATTATAAGGTTAAACATAAATTAATATAGATATAATTGTTTGTACAATAATTAAACAATGAGTGAAAACACATATAACGATCGCAATGTATCCTGTCCCAAAACCTATGTGGAAACAACAACAAATTGGAACATCCCATAATATCTAAGTATAAATACTGCAATCCCATGTATTAGATTAGGAAAATCAGATTAATGGTGTGTGATGAGCGTTAAAATTTGAAGTACCACATTATACAATTGAAAATACCACATTATGCAACATTCAAAAAGACTATGAACTCACTCCAATTTACCTGAAAACCCATTCTTCTCACTCCATGCAGGATTTCCAGAGCCAGTCTACATTTGATGCAGAGTTAAAAGAAAGGAAACAAAGTATATGCATAATATAAAATCAAAATTACATTTGTCAAGTACCAGTGTAATGGGCTTCTTCCGTCATTATCAGGAACCTCAGGATCAGCATTCCACTTTGTGACAATATGACAAAAGAAAGCTGTCTGTCCATACTGTGCTGCAATATGTGTTGCCTGCAATCAGAGAAAGTGCGAGACTGAATACATAGGAGACGTTCATGACATGGAACCATATTTGTGGCAGCAACAGAAAATAATTTAAATAAACTGATAAGCTTCTATATGACACAGTGTAACCTCATTCCAATGACATAGTTTTATTTCACAGCTTTTTTCAATGTCAATGACATAGTGTAACTATAAACTACAACCTTCTGGCTCAATAGTAACCTACAACTCCAATCTAATGACATGTTCAACAATTAACTACATCTCTGTTGATTTATTTCACAGGTTTTTTCAATGTCAAGATACAAATGACTCATGTGGAACATTTCAGCTAACATCATAACCCAGCATTATAATTAAAATTGTAAATTATTAAGGAGATTCAACTGGACCAAAAAGAGTACCTTTGTCCTTTGATGATTCATAATTGGATGGCGGACAACAATAAGCTCACAAAACAGCTCATGTATTTCTTGTGCGGCCATCATCTTATTCTCTTATAATATGCTCTACCAGAACTCAAGATATGATAATATCATAATTAATTAATGAAGAGTTAGATCATTGAGTTAAAATCCTATAATTATGAATTGAAATCTTTTAATTTACTCCTCAACAACATCCTGAAACTTATAAATGAATATAAAAAATGATATATATAATCCATATCAGACTCAAAGTATGGTTTCTTTACCAGCTTCAAATAGCTCGCATTTTCTTTACGCATCTGACTTTGTATACCTTTTTAACGAATGGCATCATAAGTCCAAACAGAAAAATCATAATGAATGTAGAACATATCATCTGAGTATCCACTTTCTTCCAGGGTCTGTATGGCAAGATCAAGTAGTTCCTGCAATTTGGATTGTAATTGAAAATTTTCAAAATCATGATGCTAAATATGTCAGCAAAACATACTACATATGCACACATTAACATTGATGATTGCTGGTTTATCCTTGTATGGAACCAGACTGTTTTTTAAATCTCAAGTTATCAGAGATGCAATCTTTTCAAACTCCATTCTGTAAGTATGACATGCATTTTAAAGTACATATATAAAGCATAAGCAAATAATATAATGCATTGACAATTAGCTGGAGCATTAGTAGCCATCAATGAAAGTCAATGGCTTACATCAAAATAGCATGCCAAGCTCATACCAACTTATGGTATAAAAGAATATACAATTCATAATATTTTATGATCTGATTAAGGTAGAGCAAATTACGCACCTGCACCTGCATACGCAAAGCTTTCAAGTTATGGTCATCTTGAATTTCATGGATCCCACCACTTATTGCAAATAGAGCTTTTGAAGGAACACATCCGAGCTGTCGAAATAAAAGCAGGAATTATAATTTATTTTAAATTTCACAACAACGAAGAAAAATAAAAACACCCAAATGATCCAATCTACATGGCCTTCGAAGATCTATTCAGACTCATAAACACCAGGTTGATTGAAAATTCAATCATCAAACTTCTTAAAGAAAGGAACTAATACTCAGTAGAAAATGCAGGTGATTACAATAAAATCTCAACCACCGCACTAATATCTAAATGAATATGAGAGAAATTAATATATTGACATCAATCATGTAGCACCTATTCTTGTATGTACAATAAAGAGTCTGAAATTCTAAAAAGATTTGAATAATACGGACCTTATCATTCACTTAGGTGTTTCGACATTCAGATCGCCATCTCTTCTGCCGTCAAAGCTCCGCCGCGTATTTCCGTTTGAAACCAGGAGCTACCACGCTGGAATTTCTGAGCCCGGCCCTTCTCCGGCTCTGCTTCAATTCCGATTTAGATCATATAGGGGAACGCGGCCCCCTGATCACGACCCTTTCTCCGGCTCCGCTTCAATCCGTTTCAGATCAGAATAGGTTTTCTTTGACAGAATTCAGATCAGATAGGTTAGATCAGATGAATTAGATAGATAAGATTATTAGATCAAAATGGCTGCATAGACGTTTTTGATATTTTTGATAAAAAATTAGATAGCCACGTTTTTGATAGATTAGATAGAAGATTAGATAGATTATTAGACAATAACAAAAACGGAAAAGGGGGGAACAAATCATATATGCCTAAAAAGAAAAATTCACTCCAACACTGAAGAATAGACTATGCGAGATAGTAAATAGCTTTTGCGATGGTGATGGCGAGCAGCGAAGGCGACGGCGACGGCGAGCGGCGAGCGTCGACGGCGAGCAGCGTTGGCGATGGCGAGCGGCGATGTTGATTTTTTTTAGTGAAATAGGGTTTATTGGGAGGAGAATAATGAGGAAATATTTTTAGAGAGACGTGGCAGACACATCAGGGGAAAAAAATGACGTGGATTCAACTCTAATTCTTATAATGACATATAGACCAAATCACCCCGAAGCTCAGCAGAAATAACTCTGAATTAGTATAAAGAGGGATGCTTGTGTACAGCAGCGGGGGAATATTTTGGAGGCACGCAACAAAATAGAAGGACACGACAATTCTTAATTGAAGGACACACACAGTTGTAATTTTGAGAGTCTTATTTAGTTAGCATCTTTATTTTAATTTCAGGGATTTTTAAACTCGTATTTTAATATATTAATTAATTTAAGACGTTTACAATATTTATCTTAGGATTATTTATTTTATCTAAACATACTTGAATATTTAATTTGGATTGATCACCTAGGTAAAATTATTCTTATATGTCTGTTAGTTCATAAATTTGTAATCCGTAATTGTTGCAGATTATGGCAATTGGTAGCAACTAGTATTTTGTTATGGTGATTTAAATTGGGTTCTTTCGAATCAAGCTTGCGTATTTGAGAATTTGTTTGTCCTTTATCCTAGAGTTTAATGCTTTGGCTAGATTAAATTTAAATCGATTCAGACTGCTCAGCTTAAAAAAAATGGATTGGAGAGCTTGTTTCAATTGAGTATAATTAAGAGATAATAACCGGTAGCCAGAGCTTGTTGACTACTGAGGACATTAATCATAGAGATAAATAGAGTAAATGTCGCTGTCAGTTAACAACATTAAAGTCGAAGAATGAATGAACTGTGAATTGGAACGCCTTTTTATTGTTGATTTTTTTTATTTTATTAATTGTTAGTTTTAGTAATTTATTGTTTTAAGTTTTAGTTATAGAATTCCAATCCAATTAAAACCCCCATTTTCGTGTTACGTGTTTGTCTTCATTAATTCATACAATTAACATAATAATTATTCTACGTTCCCTGTGGATCGACCCATTACTTACCACTACTACGAGTTAGTAGGATATAATAGGGTATTTATTTTTGTCGCACCTTGTCAGTATTGTCACATTAATTTGAAAATGCATCAAATTTTCTTCAATCTTATATTTGAAAAAATTATATACTCACTCTGTCCACAATGAGAATAAAAAATTAGCTTCACAATGAGAATTAAGTATATATTAAAAAGTTTGAATTTATTCTTAACAGTACATCATTATTTAATTAGTTGATAAACTTATTAACTATTTATCCCATATTGGTTATATTTTATAGCTAAAAATTATTTTTATCATATAAAAAGGTGTTAGACATTAATTTGTAATTACATTAATTTTTTTCCATCTTCTTAAATAGTTGATGAACTTATTAGCTATTTATCCCACATTGATTATATATCATAACTAAAAGTTATTTTTATCATATAAAAAGTCATTAGTACATTGATTTGTAATTGAGTCGGTCTTGAATGAAAATTTTCACCATGAAAATCCTTTACAAATTTGGTAATTCTCACTACAAAATTTTCACTGTGAACCAATTCTTCTTCTCCTACGGTATTTAGGTTCATTATCTCTATGAACCTGTGTTTTATTATAATGAATATAATCGGTAGGGAAATTGATCTTTTTTTCTTGTAACTTTGACTCATTTTTATCTTGGTCATATTAACTTACGATTTTTTATATTGGTTCTGTAATTTTACAAATTTTGACTTTTCGTCATGTCACCAACTATTGCAGGTAACAGGACTAAAAAGTCAAATTTTTCTAAGTTACATGACTAAAATCAAAATTAAATTATGATCTTGGTCTCTAGTAACTTTTTACAAAAAATTCAACTTTTTAGTATATCACCGCTATTACAGGTAACTAGCCGGTGACATGATGAAAATGTTAAATTTTGTAAAGTTACAGGACTAAGATAAAAAATCGTAAATTAGTAGGACCAAGATCAAAATGAATTAAAGTTAAGGGACAAAAAAATGTATTTTCCCTAATGTGTATTTCATAATTTTTGTGGGTGTATTTTCTAATAATGCTGTGGGTGTGAATAACCGGACCCTCTATTAAACGCATAGCCCGAATATTCGTACCAAAATCCAACCCTATTTTATTTCAGAAACACAGCCCAAGTGCCCAACCCAATAAGCTCTCATCTGCACTTGTTAAATTTATTTAACCCTACAGCCACTCCCTCTTGTTACCTCCAATACTAACACAGAGTTTCGTTTCGCTCAAGAATCAACTCGATTCAGATTCTTTCATCTCTCTCGAGAATTCATATTTCCAGACTGTTTTTAAACTTTTGGGAGCTCTTCAGTATCCTCTTGCACTCTCGGATTATTTAGTTTCGTTTTTTGATCCCATAATTTGTGCGTGGAATAATTATTCAATGTTTGATCGTTTTGTCAATTTCATTTGAGAATCTCCGGTGTTACATCCCCAGTGCTGATGGCGCTTTCCCTCGGCAAGCTCACGCTCATCATTGGTGCAGGTGAGTGATTTCTTAATTGATGCAATTGTGTTCGAATTTTCTGAAGTTTTCATATTTTGTGTTTTTTACTGCTTGTTTTTGTATTTTTCTTCTATTCCTGTTTGTCGAGTTTGGTGGTGTTGCGGTTTTCCAATTTTTGTTGAATTTTAGAGTTTATTGTAAACCTGTTCTGGATTCTCTACCTGATGAAGTTAGCTAGGTTGAATGTATTGTTTACTATGTTTTTGTTTTTGTTATTAAGTGTGTGGTTAGTAAGATGAAGAGTTAAATTCATTCCTTTACGCGATTTATAGACTGGGTTTGTTGGGTCACTGGGATGAGGAGCTAATATTACCCTAACCACAGAGGACAAGAAAATGCTACTTATAAATTGTTTCTATATATTTAATCGTTATTCTTTAATTTGAGTTTGGGTGCAATTTTGATGCATTCAGTCATTATTCTACAGTTAAGATGCACATTGTTAGCATTGGTTATATACAGTCTTCCCGAGAATGTTTTACTAAGGAAATTCAATATATGCAGGCCTTGTGGGGTCAGTTCTTGCTAAAGAGGGACGAGCATCTGGTGTTTCTGATTTTTTCTCCGGTGCATTTAAGGTAATTTTGGTATTGGCAGTTGAACTTGTGGAGATCGTGGAGTGTAGTATTTTGACCAACCTAATGAAACTTCATCACTTTATTTCTTGGCAGATTGCCCTGAAGCAACTTAAACAAGATGATAAAACAACATCAAGTTCCAAACCTAGGAATGATTCTTTGATGCAACAGGTTTGGAGTTAATTTTCTCTATGATTACGTGCTTGCCTTTTTCTCTTGTCTAATTGAGAGGTCTTTCACTAATGGTATATTCAGTGTCATTTTTTTCTATGTTCTATCTTATTATGTTTTAGCTGTGCTCATTTCGCAACTTTTCATACTTGTTTAGAGTTCACTCACCACTGCATACCTTCTTTGATGGATATGGTATCTGTATGTTTTGCTTTCATGCCATTTACTGAGTCAAGGGTCAGATTGTTATTCGCCATATGACTCTCAATGTTGTCTCTTAATTCTTAAAGTTTTCTTGAAGAGGAGAAAGTTTAAGACTAGTGTATTATGAGGTATTAACTACAAGGTTCTTGATTTATTCATGGGTCTAGTTTGATTAAAGTCAAGCTGATGAAAAGATAGAAGACATCTTCGGCATCAAGGAAACTTGCTGCAACATAATTTGGTGGTGATAGGTGCTTTCTTAGTAGAGTTAATAGTATTTTGAGTATCAATGTAGAACGTACTGTATAGTTGGCCATAGAGAAATAAATAGAATGTTATAATTGATAATAAATGTGAACTGATAGTTTCTGGCTCTCCTTCTCTTGGTCATACTTGCGATAAATTTTTGACATGCTTTGTCATAATTACAACTCCGCTGTGATTTGCCCCTATTTTGGCCATGTTAGATTGGTCTATTAAAACTTATACAAATGCTGTTATAAAAAAACTGATTTAGTTTTGAATATTTTTATAGGTTAATAGCCTGCGAGAGGAGCTGCAATTCTTGGCATCAAACAGATCTGTTACTATTGTTACTGGAAATCGATCAGGTCACTTTAGCAATTTTTAGATTAAGCAACATATTTTTTCTTATCAACTGCGTGAAATTCCAAATGCATCATGCATTTCCTGGTTGGGCACTTCTTCTTTAGCACTGACATTTGGTGTATTTTTTCAATTTCACTTTTCTTCTTAATGAATTTTCTTACAGGCGACCGAATTATAATGGTACAGAGCAAGCAGTATATTTACTGTATGCTTGGATTTTTTCTAGTATTATATGCATCTTTTTCATGTAAGAGTGATCTCATGCTTAAAGATTTTATTAGAGACTGGTGCTTTGCTTTTAAGTGATATGGTAATCTGTGGCATCTCTTCTTCGTAACATTTGAAAGGGATCTCTCATTCCTTACATTTTTCTCTCTAAATGAAACTTTTTGTTTCCTATCAAAAAAAAGAAAAAAGGAGTGATGTGCTTCTCATGTTTTGTTATTTTCTGGTTATTAAACTGGCTTGAATTCTGTATATATTACTTTGGTTAACAAAAGAAGAACTTCAGTTAGCATCTTCTCTTCAGATGCTAGATTTTCTTTAATATGGTGCAAGCCTGCTCTTCTGCTATTGTTATGTACTGTTCTAAAGCTAAATAAACGCATATATGGACTTGTTCAGATTCAATCCTCTATGCTGCTACTTTAGCTTTATATATGTTTTGATGCCTCTCGATGCTCACCTTGATCTTATTATTGATTTGGGAAATAAATTATATTGTACTATTGACTGACTGTATCTTCTCCTACTTTCTGCAGCTTCTGGAAAATATGGCGTGGTTGTTATTGTTGTAGTTGTTGGATATGGCTACTTATGGTGGAAGGTAATGTTATATTTCTGGTTTCACACTCTGATAAACACTTCACGAATTTGTTTAGACCTAATTTTTTCCCAAGTTGCTTAAAAATTTTTGCCCCCTTTTGTCTATATGCACTTTATGTTTGCTTTCTCATTATGTGTGTATTGATTCAATTTCAGAATATGTTTTGCTTTTAGGTGTTTAGAATTACCGTTTGAATAAATTCCTGACTATAATGTAGAGTCAAGCTTAATGAGGCCACACTTTAGTATAGTGGAATGTTTATTTTAACTTAAAAATTACAAGATTGAAAAGTATCCCGGTTTACAAGACTTGACCTCATTAGGTAGATGAGTTTTTGTTTTCCAAGTAAACCTAGTAATCATTACATCTTTCATTTTAAAATATAGTATATTGTTAATCCAACTTTTTTTTTTTTTTTTTGGCTGTTTTGTAAAGAAAAAGGCTGATACAATTTTTAATACTTTGCTTGCAGGGTTGGAAACTTCCTGATATGATGTTTGCAACAAGGCGTGGGTTAAATGATGCATGCACATCTGTAGCCAAACAGCTCGAGGGTGTTTACTCCTCAGTTTCGGTAAATTTTCAATTCTTGAGTTTAGTTTACTGTTCTAAATCCGGTATGCTATTGTTCCTTCAGGAGAGACCCAAATCTGGATTGTTATTGTTCCTTCAGGAGAGACCCACACATGATTTAAAACTATAGATATTTGATTGTTTACATCTGTGTATTTTATAATGTTTCTTCATCATATGTTGTTCTGCAAATCCTCGCTTTTTATAAAATTTTCCTTTAAATTTTACAGGCCACTAAAAAACATTTATCGTCAAGAATCGACCGTGTAGATTGTAAAATTGAGGAGTGTGCTGATAATACCTCGGCAACAAAAGTGGAGGTTAGGCAAAATAATTTGCTGATTATTGATTCAAATCTGCACCTTGTTTCCCTGAAATCCTGTCAACTTACTGAGTGGTAATTTGTATAGGTTACTGAATTACGAAGTGATGTGAAACTGATAGGTTCAGATGTCCAATCTGTTCACCATGTAGTGCGATCTCTGGTGATTATTCCCTTGCCTCACTACTTTATTCAGTTTCTTTTTGAATCTTACTCTACCTTTATGCCTCGTTTGGTTTCAAGTATTGGATAATCAGTGATTATGAATACCGAAATGTGCAACACAGTACCACTTTGTACAAACTTCGTTTGGTTACAAAATAATGAAATCAATTTTCAGGTGATTACATATCAATTTCTTGTTTGGTGTTATCTATTAAGATCAGTACATAAAATTTATTGACTATTTTTCGCTTAGATTAAAATCAGTACAAAATTTGTTTTGAAATAAAGGTGAGTTTGTAATTTCAAAATTTGGGGAGCAGACCAAGATTGCGGATACCAGCTCCATGTGGTTTCCATAATAACCACCACAAAAGGGTATACACAAACCGTGTATACCCTGCTCCAAGGATAATCCATAAAGAGAACCAAACACAATATTAGAGGATATTAGTCATCAATAACATGCTAATATGAAACCAAACGAGGCCTTACAGTACTAATATATGGTTTATTGTGGATCTGAAATTAACCTTTTCATGCCACAGGAAACTAAAATTAGCAGGATAGAAGGAAAACAGGTATCACAATAGCTCCCAGTATCATATTCCTGAGCTGAGTGCAGTTATTAGCACTTCTTTATAATGATGGTATTGTAATGTTTTTTCATCTTTGTAGAATGATATAAACCATGGAGTGGGGAATTTGCTTAATTTCGTGGACAATCTTGGTAGTACCCGCAGCCGTAGCCCAGAGCAAATTGAGGCAAGAGTTATATCCCGTGCTCTCTTGACTCCTGTTATTTTTAAATAATTCTCCTAACTAATGTAATGAACTATGTAGGGATCTGCATCAAGTTCTTCCCGGCCTGCTCTTGAAATGCCAAAAGTATCTCCGTCACGGGTAATAATATCTCGTAATTTAGTTTCTAAATGCCTATGAAATCTCTCTTGCATTCCGACTGTTTTTTAGTTTTAGTGGGAGCGTACTAGCTGTGCACTCAAATCATATTACTTCTTTTTGCTTCTCAGACTATCTCTTTACCTGCCAACACTTCATCAGAGCCACCTTCACCTTCTACTGCTAATGGATCCCTGAAGAAAAATGCTGTATTCCCACCTCTCAGTTCTACACAGAGTGAAGTAGCTGATTCAGGGCTCAAGGTAAAAGACTTGGAAAAATACCATGGAGAAAAGAGTGACACTTGGTTGCACCATTGGTGTACTTAATTCTGTTCAATGAAAAAAAAAACTAATACTACCATTTACAAATACAATTGAGTTACACAGTGCAGTTGGTTCATTGACGTATTTGCCTAGAAGAAAAAATTGGGGCGCGGCTATTGACTCCCCGGTGTTTGCTCAATTCACCTGTATGTGATTGTACTAATTGCTAAAAGTGTTATACATATGGGTGTATTGAGCAAAAGTCCGGGTGTGAATAACCAAAATAATCCCTATACTAAAAATATAAATGAGAAGATGCGTCTCAACAAGACATAATGGCATAAAGGCTTAGTTTTTTTATGCTTTTGAGTAACAGTATTGCTGTGTTTCTATAGGCTCTTTATGGAACTTCGGATGTTGCTGGAGGGTCAGGCCTAAATAGCCCTTGGAGTTCAAACAGGACTGAGGAAACGAACATGGAGAGTTCGGTTAATGGTTTATTCAGGTTTTTTCGAAGTCGAAGTGCTGTGCAGCCTACCAAGTAGCAGTATGTTGTAGATTGTGAACACAGCAACTATTTAGTATTTAGGATATAATTCCTGCACAGGCATTGCCTGCTATATATATGGTTACCAAAATTTTGTAGATCCGGCATTTATTTCGCAAATTAGCTCTTGAAATGCTTGCCGAAATTGTCCTAAATAATTGCTACAGTTTTTTTTTTACCATGCAGCTACATTGGAAACTAGTAGAAAAGTTTATATAAAAGAAAAATCACGTTCATTTGAGGTTTTTATTATTATTATTATTATTATTATTATTATTATTATTATTATTATTTTTATTATTATTATTATTATTATTATTATTGTTATTGTTATTATTATTATTATTATTATTATTATTATTATTATTGTTATTATTGTTATTTTTATTGTTATTTTTATTGTTATTTTTATTATTATTGTTATTGTTATTGTTATTGTTATTATTATTATTATTATTATTATTATTATTATTATTGTTGCAGTTTATTGAGTTGAGCTATCTTCTCTCATAACAGTTTGGTGAGTTGAGTTATCTTCTCTCAGAAATTGGTTAAGTAACAAGCATCCATCGTTCTATGACTGCATAATGAGAGAAGCGAAAATTCTGAGTTGCATTCCTGTTGCACCTAAAGTTGAAGTAATGGAGTAAAAGAAGACTATTGACGAGAAGGTGGACAAGATTGCTTTCAATGCAACTTTGAACATGTGTTTAGCTCAAGATGACATATATGAAGAAGACAAGGTTGTTGCAGTCAAGGTTAGGCTTTATGAGATGTGTGAGTACCTGTAGAAGAAAGAGACTGATCAGAAGACTTTTTGTAAGATCAGATTAGGAAGATTTCATACATGTACTTGTAATGCTCATACTATATCAATGAAATGTTCTATTTTCTGTTCTTAAGACAAAATCTATTTGTCTTCTGATTTACTGTTTTTCTCTCTTCTATTATTACTTGTTCAACATGCTTTCTAGTTAATGTTTTGGTTCCTAAAAAAAAAGGGAAAATTGTTGGGAAATTTATAGTTTTGATGGAAGTTCCAAAACAACTGTAATAGGACCAGTCGAACCTGTTAATCGACTGATGATGAGTTAGGAAACCAGCTTGAACATGTTAGACAGCTGATGGAATAGATTATGTCATATATTGAGGGGGAACTCAATATGTATAGATTAGATGTCAACGATCAGAAGTCAAGATCAGCAGATGCCATCAGAAGTCAAGATCAGCAGATCCATCTGAAGACTAGATCAGCATATGTCAAAGATTAGAATATCTAAAGATCGGAAGACATCGACACTATAAAAGCAAGAAGACCTATTCTATCAAGATATCAGTAGAGTCGATAAAGTTGAAGCTAAGAAAACTGTATCAGAAGACTCAAGGTAGCCTGATCAGTAAAATACTGATCAGTAAGTCAAGCTAAGTCAGAAATGTGATAAGCTTGCCCACGTATCCAAAACATACGAAGGAAATCAAAACAAGAAGAATGTCAACTTAGCTGGCTGTACAAGGCGTCGAATAAATGTACTTGCTAGCCACTAAGAACTCAACACATATGTATGGAAATTGACGATGCAGGATATGGCGTATCATGGCAAACGACTAGAAAGGACAAATATACATGAAGACGGCATGGCCTGCCTGAGCACGTCAAATCATGCCTGCAAGCTACCAAAAATAGTATGAGATTCAAATTGCTTTCCAACGGTTCTTTGATTTCAAGGTCTATAAATATGAGATCAAACCTTCAGAGTAAGGTTACGAGAAATTATACACAAGCTCAAGCTACAAGCAAATTTCCGCAAGAACACCAGAACTCAAGCAAATATACTAAGTGTTCATCTCATAGTTTCTTAGCAAGAAATCTCATCCTTTAACTTTAGGCTACTCAAATACTATGATATATTTCCAGTTGAAAATTATACAAATCTTTACCCAAACTGAGCGTTAGGTTAAGTTTGTGAGCAAGATTTCAAGCTAGGGTTTCTAGTCTCGATTTCTGGGATAAGTTGAGTGAGAACTCTATAAACATATGTTTGTAAGGTGTTTGGACTAACACGTTAAACTAAGTCTAGTTTGGTAAGTAAGTGCCCCTGCTGATAGGGAAGAGTGGACGTAGGACAAGTTGTCCGAACCACTATAAATCTTGTGTGATTTATCTTGCTTTACACTATTGCACACTACTTTTCTGATAAATTATCATGCATTCTCTAAGTATAAGACCAATCTGCACCAAGTGGCTGATCTGATCAGTTGACCTGTTGTCATCTGATCAACTTCAGAATACTTAGAATCTGATTTAAGAAAACTGGTTTTTCTACACGGGTTAAAACAAGCTTCCGCACATCAGTTGACCTGATAGACACCAAACTGATCTGCTTCACAACAATCAGTAAGTTGGATATCAGATCGTACTGATTCTCACACGCACTCTATCATCACTTATCTGATCTTACACGATGATCACGAAAAAGTTTTGGAAGTCTATTCACCCCTCCCCTCTAGACTTTTACCTCACGAAACCCGTTCGGGACCTACACTTCAACCGCAAATTTATCATTTACTGAGCAGATCATCAGGAAACGTCTGGAGAAGATGATTGAGGACCGGTATCCAGAACTTGCTATCAAGCCAGAAGCAAGAGAAGTTGTACTTGATGTACTCACCTGGATGGACATCAGATTGAAAAAGTTTAAAGATTTTGGTACAGTTCTAGAATAGAAAGAGGAGATCATACCATTTCTGGACTACGAGATTCAGATGCGCAAGCTAGTTGGAGTCCAGACAACCCCAGAGCTGCTATCCAATGATGCAGTGGCCGGTCTGATCACTCAAAAATTGGGACTGCCTGACACTCAGATGCACCGAGAGTTGCACATAAGATGGTCAAATACAACAAAGTAATGAGGCAGAGGAAGATGGTTGAAGAGAAAGACAAGGAAATCTCTGAAGCTGCTCCTCTTGTTATTGAGGAAATTTTCAAACAGATGGCCGATACCGAACAAATGGCCAAGGAGATGCGAATTATTGAGGAACCAGAGGAAATTTTTGATGAAGCTGACCGGGGAGATGCAGCAAAGTCCCCATCAGCTGAGGAAGAAACAACTATGGATGTGATAGATCTGACTGCTGAAAAGGGTCAAGCTGAAGCAATGGAGGATGAAGGCCCTTCTTCATCAGCAGGTCAGATAACTCAGATCTTGCAAACTTCTCCGACTTTCAAGCAAAATCTGATGAAGTATATTAAGTCTACATTTTGTGCCAGCATGGCAGAAATGTTCAAAGATGACATGAGCTTCTTTGTTCCAAATGTGATTGAATCAGCCATCAGACGTGAACGAGAAAATGTCATAACTCACTGCATGAGGATTAGTGAAAAGTTCAGAGATAATGCTGCAGAGAAGACGATTAAGATAAATGAGAAGTTGGCTAAGGTGGAGGAAATAAAAAATCAGCAGTTCACGCTGATGATGAATGAGAAGATGACACATCTTACTAAGCTGCAAACATATTTAGCTGATGCAGTCAAGCGCATAAAATCATCTGGAGATAAGCTAGATTTTGTATATGCTAAATTCAGCACTACTGTTGATACTGCTCAAGCTTCGATGTTAGCTATTGTGGACAAGGTTCAGCCCGCACCTGATATTCAATCTCCAGCTCTTGATGATTTAAAGCAAACTCTTTCAAGCAGAATTGGTGACCTCAACATAGAAGTTAAAGCACTTTTTGAGGGAACCAAAAAGGGGGAAGAGAAGAAAGATGCTGAAGTCCAAGAAAGATTAAATCAGGTCGAGAATTTTATGGCTGGGATCCAGATAAAGCTGGATCAGAAAAGATTGAAGAAAGATGCACAAGCAGCTGCAACACTTGAAGCAGCAAAAGTAATTTCATCGTCAACTGAATCGGATGAGAAAGCAAAAGCCGCTGCTGCTCAGAAAGGGAAGAAAGTTGTTGCAGCATAAAGAAAGAAGAAGTTGAGTGAATTGGCTGCCAAGAGAAAGGCAGAAGAGAAAGAGGAAGAGCTTAGAAGGAAGAAGAAGCATGAAGACTCATCAGGACTGAGTAGATCATATGCGATGAAAGTCAAGAAAGGGAAAATTGGCCGATCTGGACAAGGATCAGGATATGTTGAGCCAATTCTACCTGGTGATGTGGATGTGATTGTTAAGCCTGCCAAGAACATGTAGACGGAATGGAAGAAAATCAAGGGCGAATGGTATGTGTCAGCTTACATCAATCAGATTATTCCCATTTCTGAAGACAAAGATGAAATCTTCAGAAAATGGTTGAGTAACAAACATCAAGAATTCTACAAGTGCCTGATGAAGGAAGCGAAGACTCTTCTGAGTTGCATTCTGGTTGCACCAGAAGTAGAGGTGATGGACTACAAGAAAATTGGTGAAGGAAAAGTGGACAAGATTGCCTTTCAATGCGACTTTGAACAAGTGCCTTATTCAAGATGACATTTATGACGAGGACAAGTTTGCTGCAGTTAAGGCTAGACTCTATGAAATGTGCGCCATTCCAGAAGAAGAGATAGAAGACTAGATCAGGAGACATTTTGTTCAGATCAGTTAGGAATATGTTCACTTTTGTACTTGTAACGAATTATCTATCAATGAAACACTTCCTTTTCTGATCTTAAGACAAAATCTCTTTGTCTTCTGATTTACTGTCTCTTTTTACTTTATTGTTCAACGCATGCTTTCTATTTAATGTTTTGGTTCCATCAAAAAGGGGAAAATTGTTGGAAAATTTATAGTTTTGATGGAAGTTCCAAAACAGTTGTAATAGAACCAGTCGAACCTGTTAGTTAACTGATGAATGGTCAAGAAACCAACTGAACATGTTAGACAGTTGATGATATAGACTAGGTCACATATTGAGGGGGAACTCAATATGAATAAGTTAAGTCTGAAGATCAGAAGACAAGATCAGTAGAGCCATATATCAGAATGTTTGAAGATCAGAAGGCTCAAGATCAGAAGTGTCAAGAAGACGTCAAGACTCAGAAGACCTATTCTATCAAAGATATTAACAAAGTCAATAAGTTGAGCTAAGACAACTTATATCAGAAGACTCAAGGTAGCCTGATCAGTAGGATACTGATCAGATCAACAAGTCAGAAGAATGTAAAACATATACACACATCTAAGTCATGTGAACGAGATCAGACAAGAAGAATGCCACCACAACTGGCTTTACAAGGCACCAAACACCTATACTTGTTACCACTGAGATTTCGACACGTATGTACGGATCTGACGATGCAGGATATGGTGTATCAGGGCAAATGACTAGAAAGGACAAATTGCACGGAAAAGGCATGGCCTTCCTGAGCACGTCATATCACACATGCAAGCTACCTAAAATAGTCGGCGATTCAAATTGCTCTCCAACGGCTCTATGAATCCAAAGTCCATAAATATGGGATCAACCTTCATAGTAAGGTTACAAAAATTATACACGACTAAGCATTCAAGTCATTTCCACAAGAACACCGAAGAACTCAGAAATATTCTAAGTGTTCATCCCTTAGTTTCTTAGTAAGAATTATTATCCTTTATCTTTAGGCTACTCAGATACTAGGATAGAATTTTAGTTGGAAACAAAACAAATCTTACCCCAAACCGAGAGTTAGGTTAAGTTTGTAAGCAAGATCTCAAGGTAGGGTTTCTAGTCTTGATTTCTGAGATAGTTGAGTGAGAGCTCCATAAATATATGTATGTATTATGTTTGACTAACACATTAGGGAAGAGTGAACGTAGGACAAGTTAGTCCGAACCACTATAAATCGTGTTGATTTCTTTGCTTTACACTGTATACACACTACTAATTTGATAAACTACCATGCATATTTTAAGTAGAGATCAGTCTAGCACCAAACTGTTGATCTGATCAGTTGGACACTTTGTTTACTGATCTGATCAGAAAACCTTAGGACTGTTTTATATCAAACTGGTTTTTCACACAGGTTAATTTAAAGCTTCCGTACAATCAGTTAAACTGATAGACACCAATTTGATCTGCTTACCAAATGATCAAGAGGTTGAATATTACCAGATCGATCACCAAAGACTTATATCGCAGAAACTTGCAAACCACGTTGATCACGCAAAAGATTTCAGATTTCTATTCACCCCTCCCCTCTAGACTTCTGCCTCACTGAAACCCATTCGGGACCTACAATTTATCTACTAAAAGATCTAATATTGACTGGCTAAGGACCTACTAAGCACACAATCTGAAACATTTTGTCAGTAAGTGTACATATTAAAGATTTGACACCTATTCTTGACTTCAAGTACATCAATTTGAAAATCAAATGTTTACTATATGTTTGAACGTGCACATAATGGAGCATTCGACGAGGAATTTGAAGGAGTTGAGGATTGCCCCATACGTTATAATCTCTTCGCTCCGCACATTTATAGCCTTTCATGTTCTGCATGTTCAACCTACAAGCAAACATTTTTGCACCTTGCAATCAACCTGAACAACATATACGGATCCCCGTAACCCTCTTTTTCATTACAAATGGAATATTCAACACTATTTGACTAAAAATGGAACGAAATGATCTTATTTTTTTGGTCCTCGGTTGAAAAGAGATGTCTTGAGAAATCGAGAACCACTTTGATTAACAGATTGGATCTTGACCGATTCAATTAAGGTATTAGTGTTTGTTCTATTTTACAACAAAGATCGCATTTTTTTTTCACTTCGTTCAAATAAAAGTTGTACCCGTACGAAATTATTCTATTTCTCAGTATGATCTCTATCATCATCTCTATTCCCTTTATCAATTCTCCTATCCTACCTAGGTCTATGAATTTCTTTATCAATTTTATTACCTTATCCTTAGCCCATTCATTAGGTCTCTATAATAAAATAAGATTAATATAATTAATAGAGCTCAAAGAAACTAAAATGCGGGGATCATTATTATAAAATATGAGACTATTATTAATACATCAAATCTATAGCTTAGAGTGGCTTTTGATATTTTTTAAAATCAGAACTTTGAAGCATCGATAAATATTAAGATATCAACATAAATATCAACGTCGATAATAAAATTGGGGTTTTTGAGATTCGATATCCAACTGTTCGTTGCATTAGGGTAGATTCAATTATATATTTACAGTCAACTTGATTCATGCATATGTTGTCACTTGGTAGAGTGGAATAGTTTGGTTTGATGCAGTCTCTATTTTAGTCGCTTTCATTTGTAAATTTTTTAAAGCTATTTTGTATAATAAGAAAATAACAAATTGTGGCTTTAGCTAAATTGATATTTGGTTAGCACTTGAATCACAATTTTGTACAATGGTTTTTTAAAAGAAAATTTCATGTTGAGAACAAGTTACCTTTCGAATCTTGTAAACAAAACGAAAATGCAATGAAATAGAGTCATATTTGAACAAAAAAAACATTAACTTTATAATCTTCATCACTACTGAAAGATTGCTTTTGTTAGTAATGTTTGCAGTATGTGGTGTATGTCTATCTGAATTTAAATATACACAACTTTTAACCAAATTAGTTAATTAATATCTTCATTTAGTTTAGTTTTGCTATTTAATTTAAAACTCTTCATGGATTGATGACATTTCAATTGAAGGTGTGTGTCTTGTAAACACCATGTTTATCATTAAAGTGTTGCACGAGTATTCGAGGCTACATGGGACAACGAAGAGTTGTCGCTTTTTTTATCTCGTTAAAATTGATGAATAAATCTCACACAAACACAATAATTCATTTCGGTTATAACTAATTTATAGAAATAAATAGCTAAGTGAGTTCTCATCCAAACACAAAACCAAATTTAATATCGTTTGATGAATATCACAAATCGAAGATGGGTATGATTTCTCCTATTCTTTTGGTTGAGTTAAAGTTGTATCCGGTTTTGTTACTTGCGAACAAGCAAACAATTTAGTAATGTTCCGATCAATACCACGGCGAAAGCAATAAATGACAAGTGATTTGATTACCCATTAAGTTTTTAGAATAGACTACGCCCTGCAGGGGCACCAAGCCAGGATTTAGATCTTTATAATATATGCCTGAGAGTACTAAGATTTCTATCCTTTACAATGTGCATTACAAGTTATATTTATAGACACAAATATAGGGCTCTAGGGCTTTCTCTAGTAATGATTAGGGCTTCCTTCCTTGGTCCATTGTGAGTCGCGCCACGGATATGCTTTCCCCGGTTACATCCCGAGAAATCCGCCACCATAACCGCCTGCCGAATCTTGTCCATATTTATCTCTAACAAGTCGCGACTTTTTCAACGCGATGTCCGATTCTTTCAAGTTAAGCTCCGCTGACTTATTTGCTACGTCAAGTCAAGCAGCGACCTTCCGAGACTTCAAAGTCGCCTCCCTCCTTGCTCCAGCTGGATGAAGTTGAATAACACGCTAAACATGAGATTGCCTAATTCCAAGCCTCCATTAGGTCGAGTTATTTCCCCGTACAACAATTGCCCCTCAAGATGAGGTCGCGAGCTCGCTTCGGGATCTTATCTTGAACAGTTGATATTTGCTAACCTACATAAAGCCGATCTTGGGATCTGTGTCCAAGTCAAGTCTCTGTCCTTGGGGAGCCGTATGGTCGCCTAGGTTTCCCCAATCGGTGTGACAAGTGACAGGATGGTAATGATGGTGCGGCCGGCTGAGGACGTTTCAAGCGGCGCGAGTTCGCCCAATCGGCGATCGCGTGCTTCCTACGTGTCGCCCACGTCGCCCTAATTTCCGCGGGGGTCCCCAAGAATTTCAAAGTTATACTTTCGACCCTTCGCCTCTTTATAAATAGGTCTAGGGTTCCTCCTCAAAAGCCTTCCTCTCTCTCGTCTCTCGAAACTCCGGCTTGAACTTTCCGGCTATTCTTCAGGCACTCGGAAGCTTTTCAGGTAACCGTCTTTCCCCAATTTCACATTAATGGCTTCCGGTTCCCGATCTGCTCCCACGCCCCCTCCATTCCTGGTTACTTCACCTTCCGACGACGATGATACTGCAATTGCCTAGTTATACTGTCGTAATAACACCGAGACCGCCACCCGATCGACCATGCCCTCATATGCCGATTACGGTAGCCCGCGCCGATCAGAAGATGAAGGGGCTGACGATCAATTTTTGAGGGAGTTGGAAGATATTGTACATATCCTCGCCTGAACCGAAATAGTTTACCAAATCCAGCGCCCGACCAAGGCCGGATCTAGAACCTCTAACCCGCCCGACAATATGGAGCTTATGAGTGGGTTTTCGACATCGCCCCTATGAGGCCCGAGCCCCCTATGAGAGACCGCTCATGACTATCTAAGTCGGGTCGAGTCGGACTTTGTTGCTTCAGAAGAAGAACAGTCGGTTCTACCGACTACTACGCCCCGTCCCTTCCTCCGCCTTTTTATAAAGTCCCTTGGGATGTACACTTCTACGGGGCGACACCTGATTAAAGTGCCTACCAACCGCAACCCGGGATGATCGCGGTCAATGAGCATACAATGGAGACCGAGATCCGGTTCCGCCCACCCGGTGATTTCTCACCCATCAAGGCTTTGGAATCGAGTCCCACCCAGATCACCCTAATGGATGGAGCTATATTCTTTCCACAATGATTTGTCTTTGACAAAGTAAGACTATATCGGGTTGCCAAACCCGGAGAAATATCTTTCGTGATGATGCCTATTGCCCAAGCCGGCTAAACACCCGTATGACTTCATTTGGGCAAGGAGCTCGTGAGCGGGATCCCTAACAAAGTCGATGGTTGGCACAGGAAGTGGTGATTCATTGGAGGGGCGTGAGAGTCCGTGGACCCTTCAAGCACTCTGCCCATACATGTCCCGATAGATTATGTGACCCGAGTAGAAAATGGTAAATCTCATATTCTTGATTCCGGTTCATCTTGATCTAATTCTCATTTTCTTTTCAGGTGTTCACACCTCAAAATCCGACCAGATTGGGACTTTTTTGATGCCTTCAAACTAGTCCATGATACCCTTCCGAAATTTCTCGGGATGTTAACGCCCTAAACTCCGAGCTCGGCCAGTCTCAAGGCCGACTTATACACGCATTCGTCATCCAAGATCCTTTGTAAGTTTCCTTACTCCGCTTTATTACATCTTTCGACATCGACCTAACTGTTGGCTTCACATTCCCAGTAGTTCCTAACACCCCCATTTACCGCCATAAGCCTTCATGACATCATGGCCTCACGAGGAAATTTGTTCTCGGAAACATGAGGCGATCTCTGGCGACCTCAAATCGCCTTCAAAGCTAACTCCCACCGAGGTCGCCCCTCCGTGTTCGGGTCCCCACTCGTCCTCTCACCCAACAAAGGCAAGATTAAGGCACGGGTCGACCACCGACTGGGCACGCCGGAAGAGAGCGAGGAGGAGATCTCGACGCATTTAGTCCGAAATCAATAGGGGGTTGGGGAAGAAAGATCGTCCCGCCTCGATCGCAGCCTCCGACGACACTTTGACACCGCCCGCCTCACCACCACCCTCGTCGCCCGAGGAGAGGTCGGCACAAAGATGATGACTTTTCTTAGGCCGAGGAGGAGCGGTGAACAAGTAAGTCCTCATTATGGTTTGCCTGATCCTTTTTTTTTCAACATGAATCCTCACAACTCTGATGATTCGGCTTTCCTTTACAACCCCGAAATCGGCCCCATCGACTTTTTCCCCGAGGTGGTTAGCTTCCTCAGGAGTTCTCCCCTTGCTTCGGCCGACCTCCCCAATAAGTGGCCGGGGTTCATTTCAGCGCGTCACAATATGCCCCAGCGTGACACAGACGATCATGACAATGCCCGTCGTCAGAAAATGACGGGCAATATGTACTCGGCCATGGTCCACACTCTCAAGGAGGCCTTTTATTTGGAGAGGACCAAAGGCCTGCCAAACCGAGTCCCGACATCTCCGCGAGTCCTGTGCGTGTGTCCGATCAAAGCGGATTGATCTTGGCGGCAACCAAGACTCAGAATGGGTTAGAGAAAGCCAATGGGGAGCATCTTCTACGGATCTCAACCCTCGAGGGTCACCTTGCTGAGCTAGAGGGCGTGCTAGCTGAGGAGAAGCCGCGGTTCGGCGGAGATCGTGACCGGGCGGCCGAGAAGTCAAGATGATCCAGTGCAGAAAAGGGGGGCGCCGAGGTGGGAGGCCGATTTGGGGGCGAGCTGCTGTACAAGGGAGCCGACACTGGGAGGCCCAGCCTCAAGGTCACTAAGAGATGAACGCTAATTTCAGTATGTGATGGCCTTTTATGTCACCATGTCAACCCTTCCCCGCGACCTTACTGGCTAGTTATCGATCTCAAGGAGTATGTCCGGACAACCTCTCGCCCCCAATGTTCTATTGATATCCAAGATTTGGAGAATATGGGCATCGATCTCTCCTTCTTTCCCGATCCCGGTAAATCGTGGCGCCTTCCCCGACTCCCCGGGTTGACCTCCCAGATACCACATCTTCCGAGCCCTTGAGAAGTTGACGAGCTTCGGAGGTCATTCCCTCAGAAGCCGCCACTCCCACCGAGCCCATCGGGAGGAGATATCGAGGTCGGAGGTTGTTCCTCCAACTATTGTCATGCCAACCGAGCCTGGCATGGAGAGGGTCTTAAACCCGTGTTTCGATCCACCGGTGGTTACGCAGCAGAGCCTCCTTTCGATGGTCATTACCCCGACCCTCGGCCCTACCGAGAAGGACTGAGATTGCCGCTCTACTTCCCTTTTTTTTCTTTCCGTTGTACTAGCCTTTGGGCTTTTGGGTTTATGATGTACTTCTCCCGACCTTTCGGTCTTTTATTATTCTTGGAAGTTATTTTATGTTTTGTCCGGTGCTCATCTTACTATGTAAAATAAACTCCCATATTTCATCTCCCCAAGTCGAGGTCGCAAGCTTCGTCTTGAGGCCTTGACTTGAACTCGCATAACTTATCAACTTTTGGTAGGTCGGACTTCGGAAATGTGCCTCTGTGCATCTCATCTCCTCCTCCCGAGGCGAAACGTTGCCCCAATTTTCCAAATTGGTGTGACGATTGACAGATCCGCAATGATGGCCTGGGTATTAGGTGGCACCGGGCGCCATAAATTGGCCCAACCAAAAGTCGCGTTCTGTCCACGCGCCCCACGTGCGCCGCCAGTTTCTTTGTGGGGCCCTCGAGAGTTGGAAATTGCAACTTGACCCCCGCCCTCCATCTATAAACATGGCCGGTATTTCACAATCGAAAACTCATATTGTCCTCTCCGATCTCCCCACTTTTGCCTCCAAGCTCTGGGCTATGGGCTATTCCCACATCCTCGCTTTTTAAAACCCTTTCGGTGAAGAAGTCTCCGGCTCAGGCTCATTGTTTCCGGCACTTGGACCATCTTTGTGGCTCCTCCATCTCTGATTCTGCTTTCACCGGAGGGTGACCATACGCCCAAGTTTTTATTACGCCTCCATGGATCCGCGCCATCAGGATTTCAAATTCCCTAACTCACGGTGTCTTGGGTGCCGATCGGGAGAATGGGATTAATGGTGACGAGCCCCTCTTGATACGCGATACAAATTTAATGTGAATCCGATCATGCCAAAATGCCCTTCATAACCCCTTGAGTTTTTTGCGTCATAAAGATGGCACTCGTGCTTGCTCACACGAGAAGCCCCATTGCAGCACCTGACACTCCAAGGATGTTGTAACATCCTTTTCTGATAGTTTTGCAACATCTTCCCAACAACCTCACCGTCCGGGAGATGCTACCCTAGTAAAGAATGTAGTATAGACCAAGTCGTTAGTTCAAGTGGCTCGGGTGCGGACCAAATCATAGCTCGATTCGAAAAAATGTATTGTAGTGGAATGCTCTCTTTACCGACCTTTGGGTCTATTGTAATGGGGTTTTCCCCTGGGTCTTTATTAATGAAATTCTCCTTTTTAATTCCTTCATTGTTTTGACTTGATTTCCTTACGCGACTTTTGCTTAGTCCTTGTCGTCTTATTTTCTATGCGACTTGTTTCTTGGATATTTGCATAGCCATCTTATAAAGTCGGGGGATGACCGCACCGCTGGGGTGGCGATCTCCCCTCCAGTATTTCTAAAGTCGGACCTCAGGTTCACACATTATCAATCATGTCTTTCATGCGACCTGCATGTTATCGATCATGTCTTTCATGCGACCTGCACGTTATCGATCATGTCTTTCATGTGGTATGCATTTCATCGATCATATGTTTTTCATGCAACCCGCTTGGTTTACACAGGAATCTCACATTTCAAAAAAATAGAGAATTGTTGTTACTACAAATACTTGTTTACATCGGCTTGATCGATACAAGGACAAAAATCTACTGGTAGTATTTTTTCAAATGAGTTGCATTCCACGGATATTGAGCCTTGGTCCCATCTCGCTTCTCGAGCTCAGATGCTCCATTTGGTAGGACCTTCGATATCCGGAATGGGCCCTCCCAATTGGGGCCGAGGGCACCTTTTGAGTCTCCGAGTCTCTTCAAAGATTAGGTCCCCGACCTTAAAGCGTCAAACTTGTACTTTAGAGTTGTAATATTTCTCAGACCTCTACTTGTATCTGCCATTTCTCATATTAGCCTCTAATCGCTTTTCTTCGAGTAGGTCGAGGTTCCTCTCCAGGGCTTCATCATTGTGATTGAAAGCGACTTGGCTAGTCCGGAAAGTCGGGACATCGACCTCCCGTAACCACTACCCCGGCCCCGGCTAGCGAATAAGGGTTTTGCCTTGAATTCTCAGAGGTTGTTATATGCGCCGCGAACACATCCGGGAGCTCATCGCCCCGTTCCCATTTCCCTCCGATCTTGGCCTTGGCGTGTGCTTTATGATTTTGTTCACGGCCTCGACACGTCCGCTCGATTGGGGGTGGTATGGGGTAGAGAATAGCTTTGTGATCTTCCATTTTTGAAGAAGGCGTCGACCTTTCCGTTGAACTTCCCCTATCGTTCGATATGATTGTCTCGAGGCGATCCGAATCTGCCGCAGATAATGTTGCGCCAAATGAACCTCGATGACATGATCTTGGTCGATGGTTGCCGCCGCCTCAGCTTCGCCCATTTTGTGAAGTAATCCACCGCTACTAAGACATACTTGACCGATCCCGGGCCGTTGGGAGGGCCCAATGATGTTTATCCCCACTTTGCAAAGGGCCAAGGACCGAGGATACTGCGTGAGCTCTTCAAAGCGACCTTGATAGAGAGGGGCATAGATCCGACATTTGTGGCATTTTGCGTGAAGATAATAGCATCGGCCCTTAAGGTTGGCCAAAAATATCCCCGCCTTGTGGTTTTGTGGACAAATGACTCCTCCAGCAGTGTTTTTTCTCATGCCGCCGGTATTTCGCAGGATGTCTTGACCTTTTGTTTGGGTGATATACATCAAGGGGTATTCCAAAAGCCTCGCTTGTAAACTCCTCGCCTATCATTGTGTATATAGAGGCCCATAATTGCAAATCGCCGAGCTTGGGCCGATCGGCGGCAAGAGGCCGCTTATCAAATACTCCATGATGGGTGTCATCCAGTTCGACACCGGTTTTAATGTTGTTATTAAGCATTACTTTATTGCGGTGGATGGGTGGGGAAGTGTCGGATGGTGACATTCTTCATGTCCGTGATCCTTCGAGGTCACCAACTCGCTAAAGCATCGCTCATGAGTTCCGGGCTCTCGTTATCGATTGACATGGATCCGTGTGAACCGTACCTTATGCACAAGTTTTCCTAATGGAAAGTTACCATCCTGCTTTCGCCCCTAAATTTCGTGGATTGGTAACTAGGCCACGAAATGAGTCGGTATGAACCAAAGAATCTTTTGACCCCCATGGTTGTTTTATTTCATTTCGCTAATAGAGCCTCATACTCATCCATTATTCATTATGAAAATCGGGCGGTATGGGCGCTCGAACGAGATACCCTCGGACTCATTAAAATCACCCCCCGCAACTTGAGAGGTCGCCGACCTATCAACAAAAAAGCCCCACGGTAAGCTGATGAACTTCCCCGCTTCGCTGAACGAAGCTCTACTAAGAAGTTTCGATTCCATGGCAGTCGAGAGGTTTACACCGGATTCTGCCGCCTTTGCCGACCTCAATGGCCCATTTGAGGCATCGCCTGTCATTGGAGTGCATTCCGCATGGTAGGGAAGTGAGAACCTCGACCGATGGTCGAAAAAATACTGTCTCAATTTTTTTCACGCCACGACTAATGCCAGATGCCAAATTCTCTAGCGAGGGTAGCTTTGTCTGTCTCGTTCAATGTCCGCTAACGGCGAAATGGGTAGGGTGGACCATACCTTTCCCGGACCAAGATCGCGCTCAAGGCGGTCTCCGATGTCATGAGATACAAGAACAACTTCCTCGAATGTGTTTGGACAATATGCTCACATCCGCCAGTAAACTTTGATTTTTTCAAGGCATCCCGCTTTCGGTATCCATTCAACTTTGCCTTCTTACGGATCGTGTCGAACATTGGCTTGCACTTGTCCCCATCCGGGAGATGAACCTTTGCCAGCGGCTAGGCACCCCCCGAGTTTCTCGAACTTCTTTTTCACATTTCGGGGTGCCCCTATGTCTAACACTGACTTTGACCTTCCCTAGTTCGCCTCAATGCCCCGCCATTGACTAAGTGTCCCAAGAACTTCCCGACTCCACTCCGGGTTACACTTCTTGGGGTTGAGTCTCATATTGAATTTTATGAGGATGTAGAATGTCCTTGAAAAAACCTTTTTGGCTTTTGGCGACAATGTAGTCGAGATAGACTTCTACCGACTTCCCTATCTCGGTTGCAAAACATGTGATTGACGGCCTTTGGTATGTTGCCCTGAAGGTTCTTCAAGCCCGATCGGCATTCTCTTCCAAAGAATATAGGTTCTTTTTCCATCAGAAAACGAGGTGTGATGTCGATGTTCGGGCTATTTGGTGATAAACGAAAGATCCATGAATGACATCATTTCGTGTCCCACCATTATCTTCATCGTTGATTGATATGTGGCATCGAAGAAGTCTTTAGGCGGCCTCGTTGAGGCGGTGAAGTCGATACATAACCGCCAGGTCCGCTGGATTTCTTTACTAATCTCGCATTGGCTACCCATCACATGGTTGGTCCGCATGATCGGTCGTTATCCAAATAGCTTTTTTCACCTCTTCCGCCAAAGCAAGATACTTCTCGAGGCCAAATTTTTGCCTCTTACGAGCAACGAACCCGGATGGGTCAATGTGGTCAATGGCATGCGATCTCCGGGTTGATCCCCACCATATCTTTGTGTGACCAGCGAAGACATCTAAGTTATTTTGAAAAGTCAATGACTTCTTCGTGTCGCCTCGATATCTTGGGAGCCGATAATGACCTCGGATCCGGCGAAGTTAGATCGACCTTGACTTTCTCTAGATCTTCCCGGGATGGCTCTGGGCCATCTTATCTGGATCGAATTTCGGCCTCGATCAGAATTCATCGTGTTCATGCCCCATTCTTGGGTCGAGGTCGTTGTAAATTCTTTTCACTGCTTATCCTTGCCTCACTTAATTCTTTTCATTACGTTTATTGGTATCTATTACAAGTGCTTGTTTGATAGGTACTAGTCTTGAAAATTGAAAGCGAGACGAAGAGTAAATCAAACAACCTCTTGCATCAACTTGGTCGCCTTTTATCGGTCCACCACCCCACTCTTGGTGGGAAACTTTACACAAAAATAGAAAGTGGAGGCAATTCTCGAAACTACAAAAGGCCTCCCCGGAAAACTATTGTAGGTCTTTGGGGAGGTCGACTACTAAAAAGTCTAACACCTAGTTGCCCTTCTTGTAGAAACCAGACGATTGAATCGGATCATCCCGGTTTCCTCACAAGAAGATCGCCAAACCCTTTCACGAGGTGGTCGCAAGGGTGACATAGGCATCGTAATCCCCGAGTGATCGAGGGTCTTTTTAAAAGGATGTTTGCCCCCGTCGACGGAAGTCGGCTGCAGTAGTCCCCATGATGTTGGCCCGATCACCAAGGATTGACATTGGGGTAGACTACCCCCCCTTATCTTATTCCCCGAACTCGATAGTCTTGGACTCTTCCCTAATGGCAAACGGGCAACACCATCTTCCCCGGCGTTCTCTAACTCCCTTATTTCGCTTTCATCCTTCGCCCGGAGGGGAGGTCGTGGCTAGCCAAGCGGGTCCACCTTTGGGCGGGAAGAGTGTGTATCATCGATTCCATTACTCGAATATAGGTTCTTTTCTCCCCGCCTCAAACCTGGGTGTGATGTTCTTCTTCTTGTTGGCCCTCCGTTCGTTTACATGAGGTCGCTTGATCTAACCAGCGAGCCCATCATTCAAAGCATCCAGAGCTGAATGACATCATCACCGGTATAGTGTCCCTCATGGAAATGGCATTTGTTGGGCATCCGCCGCCCTTGATCGAGGGCGAGAAGTGTGGCATCGGGGGGGAGCCCAAGTCAATTTCACGGAATGCTCTCCCAAAAGGCTTGAAGGAGGCTGGGTTTTTCTTGCCCGGAACCTCCTAGTCTCCAGATAACCGGATTCCAAGAGCTCCCGTATTATTTCCATTGCAATTTCCATCGTATATTTGTCCCTTTCAGCTAACGCCCATCAATTTTGCTTCATCCCCAACGGGGTCTCCTTCCAAAATCAAATTTTGTCGGTCCTCTCATGACCGATCGATTGAAGATCCTGGTTGTTCATCAAATTCGCAGTGCGAAGGCGCCGAGTTGGGATTATACCCAAAGATGCTTTTACTTTGTATAATCAAACCTAATTTCCGACTTATTCTTGAAAATAAATTGTTTATCAGTCGATGCTTTAAATATGATTGAATGTTACATATATTTATTTCCTGATAAACTGCTGTTCAATAATTCGTGTTACATTGTAGTTAATTTAGTGATACCAGATCACGAAGATTAAATTAATGAACTAAAAGTACGCCATTCACGACCTAGATGGAAATGAACAACCCATCGTGAAAGGTTGAGGTAAAGGCCTGATTGGTTTGTCTTGACCAAGAGATTACACTAGTGCATATGATCGAATTTGAATAGGACCTCCAAATTCTTGAACCCAACAAGGAAGAATTAGACCTCGGTTGGTTCGTTGTTTCTTAACCTTCGTCCCTTAATAGGATCACGGGATTGGTAACTATTGCTTTGACTTATCATGGGTAGCGAATCGGAGAGATTCAATACTTTTTATCTTGGGCAATATTATTGGTCACATGTGATTCTTTTTAATCTACTCGTGTGCAAGCACGCTTGTTTGATTTGCCCCTTCTTGGGAGGTTCATAAGCTTTATCATACCAAATCTTGCAAGTGGAATTAGTTTCCTTATGGATAATAATGTTGAACCGCTTCTCGACCAAGGACAACAGATGTTAATTAATGGAAAGCTATTTTTGGCTTGAATTAATTAATGGGCTAGATAATCTTAAACACGGAAATAATGACCCGGAGCCATATTGACTATGGGTTAAGATGGATAGTGCAATATTAATTATGTAGTGGGATTAATTAATATTTATGGGCTTGAATTATATTGTGGCTCAATATTAGATATTCAAGGTCCATTAGAAGGTCCAATCTTAATTCTCCTAAAGGCCCTCGAGTAGCCCAACAAATAGTCTTGGGATATTTTAGTTTTGATGAATTATGCCAAAAACATTATCAACTTGTGTTTTTGAAGCTAATCTACGAGAACAAGTCGAGGGGAACGAGAACAAATTGAGGGGGAACTCACGAAATCGCACGAGATGATCGAGATCGACGAGGTCAGACGAGACCGACGAGATCGATGAGTTAGATGAGTTCCGAAGTTAACTCAAGCCTTCGGAGAGAAGAAAATTGCCAAACCGATCGGCGATGACAGAATCGACCTTCGATGATCGAAGAACGAAATGATTTGGTGATCGAAGAGCGCATAAGCCGATCGAAAGAAACCCACTAAGATCAAGAGAAGGTTGCAGATCGTAAGAGGAGCGTATGAGACCGACGAGATCGACGGATCGAGATCGAATAAAAGATGAGCAGATGATCAAGATCAAACATGATTGAGATCGATCCTAACCGATATCCTAATATGCTAACCTCGATGTAATTAACTTCATATATAATTTATATGTGACTTCGATCATCCGATCATGAGTCGATCAAATCAAAGGAGAAGAAATCGATATCGAGAACTAGAAATCAGATACCAGATCATAAAAGAAGTCATCTCAAGAGAAGTCATCCATATTCAATGAGAATCAAACGCCATATGATGATCATCAACGAAAAGGTGACTGAGGGTCGATTGTTCGAAGACAAAAGAATCGAACTGTTGTCAAATGTTCGACGTACAAGGTCCCCCACCGGCTTTAGATAGACCAAGGCTCGGGAAATCAAGACACTGAGACTCAGAGAATCCCCATGATTCCAAATTCGAATCCCCCAATTTGGACGGGACCAATGAGAGGAAGACATCCAGTCGAAAAGATGCAAAGGGGTATGGATTTGAATGTGACTCCATCCAACAAGAATATTAAATCCACACTATAAATACAAGTTCTTCCTTCATAATTCGAAAAATGCGCAAACATCCATCAAGCCAAATCAAAGCATTCTCACCCTAGAACACAAGTCCAGATATACACGCATATATTCAAAGAGTGTTCTAGAACCCAATCTAAGCAACCCACGATGTATCCTAAGCTTAGAGAGATTTTCCCAACCTTAGCATTGAGGCTAAACAAATGTAAGGAAAAATCTCAACCTAGTTGAAACCAAAACAAACCTTACCCAAATCGATCCGGTTAAGTTTGTAGGTGAGTGTGAACTCCTCGTAAAACATCTAGCAATCCCGAAAGGAAGGGTAGGCAATCCCGAGGGTGATAAGTCCCACGGAGGTGAACTCCAGAAACATCCAGAGGCAATCCCCCGGGAGGGTGATAAGTCCCAGGCAAACCCGAGAGGGTGATAAGTCCATTGGAGGTGAGCTCGTTAAATATCTAGAGGCGAACCCCCACTTGAAGGAATTTCCCTAGAATGCGGAGAGAGTGGATGTAGGAGCTTGAGTCTCCTAACCACTATACTTTGTTGTGTTGTTTATCGCTTTTATGTTCTTACTTGCCATATATGCATTCGACATAAAAAACACAACACATGAGCTTAAAAAGTAAAAAATCTGTAATCACCATTCCTTCACCCCTATTTTTATATGCATTTCATGATTATTCCGCATTTCATGGGTTTTCCATCGGGCCTATCAATTGGTATCAGAGCAGGTGTTCAAACGGTTCACTGATTTCAAAGTAACCACTGAATTGATCTTTTTAAAAAAACCCGCTTTTTTAAAAAAATGCATATATTTTAATGTTTTGGCCATTATCAAAAAAGGGAAATTGTTGATATTTTGGTTTTTGATGAATTATGCCAAAATATTATCAACTTGTGGTTTTGATGTTAATCTACAGATAACAAGTTGAGGGGGAACGAGAGAACAAATTGAGGGAGAACTCACGAAATCAGACGTAGATGATCGAGATCCGACGAGGTCAGGGACGAGACTGATCGAGATCGATGATGAGTTAGATGAGTTCCGAGTTAACCGATGAGCTGTCTAAATCGAAGAGAAGAAAAGGTTACCGATCGTAAGATCGATGACCAGAATCGACCATCGTGATCAAAACGAGCCGATATGGTGATCGGGGAGCGCATGCCGATCGTAAAGAACCGACCAAGATCAAGAGAAGGTTGCAGATCGTAAGAGGAGCAGATGAGATGACGAGATCATCGAGATCGATATAAAGATGAAAGATGATCAAGATCGACGTGATTGAGATCGACAAAGTAAACCGTGCTAACCTAATATGCTAACCTGATGTACTAATCTCGATGCGTATATATCGATATGTTTGAGCTCATTTTCATGTGAGCCGACGATCAAAGAGAAGAAATCGATACTTAGAACTAGAAATCGCATACCGCATCGTAAAAGAAGTCATCTCAAGAGAAGTTCCATATTCAGAATCGGAATGCTACCGATGATTAGTTACCGAAAAAAGGGTTTGAGGGTCGATTGAAGACAAGAATCAACTCACCGGGCCCTCGAAAAGTTAATGCCCGACGTTAAGGTCCGCTTAAAGAGAAGTCATTGAAGGCTCGGATAGACTGAAGGCCTCGGATGGGCCAAGACATTGAGACTTAGAGAATCCCGAATGATTCCAAGGCGGGAATCTGAGGAATATAGCCAAGTAGAATCAGCTAACGTGGACCAATGAGAGGAAGACAACCAGCCGAAAAGATGCAAGAAGGCCAATATGGATTTGAATGTGACTCCATCCAACGGTAACATTCAAAGCCACACTATAAATACAAGTTCTTCCTTCATAATTCCGTGAAACATCCATCAAGCCAAATCAAAGCATTCCCACCCTAGAACACAAGTCCGCATATATTCAAAGAGTGTTCTAGAACCCAATCTAAGCAACCCACGATGTATCCTAATCTTAGAGAGATTCTCCCAACCTTAGCATTGAGGCTAAACAAATGTAAGGGAAAATCTCAACCTAGTTGGAAACCAAACAAACCTTACCCAAATTAGTCGGTTAAGTTTGTAGGTGAGTGTGAACTCCGGTAACATCTAGCAATCCCGAAAGGAGGGGTAGGCAATCCCGAGTGAGGGTGATAAGTCTCGTTGGAGTGTGAACTCGGTAAACATCTGTAGGCAATCCCGTGGAGGGTGATAAGTCCCGAGGCAAACCCGAGAGGGTGATAAGTCCAGTTGGAGTGTGAGCTCGTTAAATATCTAGAGGCGAACCCGAGAGGGTGATAAGTCCAGTTGAAGGAATTTCCCTAGGAACAGGGAGAGTGGATGTAGGAGCTTGAGTCTCCGAACCACTATACTTTGTTGTGTTGTTTACTGCTTTATGTTCTTACTTGCCATATGCATTCGATTAAGCAAAACACAACACATGAGCTTAAAAAGTAAAAAATCTGTAATCACCATTCCTTCACCCCTGTTTTTATATGCATTTCATGATTATTCCGCATTTCATGGGTTTTCCATCGGGCCTATCATAGTCCATTAACTGAAAAAGGTGATTAAAATACAATAAATTTTGTTGCTTATTTTTCCTCTATTTTTTTCGAAAATTATGAATAAGTTGGGAGAAAGATTTTCTTTGAATTTTGTTATGGAATGAAGATATGTATTCTTGGAATACAAGATTATCTCATTAAATTCAAGAAATCTCCCACTTGGTTATTTCATAATAGAATTTCGAAATATTTGAAAATATTGTGGGCAAGAAAGATTTTCTTGATTTTCTTGAAAAGATATTATGGAAGATATGTATTTCTTGAAATACAAGAATATCTCATAAATTCAAGAAGATCCAAATCTTGGATTCTTGAACACTAAATTTTCGAAAATACCATATTATAGAGGAGGTGGGATTTTTGTGAATATTTTAATTATGGGAAAAAAGAATATAGGAGATATATTCAAGATTTCTTGGTGATCAAGAAAAGTCTTTTCCCACATTGATTTTCTACTGAAAAATTCGACCACCTCCCTCCTATAAATAGGGGATGATTGTTTCATTCCCAAGTACAATTCCATGTGCTGAAAAAATTAGGAAATCCACAAAGGTGGTGCAACAAAGTTTATTTTTTCCTTTTGTTAATTGTTCGACAAGTGTCCTTCCACCGGATAGTTGAGCAAGGGCTAAGGGAATACTTGGGAAGTCCTTTTTGGTTAGTCCGTCCGAATCAAGTCACCGCCATCCCGAGAGGTACGTTCATGTAAACCCGTAGATTCCGCATGCGTAGGTTTTACGTGGCTTTTTATATGCATGATATGATGTTGCAATTATTATTTGAATTAATATAGGATTAATTCATGCTAGTAATAATTAATGAATTAAATTTGTATTTAAATATTCACCCCGAATAGATACGTGCAACTCATTCCCCCATGACGAGGCGTTAAATGCTAAGAATAAGAATAAGCGAGTCGCTTCAAAGTGTCCAAATTACAGGGCGGTAGAGAGGTGAACCATTAATGAGCCTTTGTCGCTCAAGGTCAAAGAGAACAACCGACATTTGGTCGCATCAGTGGAGCCCATAGAAGCCATGTACGAATTATATTCGTTACATGGACCCTGGGTTTCGGTGTTCCCAATCAGAAGGCATCCAAGGTCGCGACATTGATCTTCCTTTTCGAAAGTAGTCAAACCAAAGTTCCGAGGGGAGTCCGGACTTTGGTCCGTGAGGATTTTGACAATCCATGCGCCCATCAGTTTGGACATCCGACCAACATCATGGCAATCGGGTTATGTTACCTCGCCGCACGCACGGGCCGAAATCTCCACCAGGCAGGTCACGCCCCACCGCCAAAGATGACGGGCTCATTGTTCTCATCTTCCGCTGTCTTTGGACCCCGAGGCGCCAAGTCGGGTCGAACACATTGCTCGACCGCGAGTTGGCGACGGACCAGCATGTTCGCCAGATCGCCATTCGCCCACCGGAAGTTTCTAGTTTGAGCCGCTTTTTGAGGGTCCGCCTCCCCGGGCGGCCTTCATAGACGTTTCTTCGGCTAAACGGAGACGCTTGTTGGAGGACTCCATCACAGCCTTTTGCATCCTGCATTCCGCAAATTCCATCGGTCTTGGCTGGTGATCGCCCGGAGCGATGAGAGTTCATAGAGGCTCGCCCGGGAGTCCGGGATCTTGCCCGTTCAGGTTGGCTTGATTGCTTGCCATTGGTATTGATCATAGATAAGATGGGTTGTCCTTCGAACAAAGTGATTTCACAGGAATTGTCTCTTCCCACTGACGGTGCCAATTATTGTACCCGGTTTTGTTACCGGCAAACAAGCAAACAATTTAGTAATGTTTCGATCAATACCACGGCGAAAGCAATAAATGACAAGTGATTTGATTATCCAGTTCATCTTTGGAATAGACTACGTCTTGGGGCACCAAGCCAGGATTTGTACTATATAATATACGCCTAGAGTACTAAGATTTTGATCCTTTACAATGTGCATTACAAGTTATATTTATAAACACAAATCTAGGGCTACAGTCTTCGTGGGCTTTTTTTCGTAATGATTAAGGCTTTTTCCTTACTCCAAGCCGCTGCTACCACGGATATGCTTTCCGGTTACATCCCCGAGAAATCCCCTCACCATAACTTCTTGTCCATATTTATCTCTAACCGAAGTCGCGACTTCTTCGATCGCGATGTCTGATTCTTTCAAGTCGCTCCACGACTTCTTTGCTACATCAAGTCGCTAGCGACCTTCCAAGACTTCAATGTCGCCTCCCGCCTTGCTCCAACTGGATGAAGTCGGATAACAAGCTAAATATGAGATTGCCCAATCCCAAGCCTCCATTAGGCTCCAAGTTATTTTCCCGCATAAACAAAAGTCACAAAGATAGACACTGTAATCCTGAAATAATTGAAACATATGTTATGAGAATATATTCATATAATAATTATGATAATCATATACTAAATTATAATTACCTTACTATCAATCAAGATATTGCCTGTCTTAATATCTCAACCACCCGCCCTTCTTGTGCAAGTTCGAATGCTACAAGCTCTTCTCAAGTTCAGCTTTGATAACATAAAATAAATAACAAATGACTTTGAAAACGTTCATAACTCTAGAAGCTATACAGAAGTGTATTGATCACTAAGAGAAACATGCTTCGAAGAGACGTTATAATATATATTTGGTGATGAAGATTATATCTAATTATTCATGAATTTAGAATTAATTCTCATAATAATTTTATTGTTATATATACATATTTATTATGCATATTGTATTAATCAATTATGATTGACCATGGAATCGAGGTTATTAGTTATGACAATATTATCACATGTTATCAGTAAAATGTTCTGATGTGGAAGATGTATCAACGTTTATATAGTCAATTAATCTATATTCAAAAAGTACTAGTGAGCCAATTTGATTAGTACGAGGACTACTAGTGTTGACCAATCTTCAAGTTTAAATTCTACAAGTTAAGTAATTTGCTTTTAAAATATGGATTGGTAGAAAAATGAACACTGTATATACAATTTTTCTATCTATGATATATCGTTGACAAACATATATGTTCTTTCTTGGAAACACGTTGGAAAAAAAATGATATGATGCATTAACAATTGAAAGTTATATTACTACGAGGGGCTTACACACTTTATTCCATATATTTTTGTTTAAAAGTATTAGGTTAGTGTAGTGTTGAGAATTTTTTGAAGAATAATTTAATTAGCTAGGGTTGATTAATTGCTTGATATAACTAGGGGTTGTTTATGTGCTGGGATTTTAGAAGCATTATTATCCAAATAAAAGGCACACGAAAGGAAATATAATTTATATTTACATTAAAAAATATATATGTATACTAGGGATGAATGTTAGTGTTAGTGTCCTAGAGACAATCTATTGTAAGGACATAATACTCGATGATATTCAGTCTGATTTAATATTATTATCCATTTAATATTAATGTATGGCAATAAACCTATTCGAATATTATGTTTGATTGTTGCATTTATTCTTATATGTGTTCCCATGAACCAATGTTGTCATTGAGGATGTGAGACCTCAGATGACTTAAGCATGGTTCTCAAATAGCCCCGATCAAGGATCATCAAGAATGAGATATTGATGATGCATTTGAGATTGATGTGCGATCTGCATCATACTCTTAGAGAGTGTAGTAGTTCTCACTTACTACGAGATACTAGGTATCTCATGATGGATGCACAGATACCTTAGAGGGTATTAATATACCCATCCGAGAAACCGTTTGATGTAATTCCACAATATGTGTCTACGGGTGTCTCGGTTAGTGGGAGCGATGTGATACTCCTTTGACTTGAGGTCAATATGCACGACATGTGTGAAGTGATGAACTTTGACCATGACCAACGCTTGCACCCTTCCATGGGTAGATATGGCTTGGATTGGGTTCATCACGAAATGCATGTGCGTGGTAGTTGAGCCAAGAATATAATTATTTCCTCAATGTGAATTTAGAGAGAATACTCATCCTCTCATCATAATTGGATCTAAGTCATCGGCCGATGCACGTCAATTTGGACTTTGTGGCCAAGTGTGACATAAGTGATCAATTAGTGATTAGAGATAATATGATTAAGTTATTTGAATAGACACTTCATCATGTTCAAGATTTAATCGAGTATTCTCGAATGAAAGGAAGTTATCGCAATAGCCCATGTTCAGTTACAAGTAGTTGCATGTTTCCTCGCAACGTACCTCATATATTGAGAATGTCTGATTTATTGTCTAGGGTTCAATTAAGACCGTTAGTTTGACTAATCACTCGATATATGAGGGCCTATGGGTCATACAACAAGTAACAATTATTTACTAATTATAGTTGGTTGATTAAATATTATATTGGATATTAATATTTAATTTATGGAGAATATAATAATAATTATATTTAGAATTAATTATTATTATTATTTAATTAAATTAGATTTAATTAAATAGGATTCCAAATAATAATATATGGAATATTATTATAGGATTTGATATATATGGAAATCAAATTCACAGAGATTTGATAAACATGGAAATCAAATCCGTAGAGATTTATGTACATGGGAATTAAATCTATGAGATTTAATTTACAAGATTAGGGATTTTATTTCCTAATCATGTTAGCTTAAGATTTAAGTCATCCCCTATATATATATGAGCTCTTGAGAATTCATAATACAAGACTTCATATTTTCTCCATAAAATCTCTAAGTTAGAATTTTCCTAGCAAATTCATCTCGGGGATTCAACGCTGACAGATTTGTGTGAATTAGTAAACGACTGTTATGTGGATACCGTAGTAGAGGAATCCATGTATGAATTGCTGTAAGAATTATGTTTACGTTTACTCGTATTTAATTATGCAATTTTATGTTCGTTGAGGTGAACTGCTTAATTCCATTCGCATGTATTACGGTTTACGCGTTTCTAAATTCCAACAATGAAGACACATGAAAGTTTGATCTAGCTCTTCTAGTACAAATCTGCATATATACCTGTACGAAGTCAATGCAAGACGTCCCCCAAATCGAACAAAATTAATGCCTCTAGTGTCATGGCTGCAGTCATGCCATACTGTGTTCACCATCCCAATCCCAATTAGTTTCAACTACCATGGGATAGACAGGAGTTTCAAATAAAAGTTCCACTTGATAGGTGGTGTAAATCCCGCAGCTGCCAAATCTAGATCTTGAAGGGCAGGTGCGATGTTTACATCAATAAATATGACAAAACTTCTTCGCATTTCCCCTATCAGATTTTTGAGGTTAAAATTTTAAGCGAAATCTCTACCCTAAACTCTCTGTATATGCCAATGTTGCAAAGACAAATTCTTTTAGGACTGTTGATTCTATTTGTTAAGCTCACAAGCATATTCATTTACGAGCTTGTAAATTTTTCTAATGCACTCGTAGAAAAACATCATGAACAAGTTTCAATAGTGAGCTCACGTTATTATTTTTTAGATTTATAAACATTGTTGTGATTAAGATTTTATTAAACTTATTAAAGTAGTATACTAAAATAGTTTATTAAAGTAGTTATGGACATATACATTTTTTTATTTATAATTATTTTGTAAATTTATTGACTTATTTCTTTATTGAGTAGGTCTCAAGTGAAACTTATTCATAGTATGAAATATCACCACTCTTATAAACTAACAACATAACACTTATCAATTTATACCACTATACTTATAAATTGATATCATAGCATTAAATGTTGTAGGTATTAGTTTATAAGTGTAGTGGTATCAATTGATAAATTTAATAGTATCAATTTCAAAGTATGAACAAGTTTCAAAGAAAGTTTGTGTTCTTTATTTTATTTCAAGTGTTTAAAGTTTTTAATTTTAGTTATTAGGCAATATTAATATTGAACTTCATATGTTTTTAAGTGTTTTTTTAAACGAGCTCGGATTCCTTTACTTCGCTAACAAGCTTTTTGCAAGTCGGGTTCGAGTTGAGTTCTTTTGAATTTCTTAACGAGCTTGTTTCGAGTCGACTTCGAACCTGGCTCATTTACCTTGCTAACAAGTTTTTTATAAGTCAAATTTGAACTATTTGTGAACTCAATATTTTACAGTTGCATCGCACTCGAGCTCTACTATTAAAGTTCTAATCGAACTTGAACCTAAAAAATTTCAAACAAATCGATGCTCTTGATGGTATGAGACTCGAATACATCATTTCTTTTTATCATTATTACATCATTTTTCATGGTCCTACACATGTTGACAATAATACCTTTCGTATGTCATATATTTCCACACATGATCAACTTGTTGACACACTTACAAAGTATATGACTATCTCAAAGATTGGAGTATCCAATGGATCTTCCATCTTGTGGGGGCCTGTTAGAGATACTGCAATTAAGGTTAGTAATTTTAACAACTCATCATCCATACCATATGTTACGACCAATGTTTTTTAAAATTGGACCGGCCTTCAAACTGGATAATGAACTGGGTTAGTGGTTCACTAGTTTGACTAGTGCTCTCAGATCCGGCATAATATTTTTAAAAGGTGAAAGGGTGTAGGTCTTGTCATGCAACACCGCAAGGTAAGAACTATGGCGAACTAGAGAGAGCGTCGAACTGGACTGCAACATATTGAGAATGCTTTGAACTTTTCATATACTAAAAATTATGATTTTCGGTGTGTTCAACAAGTGATGCATGACCCTATTTATAGGTTTGGCATCCCACTCAGAATAGAGAAACTCTTTGTTAACATTTAATGCTGGCACAGAGTCATAATGGTGATTGACGTGTTACATTTGTTTACACTGTTGGCTTCGAATTTGGACACTCTGTTGTCCAGGTTCAAGTCTAACATTTGTTTTCGGACACTCTATTGTCCAGGTTCAAATTCAAATTCCATTAATGTGGGATTAAGTACTAATCTCAAAGAAGATAATCACCTAGTTAAATCTATGATCTCAGGAGCATTTTTATACGTCAGTTAATAATTTTACCTGACCATTTGTAAAGATTTGATTCACATGATATATGTTGTATTGAGTTGTCAAACTTCGAGTATAGGTAATTAGGGTTTCTTTTATGGCATAAAATTATAGGAGAAATAAAATAAACATAGAAAATATTAATTAAGTGAATTGATAAGGGTTTTCTATAATATTAGATTTTATATAAAATGAAAATTTGAATTGGAGTAATATTTATGGTTGATTGTTATCAAATTTGATAGTTGGGCTCGATAAGGCGGTTTAGGAGTTTGAGGAGTGATATTTTTATGGATTCGAGGTAAGTAGAAATTCATTTGCAACTACAATGCATAAACATATTATTATGTACTTAATTTATATGCAATTGAAAATATGTGGATTTTACGTGAATTATGAGGTATATTTGTGATTAACTGAGAATATGTGGACAATACGTGGATAATATGTGGATTGTGAGCTTTGATTGACATTCAGTGATCATCGTGGAAAGAGCTGGTGAGCTCGATATTTGATGTAAATTGGATATGTGATATGTGAAACTTATGAGTTAATCTGTGTTGTATTGCATTGCATCATGCATATCATGCATTATTGTAGGTCCCGAACGGGTTTCGTGAGGGCAAAAGTCTAGAGGGGAGGGGTGAATAGACTTTTGAAAACTTTTTCGCAGATCGATGGTGTGATGGCGTCTTGCTTCGATCGAGTGCAAGTGAATCATTTGATCGATATCCAACTTATCGACGCTTAAGGTCGATCGGTCATTTCTATCTATCGCTTTAACTGATTGTGTGAAGCTAATTTATACCTGTGTGAAAAACCAGTTTATACCAAATCAGATTCCGAAGTTGTTTTCAATCAGATGACTATGGAGTCAATCTGACCAGATCATTAACTTGGTGCTAGCAATGATCCTAACTCGCAATATGTATGCAGATTTAATCAAGTTGTGTGCAATAGTGTAAAAGCAGCTTAATCAAACAGTAAATGCACACAAGATTTATAAATGTTCTACAACCACCCCACGCCCACTCTTCCCCTATCACAAGGGACACCAACTTAACCGACTTAACCAACTAGACTTAGATTATTATGTTAGTCCAACACATTACACCAACATATATTTATGGAGCTCTCACTCAACCGAGCCCAGAAATCAGAACTAGAAACCCTAGTCTGAAATCTTGCTAAACAAACTTAACCTAACTTTGGGTTTTGGGTAAGATTTGTTGTTTGTTCCAACTTTGAAATCTTTCCTAGTATTTAAGTAGCCTAACAATAAATAGAGGATAAGATTTCCGTTAAGAACTATGAGATGAACACTTAGAAAAATAATGTTCAAGGTTGTGTTCTTCGTATGAAATTTTGCTATAGTATGAGCTTCTTGATAATTTTTTCTTTCTTCTCAAGAAGAGCAATCCCATATTTATAAACCTCGAAATCAAAGAGCCGCTGGAGAACAATTTGAATTTTTGGTTATATTTGGTAGATATGTAGGATTTGATGTGGCGTGCTTGTGATCGGATGGCCGAAAGCATGAATAGTTGTTATTTATAGTCGCTTTGACCAAGCAACACCAAATCCCATATTGTCGGCTCCATTCATACGTGTCTTGTTCTTATTGTTAACAAAAGCACTTTTCAAAGGTTTGTTCTAACTACTAAAGTTGACATTCTTCTTGTTCGGATCAACAACGACACTTGGTGAAACATCGGTTACCACCGGTGTGAGTGACTGACCATTTCTACTACCGATAGAGTCTTCGGTGCCGCTTGTCTTAGCTCAACCAGCGACTCGATGATGTAGGTCTTCCGTCTCGATCTTCTAGTAATCATCCGATCTTTAGGTCTTCAATTTGGTCTCAAGACTTCACCGATTATCTCGACTTTATAAGATCGTTCGATCTTCGTCCTTCCTCGCTTTCCCGCCCGCTTCTGGACTTCAAATTTATCTTTTGTTCTTCGATCTTTAGATTCGACCTATACATATTGAGGTTCCCCTCAATATGTGACCTATCTTATACATCGCTTGTTCTATATAATAATTATCAACGTCATCTTATAACTAGTAAAAAAACATCACCAACCTAATGTGTCCGATTGGTCCTATTATACGTGTTTTAGAACTTTCATCAAAACTCTAAATTTCCCAACATTTTCCCTTTTTGATGAAAAACCAAAACACTTGAGAAACCAACATAGTTGATAAATATAAAACAATAAAGAACACATAATCGAAGACAATGAGATTTTTGTCTTAGGATAAGAAAAAGAATAAAACTTTTCATTCATCGATTTATCGATTACATATTACATCGAAAAAGTTTGAGTTTAAATTCATCCGATCCTAAATAGTCTTCGATTTTCAATCTTTTCGCTTATATCCCTCCGCATTTCTCGTTGATCCCGAGGAATGTTGAATATCCGGTATAACTTCCATTTGACATCATTGATCCGCCGAGGATCGCTTATTCGAGCTTTGTTCAGATGTCAAAATAACCTTGAAATGCCATCACAAATGAGCCATCTCGCCTTCTTCGAGTAATCCATCACGCCATACTTTTGACGAGATATTCTCACATTGATTACTCGCCTCATTTTCCGTGATATTTCAAAAAAATCTGGTGCTTGTTCTCCAACCAACAGAAATTCTCAGATCCGGTGATTCTTCTTGTGGCACTGCAGACCTGCATCAAAAGCATCCGAAGCCATTCACTTTCGATCTTATTCCATTCCTCGAACCTATATCAAAGATGAGCGGAATTTTCTAATGATTTCATCAACTATTGTCGGTAACCGAGGTTCCGTCCTGATTTTCCTTTTGCCTTTTCTTCGCCCTCGACCAGATTTCTTTTTCGTGATTTTCCGCCAATTTTTTTTTTTTTTTCTTTCTTTTTTTTCACTAATTCGAGCTTCTTCAGAATCGCTCCCTAGATAGCTCGACAGCCTCCTTATCGGCCTCAGATCTGCCAGTCAGGTTTATCGTGGATCGGTACAGTTCTCGACGTCCTAGACTCGCAAACTAACTTTTCTTGCCTTTTGACTTCTCCATCTTCTCGTGAGACTTCATTAGCAAACATATCCGCATGGTCTAGTCTTCCGCCATAGGATTCAACCGTCTCAATTAGTTCTTCTCGTTGTTTTGATAAAGTTAGTTGGTTTCTTAATCATTCTTTCCCCTTTTTGGTTTGATCAAAAAGAGCATTGAGGTGGGAAGTCGAGATCCAAAGTCGATCGATATGGCCTTGTTAAGATCTTCAACAGATAAACCTTTGAGCTTGAGTAGATAGATTTTGAATCTTTGAGACCAAATTCGGCCTTGACATGATTCAACGGGCAAAGAGAGAGGGTAAGAATGAGTTTATCAAGTTTTTCTTCACCATTTCAAGATTTTCTCGACCATTAGAAGAGAAACTTGTTGTTGATCAACCCGAACTAACTTGTCTTCAACCTGCCTTCTTAAATTCAAAGAACGAAGTTGGTCACGGTTTGAGAGAACTAATCTTTGATTGCTTAACTGAAATAAATACAATTCCCGTTGATCGCTTGTTTCTTTGAGGCCAATCTGCCTCGATCACTATTGTGTTGTTGCAAGTTCATTAGCCAACACTCCTCAACTTCTTCTTTCGTAAGATCTTTAAAACACGATCCGATCTCCGGGTTGATCAAAGGTGATGTGTTGCAAAGAATATTTTGCATCACCGATCATTTCCATTGTTTGCGCCCAGTGGTCGGGTCGGGTCATGAACTCGCAAAGACATCAGCCCACTAACATCGGCAACTCCCACATTCTTCATAGGATCATCTTCCTTAGGAGTTTCGCAATGCCTTTCCGCTCAACTTGTTCAATTAGTCCCAACTTTTTCTCGTGATTAGAGCTTTGATCGCTTCAAAGATTTATCGCCAAATTGGTGATCCTACCCGAAAGCGCATTTCTTCATGTCGAAATCAAAATCATGAATCATCGCCTCTCCCATCCGCTCAATAATGATCATGAAATCGAGAAGTTCTTCAAACGGAGATCTTTCCAGGAGGATTCCATTACTTCTCTCGAATAACAGGACGGGCTACCAACTCGATACAATTCATCAATTTTATGCTCAATTCTCATTCTCCGACCATTTTTCCTGATGATGGTTTGATGATCCGACTCAGAATAATCTGCTCGTGATCGACTGTGTTCCAGCTTGGATGAGATGTAGAGGGTTCCGTGGTGTCTCGAAAGTGGCTAGATGTCGATCGATTGGGCAATCAAGCAGAGGTTTCATCAGAAAGCGCAAGTGGCCCGGTTCTCGCAGCGATGATCTTACTGGGTTTGCGAATCGTAAACTTTCGTGTTCGCGAGCATGTGAAGGGAGAAGGAGAGATATGCTCAAATAGCCTAGGAGTCCGAGTGGTGAATCGGGTAGATTTAAAGTAGGGTGATCGTCAGTTCCTTGCTTTTTTCTCAGATTGTTCTCGCGAAGCTCAACTCGAGAGGCCTCGCCTCTCGATGTTTCACCGATTTCACAAGAGACGTTGATCCGCATCTCTTCTTCATCTCGACCTGCCTTCCGTAAAAAGAGTCATGGTGGCCTATTTTGCCTTTTTACCTTCTTTGCCTCTTCCCGAGCCTTTACTAGTTTTCTTTCTTTTTTTGAGGAGCATCACTTAGAGACGTACCGCCTCCTTGTTTTTCCCTTTTCAACCTTGGGAGGGGTCGCGATATCATCATCCGATGGCCCATAGATGGCAAATTTGTGGTTGAGAGAAAGGCCTTGTAGACTTCAAATTGCTCTAATCCCATTCAAAGATTGGGCATCTTGTCCTTCGTAATGACCGCAACCTTGTTGAGATTGGCCGATTCTCTCTTCTTCGATAGACTTTTCTCTCGCTCACTAACTCCAAACTTGTCATGTTCTTGGAGCAGAATAGCCTTCGTGAAACCATGCCAATTAATATTTTTGGCTTCATCGATGATAGCAAAATATACTATACATTTTACTACCAAGAATCCATCCGGGTTGAATGAGATACCCATGATTGTTTTTTGATGTAACGTCAAACAACAAACGGTATTTCCTTTTCAACATAGGCCCCGAAAAGCCTACTTGGCCCTGTGTTTATCGCCTCTCAAGAGTTCATTCCCCGACACTGCCTTTCATTCTTCCCAGAAGAGCAGGAGAGATTTTTCCTTTGGGGCAAGTTGAACATTCGAAAGTTATATCAAGATTTGTAAGTCCGACATCCTCCATTTATCAAGAAATCATTGCCTCCGTGATTTTCCGTGTCCACCTTCAAATTCCTCAAGAATTCTAGTGCCTCATATTGATTCTCGATTGCAGCGAAAGCAAAGACAATATTTTTCGAGACCACTCTTCCTTAGAATTTGTTCCACCTCCATTGATTCTCGGATTCCGTAACACTAAACCTAACAAATTTGTCTTCAACAATTTTTTTGCCAAATCCGCATAGTTACACATAATTTTGCCCATTCAAATGAAAGGCCATCTACAATAAGATAGAATCGATTAAAATTTGTGCATAACCATAAAGATATCATATATTGATTATCGACCTATTCTCGCACTCCAGTAACCATGAATAATACATACGGATATCAAGAAATGATAAGGCATAACACAGATAACATAAATAGACGAATCTATATGTTTAATGGATATTAGGAAAAATAATTCATCAAATAACCAGAAATTACTAGATTCTACTTTTCGACTTTGAAATAGGTTGAATCGCAAGAAACACTTTGAATCGCAGAAAGATAATTGTGAGTTTGCAAATCGCAAGAATTTTGATAAAGATATTCTGGTAGGGTTTTGATGAAGCTTATAAAAGGAATGAGGGAAAATCGAGACTAGAAGATCAAACATTTGAAAAGGATAAACGATCCGTTATTGAGCGTGTTTTGATCGTGTGGTCAGGATTTGTACGCATGATTACCTTTTTGATTTAAAAATACATTTAGTGGCATTTAATACATATACCCCACGTCCGCATTAAATACTTTGCAGGTATTACGCACAAAAGTATGGTACAAAGAAAGGCAAATATTATCGATAATTTCAGATATGTGCAAAGAAACAAAGAAACAAAATGTGTATCCGTTGATCGATATTGTAATCACCAATACCACTTGAAGTCCGTCTGCACCACTTGTTGATCTTAGTTTTCTTAATCCTTATAATTTCCCAATTATCATTCCTTTTCAACCGATCCGCCCCACTTTAATATCGATATTCCCTTTTTAATCCTCCCCGATCACCAGTTCCTTCAATTGTTATTTCCGACACTTATCGATCGATTTATCCGATTTGTTGAGGTATCATACTAACCGATCTTCCTCATATGATAAGTCTTTATCTAATCAGATTTCACCGACCTAACTGATTCTACTCGCACGAAAGTCAATTTGGGATAAGTGTTACCGCCAAAACTTTAGTCTTGAAAAATCGGATGTCGCCTCGATTCCCTAAGTCGCAAGACGATTTGACATTCGTAATAATAGTCCGATACTTTGAGATATCAATCGCCGTAAGTTTATCCAATCATCAACAAGGTGTTTTACGCTACCGTTCTTATGTGCCATTTTCTAAAAGGCTTTTGAGAAAACAAATTTGCATTTTCACCCCGCTGACCTCTATAAATTGACCAATGATTTACACGACGAAACCCATCCACCATACTTATTTTATTTAAGTGTTGTAAACCATGTATTCGGTGAACCCTTATTTCCGGTGAAACTTCAAAAAAAAAACCTTTAACCCTTTTTAAAAGATTTCAAATAAATCAAATCAACCCCGTAGTGTCCTTTATTACCGCTTTGTCATCCCGAAGATTACACATACAATTATCAAGTAAGCCTTCTACCACCGAGGCGCAGATTCATGCTATCGCAAATGAGAAGACACTTCTCCTAACCGTATGCACCTTGTGTGCCTATCGATATGACGGAATTAGCATCAACAGACTACCGATAAAAACATGAGTTTGGTATTCGATCTTGATCGCATAACAAATGATCATCGATATCAAACTCAATATTTCAGATGTGACACTTGGCTATATGGTCTTTGGACCACACTTTAAAGACTTGTGTCCCATTTAACAAATGAGATTTTTTATGACAAGACCGCTTAAAATCGCAAGGCCGCCTCATCCAAGCTCGAGGGTGGCTTTAGGATTATTTCAAAGCCTCTCACACCCCTTTTAGGTTTAAGGGGAAAAATGGAGCATCAGTTTTAAAATCTTTAAAGCCACTCTCCCTCCCTTCTAGGGGTTAGCTTAGGGTTTTTGGTTTATGGCTTTATGCACCGACCTCCGGTCCTTTTGTACTTGTAACTTGTAATGTAACCGACCCTCGTGTCTTTATCAATGAAAATTTCTATTATTCCATTGTTGGTATTTTTCGCTTCCCTAATACGATTGAAGTTTTAATCTTATGTAACTTGCTTGTTGAACATTAGCTTAATAGACTTATATAAAGTATGAAACACCAACCCGATTCCTTTTAATCGATAATCCTTTAGTCCGACGTTCCTTCTCATATCGGTTCCTTGATCGATCTTACGATCGCTTGAGATACTAACTCAAATGATTCATCTTAACTCGTTAGTCTCTTAACCACCGGTTCTCAGAGATCACCCACCAAACATTTCTCGTGCTTTTTCTCCAAGATCCGTAGCCCTAGCTCATTGCATAATTCTCTCGAATCTGATCTCACTTAGTGGCTTGGTTAAAATATCGCCTTCGCTTATCAAGATGGATCTTTTCCATTATGATATTCTTTTTTTCAACATGATCTCTTTATAAAATAAAGGTTCGACATCCACATGCTTGCATCTTGTATGTAGAACAGATTCTTAGTGATTGCAATAATCGCTTTGTCCCGTGGAAAAACCTATTTTATGACTTGAAAAAACGTTTGACTTTGGTGCATATAAAAACAAAAGTGAGGCAGTGTTTTTCCAATTTTTAAACTTTGGGAGCTTCATGTGTTGTGTTATGCTTATAACTAGATGCATATGACAAGTATAAAACATAAAGCAAAGAAACAACACAAGAATATATAAAGGTTCTGGACAAACATCCTACATCCACTCTTCCTCTCTAGAAATTCCTTATCAACTTCTCGAGCTTCGACTACCTCAGTGGTTTTACTTACTCAACTCTACCGAGTTTTCGACTACTCCACGAGTTTACTAACTCAAACTCTTAGATGTTTAACGAGTTCACACTCCTCCGGGACTTATCACCCCTCACTGCTTTGCTTAACAACTACCTCACTTCACCACCGGGTTTGGTTTGGTGTTGTCTCCAATTATGGTGAGATTTTCCCTTACAAAGGTTTAGCCTCAATGCTAAGGTTGGGAAAAATCTCTAAGCTTATGATACATCGTGGGTTGCTTAGGTTGGGTTCTAGAACACTCTTTTGAATATATTTGTATATCTACGACTTGTGTTCTAGGGAATGAATTAACTCTCTTTCGCTCTGTGAGCGTTGCTATCTTCTTCGCACTTCCACACTCCTCCACACTTGATAATGAAGGAAGAACTTAGATATAGTGTGGATTTGAATGTTACCGCTTGGAGAGAATCACATTCAAATCCATACTATTCTTCGTAAGTTCTACAAATTTTTCAGTCAAGTTGTCTTCCTCGTCGGTCCACGCTTGGATTCCAACGGCTATATTCCTCAGCCTTCATCCTGGAACATTAAGATATCTTGGATTCAAGACATTATCGAAGTTCTTCAAGAATTACGTGCCTTCAAGATTTCTCTCGAGTCTTCGTGTTCTCGCTTTCTTCTTGAGTCTTCTAAACTAACCTCGTTCTATATCCGCCACTATACATGGTACAAAATAATATCCTAACACTCTAAAACCGAATCTCGATTTATCTATCAAGATTATCCTTCGAACATGTCATACTCAGGGGTTTTGGGATCTAATCAAAATCCTTTTTATTAAATTCATTTCCCAACAATTTCCTTTTGATGATGTGCCAAAACCTATCTTGTTACAAACATATAACCTATACTCAAGGTTTGCTTTTTCTGTTATAAGAATGGTAAATCTCTAATCAATTTAAATCATTCAACATATTTCTTCAAGAATGAATCTTTCCTAAATAGATCATTACTAAATACTTAAGCAATTTCTCCCATAAAGATCATATAGTTTCCTTTATATGAGCATACAATCGATCGTAGACATTCAATCAGCATATCAATATAAAAGATATGTAAAAAGATAATGAGGTATTATCTTTGAGCATAAAGATAAAAGTTTCATTGATTGTATGTTATCGATTCTGATTACAATGAACTTATCAAAGAAATAAAGACAAAAAAAAAAGTTACAAGTCTTCGCTTTTGGTCTTCGCCTTCGTCTTGTCAAATCTGGCCTCATTCTTCTTCAACGGATCGGTTCGATCAGTATATCTTGACATCTTACGCCGACCGAGTTAGGTTTTCCCCGACTTCGCATATCTTGACCCTCGTGTCTTCTCGACCTATACTGAGTCTCGGTTTTATTTATCAAGTCTCAAATCACTTTACCTAAGCTATCTGATTTTGCCTCGATCCGATTAGCTCGACTAATCAGATCAACACATCTTTAGATCAACATAAAGATCGTCATTATATCAAAGTTAGCGTGACGTGTTTATCATGTCCTGATCTTGATCACGTCCCGATCTCGATAGAGTCTTAAATCCGCTTTCATTATCATATTCGATCTCGACACGCCCCGATCTTGATCACCCATTTTGCTCATCTTCCGATTTGCAACCTTTTCTTCTCGACGATTTGTTTAATTTTTCTTTCTTCACTTCGATTTACATGACTCATCGCTTGAACTCAACTAACTCATTTGATCTCGTCGTCTTGTGTCTGCAGCCATGTCTTGATCTTGATCATCTACTTTTGATTCTCGTGGAGTTCCCCTCAAGTGAAGTTCCCTTCAACTCGATATAAACCGATATATCCGACGGGTGAAGTTTTCCGCTTCAAATGATTTTCTTCATTTGATCACCAGATGTATGTCGATTTTTGTTGACTTAATTTGATTCTCCTCGATTAAGTCGATTCTGAAAGTGTTAATGCCAAAACTTAGTCTAGAATAAGAGCCTCTATTCCTAAGTTGGTGCGATTTGACATCGCGAGATATCGGGTTCACACTCGATATGTCAATCCGCCGTAATTTTTCCTTTTTTCCATTATCGGTCGCGTGATTTCTACATCGCCGTCCTTGTGATGCAAATTTTTCTAAATAGGCTTTTGAGAACTCAAATTTGCATCTCGCACTTTTGCTTAGCCTCTATAAATTGGACCAATATTTTTACACAACATAACTCATTCACCATACTTATCTTCTTTGTAGAATCATGTATCCCCGGGAACCCTTGTTTTGCGGAGACTTCCGACAAAACATCTTTACCCCCCCTTTTCCATGATTTCATCTTCTCAAATCAACCTCAGGTGTCCCTTTTTAAACTTCTCGCATCATCAAAGATTTTCACAATCGCTAAGTGCTTCTACCATCGTAGTGCTGGATCTGTTTATCGAATCGAGAAGACACTTCTCCTAATCGATGCAATTTTTGTGTCTTTTTCTCGATGACGAATCCAAAGATTTCGCATCCAAAAATGAACGTGAGTTTGATATCATGAACTTGACGGATTACAGCCGATCTTCCTATATCAAACTCACCATTTTAGCGGTGGAGAGCCCGACTCTTT